>VSWD01000001.1:57373244-57801092 GCA_033119305.1 Pinctada imbricata
TCATTTACTCTGTATCAGACATACTATAGATGTTACAATAACCAACATTTACCCTCAGTAACTATGTATCAGACACATTACAGATGTTACAATTACCAACATTACCCTCAGTAACTCTGTATCAAACAGAGTACAGATGTGACATTTATCAACTTTTATCCTCATTACCTCTATCAGACAAAGAACAGATGTTACAGGTACCAACATTTACCCTTATTAGCTGCGTTTCAGACACAGTACAGATGTTATAGGTACATGTACCAATACTTACCCTTATTACCTCTGTATCAGACACAGTACAGATGTTACAGTTACCAACATTTACCATCATTAACTCTGTATCAGACACAGTAAAGATGTTACAGCTACGAATATTAACCCTCATTTACTCTGTATCAGACACAGTACAGATGTTACAGTATCCAACATTTACCCTCATTAACTCTGTATCAGACACAGTGCTGATGTTACAGTTACCAACATTTACCCATATTACCTCTGTATCAGACAAAGTACAGATGTTACAGTTACCAACATTTACCCTCAATAACTCTGTAATTGGCACAGTACAAATGTAACAGTTACCAAGATTTACCCTCAGTAGCTCTGTATCAGACACAGTACTGATGTTACAGTTACCAACATTTACCTTCATTACCTCTTTCAGACACAGTACAGACGTTACAGGTACGAACATTTGCCCTTATTAGCTCCGTTTCAGACACAGTACACATGTTATAGGTACCAACACTTACCCTTATTACCTCTGTATATGACACCGTACAGATGTTACAGTTACCAAAATTTACACTCATTATCTCTGTGTTACCAACATTTATCCTCATTAACTCTGTATGAGACACAGTATAGATGTTACAATAACCAACATTTACCCTCCGTAACTCTGTACCAGACTCAGTACTGATGTTACAGTTACCAACAATTACCCTCATTAACTCTGTATCTGATACACTGCAGATGTTATAGTTACCAACATTTACCTTCATTAACTCTGTATCTGACACACTACAGATGTTACAGTTACCAACATTTACCCTCATTAACTCTGTATCTGACACACTACAGATGCTACAGTTACCAACATTTACACTCATTTAATCTGTATCAAGAGAGAGTACAGATGTTACAGTTACCAACATTTATCCTCATTAACTCTGTATCAGACACAGTACAGATGTTAAAGGTATCAACATTTACCCTTATTAGCTCCGTTTCAGACACAGTACAGATGTTATAGGTACCAACACTTACCCTTATTACCTCTGTATCAGACACAGAACTGATGTTACAGTTACCAACATTTACACTCATTAACTCTGTATCAGACACAGTACAGATGTTGCTGTTAGGAATATTTACCCTCATTTACTCTGTATCAGACACAGTACGGATGTTACAGTTCCTAACATTTACCCTTATTAACACTGTATCAGACACAGTGCTGATGTTAGAGTTACCAACACTTACCCTTATTACCTCTGTATCAGACACAGTACTGATGTTACAGTTACCAACATTTACCCTTATTACCTCTGTATCAGATACAGAACAGATGCTACAATTACCAACATTTACCCTCAGTAAATCTGTATCAGACACAGTACTGATGTTACAGTTATCAACATTTAACCTCATTACCTCTATCAAACACAGTACAGCTGTTACAGGTAACATGATTTACCCTTATTAGTTGCGTTTTAGACACAGTACAGATGTTATAGGTACCAACACTTACCCTAATTACCTCTGTATCAGACTCAGTACAGATGTTACAGTTACCAACATTTATCCTCATTAACTCTGTATCAGACACAGTACAGATGTTAAAGGTATAAACATTTACCCTTATTAGCTCCGTTTCAGACACAGTACAGATGTTATAGGTACCAACACTTACCCTTATTACCTCTGTATCAGACACAGAACTGATGTTACAGTAACCAACATTTACACTCATTAACTCTGTATCAGACACAGTACAGATGTTACAGTTACGAATATTTACCCTCATTTACTCTGTATCAGACACAGTACAGATGTTACAGTACCCAACATTTACCCTTATTAACACTGTATCAGACACAGTGCTGATGTTAGAGTTACCAACACTTACCCTTATTACCTCTGTATCAGACACAGTACTGATGTTACAGTTACCAACATTTACCCTTATTACCTCTGTATCAGATACAGAACAGATGCTACAATTACCAACATTTACCCTCAGTAAATCTGTATCAGACACAGTACTGATGTTACAGTTATCAACATTTAACCTCATTACCTCTATCAAACACAGTACAGATGTTACAGTTACGAATATTTACCCTCATTTACTCTGTATCAGACACAGTACAGATGTTACAGTACCCAACATTTACCCTCATTAACTCTGTATTAGACACAGTGCTGATGTTAGAGTTACCAACATTTATCCTCATTAACTCTGTATCAGACACAGTACAGATGTTTCCTGTACCAACAATTACCCTTATTACCTCTGTATCAGACACAGTACAGATGTTACAGTTACCAACATTTACCCTTATAACCTCTGTATCAGACACAGTACTGATGTTACAGTTACCAACATTTACCCTTATTACCTCTGTATCAGATACAGAACAGATGCTACAGTTACCAACATTTACCCTCAATAACTCTGTAATTGACACAGTACTAATGTAACAGTTACCAAAATTTACCCTCAGTAAATCTGTATCAGACACAGTACTGATGTTACAGTTACCAACATTTACCCTCATTACCTCTATCAGACACAGTACAGATGTTACAGGTAACAACATTTACCCTTATTAGCTGCGTTTCAGACACAGTACAGATGTTATAGGTACCAACACTTACCCTTATTACCTCTGTATCAGACTCAGTACAGATGTTACAGTTACCAACATTTACCCTCATTAACTCTGTATCAGACACAGTACAGATGTTACAGTCACCAATATATAACCTCATTTACTCTGCATCAGACACAGAACAGATGTTACAGTACCCAACATTTACCCTCATTAACTCTGTATCAGACACAGTACAGATGTTTCCTGTACCAACAATTACCCTTATTACCTCTGTATCAGACACAGTACAGATGTTACAGCTACCAACATTTACCCTCATAACCTCTGTATCAGACACAGTACTGATGTTACAGTTACCAACATTTACCCTTATTACCTCTGTATCAGATACAGAACAGATGCTACAGTTACCAACATTTACCCTCAATTACTCTGTAATTGACACAGTACTAATGTAACAGTTACCAAAATTTACCCTCAGTAAATCTGTATCAGACACAGTACTGATGTTACAGTTACCAACATTTACCCTCATTACCTCTATCAGACACAGTACAGATGTTACAGGTAACAACATTTACCCTTATTAGCTGCGTTTCAGACACAGTACAGATGTTATAGGTACCAACACTTACCCTTATTACCTCTGTATCAGACTCAGTACAGATGTTACAGTTACCAACATTTACCCTCATTAACTCTGTATCAGACACAGTACAGATGTTACAGTCACCAATATATAACCTCATTTACTCTGCATCAGACACAGAACAGATGTTACAGTACCCAACATTTACCCTCATTAACTCTGTATCATACACAGTGCTGATGTTACATTTACCAACATTTAACCTCATTAACTCTGTATCAGACACAGTACAGATGTTACAGGTACTAACAATTACCCTTATTACCTCTGTATCGGACACAGTACAGATGTTACAGTTACCAACATTTACCCTCATTACCTCTGTATCAGACGAAGTACTGATGTTACAGTTACCAACATCTACCCTCAATAACTCTGTAATTGGCAGAGTACAAATGTAGCAGTTTACAACATTTACCCTCAGTAGCTATGTATCAGACACAGTTCTGATGTTACAGTTACCAACATTTACCCTCATTACCTCTTTCAGACACAGTACAGATGTTACAGTTACCAACATTTGCCCTTATTAGCTCCGTTTCAGACACAGTACACATGTTATAGGTACCAACACTTACCCTTATTACCTCTGTATCAGACACAGTACAGATGTTACAGTTACCAACATTTAGCATCATTAACTCTGTATCAGACACAGTACAGATGTTACAGTTACGAATATTTACCCTCATTTACTCTGTATCAGACACAGTACAGATGTTACAGTACCCAACATTTACCCTCATTAACCCTGTATCAGACACAGTGCTGATGTTACAGTTACCAACATTTACCCTCATTAACTCTGTATCAGAGACAGTACAGATGTTACAGTTACCAACATTTACCCTCATTAACTCTGTATCAGAGACAGTACAGATGTTACAGTTACCAACAATTACCCTCATTTAATCTGTTTCAGACACACTACAGATGTTACAGTTACCAACATTTACCCTTATTACGTCTATATCAGACACAGTACAGATGTTAAAGTCATCCACATTTACCCTTACTACCTCTGTATCAGACACAGTACAGATGTTACAGTTACCAACATTTACCCTTATTACCTCTGTATCAGACACAGTACAGATGTAACAGTTACCAACAATTACCCTTATTACCTCTGTATCAGACACAGTACAGATGTTACAGTTACCAACATTTACCTTCATTATCTCTGTATCAGACACAGTACTGATGTTACATTTACCAACAATTACCCACATTACCTCTGTATCAGACACAGTACAGATGTTACACATACCAACATTTACCCTCATTTACTCTGTATCAGACATACTATAGATGTTACAATAACCAACATTTACCCTCAGTAACTATGTATCAGACACATTACAGATGTTACAATTACCAACATTACCCTCAGTAACTCTGTATCAGACAGAGTACAGATGTTACATTTATCAACTTTTATCCTCATTACCTCTATCAGACAAAGAACAGATGTTACAGGTGCCAACTTTTACCCTTATTAGCTGCGTTTCAGACACAGTACAGATGTTATAGGTACCAACACTTACCCTTATTACCTCTGTATCAGACACAGTACAGATGTTACAGTTACCAACATTTACCATCATTAACTCTGTATCAGACACAGTAAAGATGTTACAGCTACGAATATTAACCCTCATTTACTCTGTATCAGACAGTACAGATGTTACAGTACCTAACATTTACCCTCATTAACTCTATATCAGACACAGTGCTGATGTTACAGTTACCAACATTTACCCTTATTACGTCTGTATCAGACACAGTACAGATGTTAAAGTCATCCACATTTACCCTTACTACCTCTGTATCAGACACAGTACAGATGTTACAGTTACCAACATTTACCCTTATTACCTCTGTATCAGACACAGTACAGATGTAACAGTTACCAACAATTACCCTTATTACCTCTGTATCAGACACAGTACAGATGTTACAGTTACCAACATTTACCTTCATTATCTCTGTATCAGACACAGTACTGATGTTACATTTACCAACAATTACCCACATTACCTCTGTATCAGACACAGTACAGATGTTACACATACCAACATTTACCCTCATTTACTCTGTATCAGACATACTATAGATGTTACAATAACCAACATTTACCCTCAGTAACTATGTATCAGACACATTACAGATGTTACAATTACCAACATTACCCTCAGTAACTCTGTATCAGACAGAGTACAGATGTTACATTTATCAACTTTTATCCTCATTACCTCTATCAGACAAAGAACAGATGTTACAAGTGCCAACTTTTACCCTTATTAGCTGCGTTTCAGACACAGTACAGATGTTATAGGTACCAACACTTACCCTTATTACCTCTGTATCAGACACAGTACAGATGCTACAGTTACCAACATTTACCATCATTAACTCTGTATCAGACACAGTAAAGATGTTACAGCTACGAATATTAACCCTCATTTACTCTGTATCAGACAGTACAGATGTTACAGTACCCAACATTTACCCTCATTAACTCTATATCAGACACAGTGCTGATGTTACAGTTACCAACATTTACCCATATTACCTCTGTATCAGACAAAGTACAGATGTTACAGTTACCAACATTTACCCTCAATAACTCTGTAATTGGCACAGTACAAATGTAACAGTTACCAAGATTTACCCTCAGTAGCTCTGTATCAGACACAGTGCTGATGTTACAGTTACCAACATTTACCCTTATTACCTCTGTATCAGACAAAGTACAGATGTTACAGTTACCAACATTTACCCTCAATAACTCTGTAATTGGCACAGTACAAATGTAACAGTTACCAAGATTTACCCTCAGTAGCTCTGTATCAGACACAGTACTGATGTTACAGTTACCAACATTTACCCTCATTACCTCTTTCAGACACAGTACAGATGTTACAGGTACCAACATTCGCCCTTATTAGCTCCGTTTCAGACACAGTACACATGTTATAGGTACCAACACTTACCCTTATTACCTCTGTATATGACACCGTACAGATGTTACAGTTACCAACATTTATTCTCACTATCTCTGTGTTACCAACATTTATCCTCATTAACTCTGTATGAGACACAGTATAGATGTTACAATAACCAACATTTGCCCTCCGTAACTCTGTACCAGACTCAGTACTGATGTTACAGTTACCAACAATTACCCTCATTAACTCTGTATCTGATACACTGCAGATGTTATAGTTACCAACATTTACCTTCATTAACTCTGTATCTGACACACTACAGATGTTACAGTTACCAACATTTACCCTCAATAACTCTGTATCTGACACACTACAGATGCTACAGTTACCAACATTTACACTCATTTAATCTGTATCAAAAGAGAGTACAGATGTTACAGTTACCGACATTTATCCTCATTAACTCTGTATCAGACACAGTACAGATGTTAAAGGTATCAACATTTACCCTTATTAGCTCCGTTTCAGACACAGTACAGATGTTATAGGTACCAACACTTACCCTTATTACCTCTGTATCAGACACAGAACTGATGTTACAGTTACAAACATTTACACTCATTAACTCTGTATCAGACACAGTACAGATGTTACAGTTACGAATATTTACCCTCATTTACTCTGTATCAGACACAGTACAGATTTTACAGTACCCAACATTTACCTTTATTAACACTGTATCAGACACAGTGCTGATGTTAGAGTTACCACCACTTACCCTAATTACCTCTGTATCAGACTCAGTACAGATGTTACAGTTACCAACATTTACCCTCATTAACTCTGTATCAGACACAGTACAGATGTTACTGTTACCAATATATTCCCTCATATACTCTGTATCAGACACAGAACAGATGTTACAGTACCCAAAATTTACCCTCATTAACTCTGTATCATACACAGTGCTGATGTTACATTTACCAACATTTACCCTCATTAACTCTGTATCAGACACGGTACAGATGTTACAGGTACCAATAATTAACCTTATTACCTCTGTATCGGACACAGTACAGATGCTACAGTTACCAACATTTACCCTCATTACCTCTGTATCAGACACAGTAGTGATGTTTCAGTTACCAACATTTACCCTTATTACCTCTGTATAGGACACAGTACAGATGTTACAGTTACCAACATTTACCCTCAATAATCCTGTAATTGGCACAGTACATATGTAACAGTTACCAACATTTACCCTCAGTAGCTCTGTATCAGACACAGTACTGATGTTACAGTTACCAACATTTACCCTCATTACCTCTTTCAGACACAGTACAGATATTACAGGTACCAACATTTGCCCTTATTAGCTCCGTTTCAGACACAGTACACATGTTATAGGTACAACACTTACCCTTATTACCTCTGTATATGACACCGTACAGATGTTACAGTTACCAATATTTATCCTCATTATCTCTGTGTAACCAACATTTATCCTCATTAACTCTGTATCAGACACAGTATAGATGTTAGAATAACCAACATTTACCTTCCGTTACTCTGTACCAGACTCAGTACTGATGTTACAATTACCAACAATTACCCTCATCAACTCTGTATCTGACACACTACAGATGTTATAGTTACCAACATTTACCTTCATTAACTCTGTATCAGACACAGTACAGATGTTACAGTTACCAACATTTACCCTCATTTAATCTGTATCAAGAGAGAGTACAGATGTTACAGTTACCAACATTTACCCTCATTTAATCTGTATCAAGAGAGAGTACAGATGTTACAGTTACCAACATTTATCCTCATTAACTCTGTATCAGACACAGTACAGATGTTAAAGGTATCAACATTTACCCTTATTAGCTCCTTTTCAGACACATTACAGATGTTGTAGGTACCAACACTTACCCTTATTACCTCTGTATCAGACACAGTAGTGATGTTACAGTTACCAAAATTTACCCTCATTAACTCTGTATCAGACACAGTACAGATGTTACAGTTACGAATATTTACCCTCATTTACTCTGTATCGGACACAGTACAGATGCTACAGTTACCAACATTTACCCTCATTACCTCTGTATCAGACACAGTAGTGATGTTTCAGTTACCAACATTTACCCTTATTACCTCTGTATAGGACACAGTACAGATGTTACAGTTACATGTGTACCAACATTTACCCTCAATAACCCTGTAATTGGCACAGTACAAATGTAACAGTTACCAACATTTACCCTTAGTAGCTCTGTATCAGACACAGTACTGATGTTACAGTTACCAACATTTACCCTCATTACCTCTTTCAGACACAGTACAGATGTTACAGGTACCAACATTTGCCCTTATTAGCTCCGTTTCAGACACAGTACACATGTTATAGGTACCAACACTTACCCTTATTACCTCTGTATATGACACCGTACAGATGTTACAGTTACCAACATTTATCCTCACTATCTCTGTGTTACCAACATTTATCCTCATTAACTCTGTATGAGACACAGTATAGATGTTACAATAACCAACATTTACCCTCCGTAACTCTGTACCAGACTCAGTACTGATGTTACAGATACCAACAATTACCCTCATTAACTCTGTATCTGATACACTGCAGATGTTATAGTTACCAACATTTACCTTCATTAACTCTGTATCTGACACACTACAGATGTTACAGTTACCAACATTTACCCTCATTAACTCTGTATCTGACACACTACAGATGCTACAGTTACCAACATTTACACTCATTTAATCTGTATCAAGAGAGAGTACAGATGTTACAGTTACCAACATTTATCCTCATTAACTCTGTATCAGACACAGTACAGATGTTAAAGGTATCAACATTTACCCTTATTAGCTCCGTTTCAGACACAGTACAGATGTTATAGGTACCAACACTTACCCTTATTACCTCTGTATCAGACACAGAACTGATGTTACAGTTACCAACATTTACACTCATTAACTCTGTATCAGACACAGTACAGATGTTACAGTTACGAATATTTACCCTCATTTACTCTGTATCAGACACAGTACAGATCTTACAGTACCCAACATTTACCTTTATTAACACTGTATCAGACACAGTGCTGATGTTAGAGTTACCAACATTTACCCTTATTACCTCTGTATCAGACACAGTAGTGATGTTACAGTTACCAACATTTACCCTTATTACCTCTGTATCAGATACAGAACAGATGCTACAATTACCAACATTTACCCTCAGTAAATCTGTATCAGACACAGTACTGATGTTACAGTTATCAACATTAAACCTCATTACCTCTATCAAACACAGTACAGATGTTACAGGTAACATGATTTACCCATATTAGTTGCGTTTAAGACACAGTACAGTTGTTATAGGTACCAACACTTACCCTAATTACCTCTGTTTCAGACTCAGTACAGATGTTACAGTTACCAACATTTACCCTCATTAACTCTGTATCAGACACAGTAAAGATGTTACTGTTACCAATATATTCCCTCATATACTCTGTATCAGACACAGAACAGATGTTAGAGTACCCAACATTTACCCTCATTAACTCTGTATCATACACAGTGCTGATGTTACATTTACCAACATTTACCCTCATTAACTCTGTATCAGACACGGTACAGATGTTCCAGGTACCAACAGTTACCCTTATTACCTCTGTATTGGACACATTACAGATGCTACAGTTACCAACATTTACCCTCATTACCTCTGTATCAGACACAGTAGTGATGTTTCAGTTACCAACATTTACCCTTATTACCTCTGTATAGGACACAGTACAGATGTTACAGTTACCAACATTTACCCTCAATAACCCTGTAATTGGCACAGTACAAATGTAACATTTACCAACATTTACCCTCAGTAGCTCTGTATCAGACACAGTACTGATGTTACAGTTACCAACATTTACCCTCATTACCTCTTTCAGACACAGTACAGATGTTACAGGTACCAACATTTGCCCTTATTAGCTCCGTTTCAGACACAGTACACATGTTATAGGTACCAACACTTACCCTTATTACCTCTGTATATGACACTGTACAGATGTTACAGTTACCAATATTTATCCTCATTATCTCTGTGTAACCAACATTTATCCTCATTAACTCTGTATCAGACACAGTATAGATGTTTCAATAACCAACATTTACCTTCCGTAACTCTGTACCAGACTCAGTAAAGATGTTACAATTACCAACAATTACCCTCATTAACTCTGTATCTGACACACTACAGATGTTATAGTTACCAACATTTACCTTCATTAACTCTGTATCAGACACATAAGAATGCATAAGAATCCGTACAAACAACGTTTCATCGCTGGTTCCTCAAAATGTTCTACCAAATCTGTATCGATCTTACTCACCAAAGTTTTATCTGAAATCAAATCTGGGCTACAAAAATATTGTTCGACAGTATATTCTCGCAGTGGTATCAACCAGATGTGGATTTTAAAGAATTCGAAGGAACTTTTAGAACATCTGAAATCCACTCATTTTAGTAGAGTCCATTCGATCAAAGCCTTTGATTTTTCGACACTTTACACTACAATTCCACATTCTAAATTAAAAGAAAGACTCGCAAAAATTATAAGTAATGCGTTTACAAGTAAGAACGGTAATCGCAAATACAAATTTATTGTTGTTAACTATGACAAAACCTACTTTGTAAAAGAAAAGTCCGATTCTGAAAATAAGTACACTGAAACAGACATTATTCAGATGTTAAACTTTCTGATCGACAACATTTTTGTGGTGTTTGGAGGAAAGGTCTTCCAGCAAATTGTCGGAATTCCAATGGGTACCAATTGTGCCCCACTCCTTGCCGACATTTTCCTTTACTCGTACGAAGCTGAATTCATTCAATCTTTGGTCTCTGAAGGGAAAAGATACTTAGCTTCTGATTTCAACTTCACTTACAGATACATAGACGATGTGTTGTCCATCAATAATCCAAAATTCGCGGATTACCTGAGCAGTATCTATCCTTCGGAGCTTGAAGTCAAAGAAACTACAGAGACAAATAATTCAGCATCCTATTTGGACATAATGTTGTCCTACGACACTGATGGTCACATGAACACCTCACTCTATGACAAACGTGACGACTTCAATTTCAGCATTACGAACTTTCCTTTTCTGAGTAGCAACATCCCTTCATCGCCTGCTTATGGCGTTTTCATATCTCAGTTGATACGCTATGCCAGAGCAAGTACCAAATATACGGATTTTGTTCTGAGAGCTAGGCGTCTTTCAGATAAGCTTCTCAGTCAGGGATATGTTTGTGACCGACTAACATCGTCACTGAGGAAGTTCTACGGTCGATATGGGGAACTCGTCATACACTATGATGTCCCACTATCCAGAATGGTGGATGATATTCTGTCATAGACCATTTGAACCATCCAACCAAAGATTGTACTCTATATCTTCCAAAATGGAAGTAACCGGATGTGACAGTTCTACCGAATTGAAGCGACGGGTGTTGCATGCAAGCAGGAGATGCTTACTCTTCCTGGGCACCTGGTCTCACTCTCATATCGGGAGTTCGCTTCTTTTCATATGGTGGAGGTTTTTGTTTTTGTTTGCTTTGGTTCCTGTTTTGTCCTGATTTTGTATGCCTTCGGTTTCTGATTTTCTGAATTATCGATTTTGTACTGTAGACAGGGATATGGTCATTATCCATATTTGTCACAGTACAGATGTTACAGTTACCAACATTTACCCTCATTTAATCTGTATCAAGAGAGAGTACAGATGTTACAGTTACCAACATTTACCCTCATTTAATCTGTATCAAGAGAGAGTACAGATGTTACAGTTACCAACATTTATCCTCATTAACTCTGTATCAGACACAGTACAGATGTTAAAGGTATCAACATTTACTCTTATTAGCTCCTTTTCAGACACAGTACAGATCTTGTAGGTACCAACACTTACCCTTATTACCTCTGTATCAGACACAGTAGTGATGTTACAGTTACCAACATTTACCCTCATTAACTCTGTATCAGACACAGTACAGATGTTACAGTTACGAATATTTACCCTCATTTACTCTGTATGAGACACAGTACAGATGTTACAGTACCCAACATTTACCCTCATTAACTCTGTATTAGACACAGTGCTGATGTTAGAGTTACCAACAGTTATCCTCATTAACTCTGTATCAGACACAGTACAGATGTTTCCTGTACCAACAATTACCCTTATTACCTCTGTATCAGACACAGTACAGATGTTACAGTTACCAACATTTACCCTCATAACCTCTGTATCAGACATAGTACTGATGTTACAGTTACCAACATTTACCCTTATTACCTCTGTATCAGATACAGAACAGATGCTACAGTTACCAACATTTACCCTCAATAACTCTGTAATTGACACAGTACTAATGTAACAGTTACCAAAATTTACCCTCAATAAATGTGTATCAGACACAGTACTGATGTTGCAGTTACCAACATTCACCCTCATTACCTCTATCAGACACAGTACAGATGTTACAGGTAACAACATTTACCCTTATTAGCTGCGTTTCAGACACAGTACAGATGTTATAAGTACCAACACTTACCCTTATTACCTCTGTATCAGACTCAGTACAGATGTTACAGTTACCAACATTTACCCTCATTAACTCTGTATCAGACACAGTACAGATGTTACAGTCACCAATATATACCCTCATTTACTCTGCATCAGACACAGAACAGATGTTACAGTACCAAACATTTACCCTCATTAACTCTGTATCATACACAGTGCTGATGTTACATTTACCAACATTTAACCTCATTAACTCTGTATCAGACACAGTACAGATGTTACAGGTACCAACAATTACCCTTATTACCTCTATATCGGACACAGTACAGATGTTACAGTTACCAAGATTTACCCTCATTACCTCTGTATCAGACACAGAACTGATGTTACAGTTACCAACATTTACCCTTATTACCTCTGTATCAGACACAGTACAGATGTTAGAGTTACCAACATCTACCCTCAATAACTCTGTAATTGGCACAGTACAAATGTAGCAGTTTACAACATTTACCCTCAGTAGCTATGTATCAGACACAGTACTGATGTTACAGTTACCAACATTTACCCTCATTACCTCTTTCAGACACAGTACAGATGTTACAGTTACCAACATTTGCCCTTATTAGCTCCGTTTCAGACACAGTACACATGTTATAGGTACAAACACTTACCCTTATTACCTCTGTATATGATACCGTACAGATGTTACAGTTACCAACATTTATCCTCTGTGTTACCATCATTTATTCTCATTAACTCTGTATCAGACACAGTATAGATGTTTCAATATCCAACATTTACCCTCCGTAACTCTGTACCAGACTCAGTACTGATATTAAAGTTACCAACAATTACCCTCATTAACTCTGTATCTGACACACTACAGATGTTATATTTACCAACATTTACTTTCATTAACTCTGTATCTGACACACTACAGATGTTACAGTTACCAACATTTACCCTCATTAACTCTGTATCTGACACACTACAGATGTTACAGTCACAAACATTTACCCTCATTTAATCTGTATCAAGAGAGAGTACAGATGTTACAGTTACCAACATTTACCCTCATTTAATCTGTATCAAGAGAGAGTACATATGTCACAGTTACCAACATTTATCCTCATTAACTCTGTATCAGACACAGTACAGATGTTAAAGGTACCAACATTTACCCTCATTAATCTGTATCAAGAGAGAGTACAGATGTTACAGTTACTAACATTTACCCTCATTTAATCTGTATCAAGAGAGAGTACAGATGTTACAGTTACCAACATTTACCCTCATTTAATCTGTATCAAGAGAGAGTACAGATGTTACAGTTACCAACATTTACCCTCATTTAATCTGTATCAAGAGAGAGTACAGATGTTACAGTTACCAACATTTACCCTCATCAACTCTGTATCAGACACAGTACAGATGTTAAAGGTACCAACATTTACCCTTATTAGCTGCGTTTCAGACACAGTACAGATGTTATAGGTACCAACACTTACCCTTATTACCTCTGTATCAGATACAGAACAGATGCTACAGTTACCAACATTTACCCTCAATAACTCTGTAATTGACACAGTACTAATGTAACAGTTACCAAAATTTACCCTCAGTAAATCTGTATCAGACACAGTACTGATGTTACTGTTTCCAACATTCACCCTCATTACCTCTATCAGACACAGTGCAGATGTTACAGGTAACAATATTTACCCTTATAAGCTGCGTTTCAGACACAGTACAGATGTTATAGGTACCAACACTTACCCTTATTACCTCTGTATCAGACTCAGTACAGATGTTACAGTTACCAACATTTACCCTCATTAACTCTGTATCAGACACAGTACAGATGTTACAGTCACCAATATATACCCTGATTTACTCTGTATCAGACAAAGAACAGATGTTAAAGTACCCAACATTTACCCTCATTAACTCTGTATCATACACAGTGATGATGTTACATTAATCAACATTTAACCTCATTAACTCTGTATCAGACACAGCACAGATGTTACAGGTACCAACAATTACCCTCATTACCTCTTTCAGACACAGTACTGATGTTACAGGTAACAACATTTGCCCTTATTAGCTCCGTTTCAGACACAGTACACATGTTATAGGTACCAACACTTACCCTTATTACCTCTGTATCAGACACAGTACAGATGTTACAGTTACCAACATTTACCCTCATTAACTCTGTATCAGACACAGTACAGATGTTACAGTTATCAATATACACCCTCATTACCTCTGTATCAGACACAGTACTGATGTTACAGTTACCAACATTTACCCTTATTACCTCTGTTTCAGACACAGTACTGATGTTACAGTACCCAACATTTACCCTCATTAACTCTGTATCATACACAGTGCTGATAGTACAGTTACCAACATTTACGCTCATTAACTTTGTATCATACACAGTACAGATATTACAGGTACCAACATTAACCTTTATTGCCTCTGTATCAGACACAATACAGATATTACAGGTACCAACATTTACCCTTATTACCTCTGTATCAGACAAAGTACAGATGTTACAGTTACCAACATTTAACCTCAATAACTTTGTAATTGGCACAGTACAAATATAACAGTTACCAAGATTTACCCTCAGTAGCTCTGTATCAGACACAAAACTGATGTTACAGTTACCAATATTTACCCTCATTACCTCTTTCAGACACAGTACAGATGTTACAGGTACCAAAATTTGCCCTTATTAGCTCCGTTTCAGACACAGTAAAGATGTTACAGTTACCAATATTTATCCTCATTATCTCTGTGTTACCAACATTTATCCTCATTAACTCTGTATCAGACACAGTATAGATGTTACAATAACCAACATTTACCTTCCGTAACTCTGTACTCATGTTACTCATGAATCAGTACTAATGTTACAATTACCAACAATTACCCTCATTAACTCTGTATCTGACACACTACAGATGTTATAGTTACCAACATTTAACTTCATTAACTCTGTACCAGACACAGTACAGATGTTACAGTTACCAACATTTACCCTCATTAACTCTGTATCTGATACACTGCAGATGTTATAGTTACCAACATTTACCTTCATTAACTCTGTATCTGACACACTACAGATGTTACAGTTACCAACATTTACCCTCATTAACTCTGTATCTGACACACTACAGATGCTACAGTTACCAACATTAACCCTCATTTAATCTGTATTAAGAGAGAGTACAGATGTTACAGTTAACAACATTTATCCTCATTAACTCTGTATCAGACACAGTACAGAT
The DNA here is from genome assembly GCA_033119305.1 of Pinctada imbricata. Classification (NCBI taxonomy): domain Eukaryota; kingdom Metazoa; phylum Mollusca; class Bivalvia; order Pterioida; family Pteriidae; genus Pinctada; species Pinctada imbricata. Next base: position 57,389,626 of record VSWD01000001.1, read on the forward strand.
GTTAAAGGTACCAACATTTACCCTTATTAGCTCTGTATCTGACACACTACAGATGCTACAGTTACCAACATTTACCCTCATTTAATCTGTATCAAGAGAGAGTACAGATGTTACAGTTACCAACATTTATCCTCATTAACTCTGTATCAGACACAGTACAGATGTTAAAGGTACCAACATTTACCCTTATTACCTCTGTTTCAGACACAGAACTGATGTTACAGTTACCAACATTTACACTCATTAACTCTGTATCAGACACAGTACAGATGTTATAGTTACGAATATTTACCCTCATTTACTCTGTATCAGACACAGAACAGATGTTACAGTACCCAATATTTACCCTTATTAACACTGTATCAGACACAGTGCTGATGTTACAGTTACCAACATTTACCATCATTAACTCTGTATCAGACACAGTACAGATGTTACAGTTACGAATATTTACCCTCATTTACTCTGTATCAGACAGAGTACATATGTTACAGTACCCAACATTTACCCTCATTAACTTTGTATCAGACACAGTACAGATGTTACAGTTACCAACATTTACCCTCATAACCTCTGTATCAGACACAGTACTGATGTTACAGTTACCAATATTCACCCTTATTACCTCTGTATCAGATACAGAACAGATGCTACAGTTACCAACATTTACCCTCAATAACTCTGTAATTGACACAGTACTGATGTTACAGTTACCAACATTTACCCTCATTACCTCTATCAGACACAGTACACATGTTACAGGTAACAACATTTACCCTTATTAGCTGCGTTTCAGACACAGTACAGATGTTATAGGTACCAACACCTACCCTTATTACCTCTGTATCAGACTCAGTACAGATGTTACAGTTACCAACATTTACCCTCATTAACTCTGTATCAGACACAGTACAGATGTTACAGTCACCAATATATACCTTCATTTACTCTGCATCAGACACAGAACAGATGTTACAGTACCCAACATTTACCCTCATTAACTCTGTATCATGCACAGTGCTGATGTTTCATTTACCAACATTTAACCTCATTAACTCTGTATCAGACACAGTACAGATGTTACAGGTACCAACAATTACCCTTATTACCTCTGTATCGGACACAGTACAGATGTTACAGTTACCATCATTTACCCTCATTACCTCTGTATCAGACACAGTACTGATGTTACATGTTACCAACATTAACCCTTACTACCTCTGTATCAGACACAGTACAGATGTTAGAGTTACCAACATCTACCCTCAATAACTCTGTAATTGGCACAGTACAAATGTAGCAGTTTACAACATTTACCCTCAGTAGCTCTGTATCAGACACAGCACTGATGTTACAGTTACCAACATTTACCCTCATTACCTCTTTCAGACACAGTACAGATGTTACAGTTACCAACATTTGCCCTTATTAGCTCCGTTTCAGACACAGTACACATGTTATAGGTACCAACACTTACCCTTATTACCTCTGTATATGACACCGTACAGATGTTACAGTTACCAACATTTATCCTCATTATCTCTGTGTTACCATCATTTATTCTCATTAACTCTGTATCAGACACAGTATAGATGTTACAATAACCAACATTCACCCTCCGTAACTCTGTACCAGACTCAGTACTGATATTACAGTTACCAACAATTACCGTCATTAACTCTGTATCTGACACACTACAGATGTTATAGTTACCAACATTTACCTTCATTAACTCTGTATCTGACACACTACAGATATTACAGTTACCAACATTTACCCTCATTTACTCTGTATCTGACACACTACAGATGTTACAGTCACAAACATTTACCCTCATTTAATCTGTATCAAGAGAGAGTACAGATGTTACAGTTACCAACAATTACCCTCATTTAATCTGTATCAAGAGAGAGTACATATGTTACAGTTACCAACATTTATCCTCATTAACTCTGTATCAGACACAGTACAGATGTTAAAGGTACCAACATTTACCCTCATTTAATCTGTATCAAGAGAGAGTACAGATGTTACAGTTACCAACATTTACCCTCATTTAATCTGTATAAAGAGAGAGTACAGATGTTACAGTTACCAACATTTACCCTCATTTAATCTGTATCAAGAGAGAGTACAGATGTTACAGTTACCAACATTTACCCTCATTTAATCTGTATCAAGAGAGAGTACAGATGTTACAGTTACCAACATTTACCCTCATTTAATCTGTATCAAGAGAGAGTACAGATGTTACAGGTACCAACATTTATCCTCATCAACTCTATATCAGAGTACCAACACTTACCCTTATTACCTCTGTATCAGACAAAGAACTGATGTTACAGTTACCAACATTTACTCTCATTAACTCTGTATCAGACACAGTACAGATGTTACAGTTACGAATATTTACCCTCATTTTCTCTGTATCAGACACAGTACAGATGTTAGAGTACCCAACATTTACCCTCATTAACTCTGTATTAGACACAGTGCTGATGTTAGAGTTACCAACATTTACCCTCATTAACACTGTATCAGACGCAGTACAGATGTTACAGATACCAACAATTACCCTTATTACCTCTGTATCAGACACAGTACAGATGTTACAGTTACCAACATTTACCCTCATTACCTCTGTATCAGACACAGTACTGATGTTACAGTTACCAACATTTACCCTTATTACCTCTGTATCAGATACAGAACAGATGCTAGAGTTACCAACATTTACCCTCAATAACTCTGTAATTGACACAGTACTAATGTAACAGTTACCAAAATTTCCCTCAGTACATCTGTATCAGAAACAGTACTGATGTTACTGTTACCAACATTCACCCTCATTACCTCTATCAGACACAGTGCAGATGTTACAGGTAACAATATTTACCCTTATAAGCTGCGTTTCAGCTACAGTACAGATGTTTTAGGTACCAACACTTACCCTTATTACCTCTGTATCAGACTCAGTACAGATGTTACAGTTACCAACATTTACCCTTATTAACTCTGTATCAGACACAGTACAGATGTTACAGTTACCAATATATACCCTGATTTACTCTGTATCAGACACAGAACAGATGTAACAGTACCCAACATTTACCCTCATTAACTCTGTATCATACACAGTGATGATGTTACATTTATCAACATTTAACCTCATTAACTCTGTATCAGACACAGCAAAGATGTTACAGGTACCAACAATTACCCTCATTACCTCTTTCAGACACAGTACAGATGTTACAGGTACCAACATTTGCCCTTATTAGCTCCGTTTCAGACACAGTACACATGTTATAGGTACCAACAATTACCCTTATTACCTCTGTATCAGACACAGTACTGATGTTACAGTTACCAACATTTACTCTTATTACCTCTGTTTCAGACACAGTACTGATGTTACAGTACCCAACATTTACCCTCATTAACTCTGTATCATACACAGTGCTGATAGTACAGTTACCAACATTTACGCTCATTAACTCTGTATCATACACAGTACAGATATTACAGGTACCAACATTTACCCTTATTGCCTCTGTATCAGACACAGTACAGATGTTACAGGTACCAACATTTACCCTTATTACTTCTGTATCAGACACAGCACAGATGTTACAGTAACCAACATTTACCCTCATTAACTCTGTATCTGACACAGTACAGATGTTACAGTTACCAATATTTACCCTCATTACCTCTGTATTAGACACAGTACTGATGTTACAGTTACCAACATTTACCCTTATTACCTCTGTTTCAGACACAGTACAGATGTTACAGGTATCAACATTTACCCTTATTACCTCTGTATCAGACACAGAACTGATGTTACAGTCACCAACATTTACCCTCATTAACTCTGTATCAGACACAGTACAGATGTTACAGTTACGAATATTTACCCTCATTTACTCTGTATCAGACACAGTACAGATGTTACAGTACCCAACATTTACCCTCATTAACTCTGTATCAGACACAGTGCTGATGTTAGAGTTACCAACATTCACCCTCATTAACTCTGAATCAGACACAGTACTGATGTTACTGTTACCAACATTTACCCTCATTAACTCTGTATCAGACACAGTACTGATGTTACAGTTACCAACATTTACCCTTATTACCTCTGTTTCAGACACAGTACTGATGTTATAGTACCCAACATTTACCCTCATTAACTCTGTATCATACACAGTGCTGATAGTACAGTTACCAACATTTACGCTCATTATTTCTGTATCATACACAGTACAGATGTTACAGGTACCAACATTTACCTTTATTGCCTCTGTATCAGACACAGTACAGATGTTACAGGTACCAACATTTACCCTTATTAGCTCGGTTTCAGACACAGTACAGATGTTATTGGTACCAACACTTACCCTCATTAACTCTGTATTAGACACAGTACTGATGTTACTGTTACCAACATTTACCCTCATTAACTCTGTATCAGACACAGTACTGATGTTACAGTTACCAACATTTACCCTCATTAACTCTGTATCAGACACAGTACAGATGTTACAGTTACCAACATTTTCCCTCGGTAACTGTGTATCAGACACAGTACTGATGTTTCAGTTACCAACATTTACCCTCAGTATATTCTGTATCAGACACAGTACAGATGTCACAGTTACCAACATTTAACCTCAGTTACTCTGTATCAGACACAGTACTCATGTCACAATTACTAACTTTAGTGATAAATCTTTGGATGCTGAGATGGACCCATGCATCTTATGCAGCATCTGACATACTTTTTGTGCTGGTGTGATTTCTCTTTTAAAAGCCAATATCCAGCTTAGCAACATGAACCAAACTTTCATAATCCGTCCTTGATATATCTCTTCTACTTACAAGTGTGGTTTTGCATTTATTAGCAGTTTTCTGTAAGGACCAAAATAATTTCAATAGCACGTGGAAACAGCATGTCTGCAATTTTGGGAATTTTTGGTGTGGAAGGTGCATATGATGTACTGAGACAAAAATAAACTTTCTTTTTACAAATTAAGTTTTCGTTGCCATGGAAACCATGTTTGAAATTTTACGCATCAGAAGAATACTCGTTACATGGCATTTTCACAAGGCTCGTTTCCATGGTAACAGCTATTGTAGTCAACTGAAATTTCCTTAATTTTTCTCTTTATATCTTTAATAGTATAAATATTACACAAGAAGTATGTTTCTGTCCGCTATTCTCTTTGTCAATATGCTCAAAATGTAGGCAAAAACCTGTTTTGAAGAGGACCTTTTTAAGACCGAAAAAGTTCCTAATTTAACACGATTTTGCTCAAATCTAAGGGCAAATAATCTGAAATGTCAGATTAATTTGATTTCTACTGCCAATTATCTTTAAAGTTTAATCCTCGATCTTTAAGAAAATGTTAAAATTTGAGTGGGACCTCTTCACAATTTTATTCAAAAGGGTATAAAAAATGGTTACCATGGTGACATTCTGGTCAGTGCTATTACACATAAAGTAATTTACTGGTAAATAATCAGCTGTCCGTTATATATTTTAAGCATTTTTTTTATCAGTGCATATAAAAGAGCACTATTGATTAAAAAAATCACCTTAAATTTTTTCAAGGTCACTAGACCCAATGTCAAGGTCATCTTGAATGTAATTCACAAACTTTTGCAAAATTCTGTGATTTTTCGAAAATATGAGAGGCAGTTACTCAAAAATCATGTGGTATTGAGTAAAACAAACACATACATAGTGATTTTGGATATATCCCCTATTTATTGACCAAAGTTGCAAAAATTCTCAAAATCAATGACATCCTTGATTTTAGCTAGTATTTCATACATACATATAAAAAAATGTGAGATTATCATGATTTTTGTCTGGGGCTTATTGTTTTAGGAGAAATATTCTGAACTAAAAATTGTAATGTTTTTCCATCTATCGTTCCTACTTTTAGAATGAAGTATTTTTGATACAAATATATGACAGTCAAGATTAAATTTAGTAACAATAAATAACAGCAAAAATGCAAATTTTATTGAAATTGGAACCTATATTTTGAATTGACCTTGCACTTAGAGTCAATGACCTTGACAAATTTTGGAAGTGCTAAAATAAAGAATAATTTTTTTCTGTTGTCCCTACATAAAGCTTAAGCAATATAAGTTATTTAAACCATGCTAAAAATCAATTTGAAAAGATGAAGTCATCATGTGCCAAATGAAAAGTTGCCATGGCAACCATTTTTTACCTCAAAATGTAGGAAAACAATTTAAGGTCCCACTTATTTTTTTTCAGTAATTATGTTTGTCACATGAAATCTATTTTGTTCTGACAACAGCTATGGTGTTACCGGCCTGACATTTTGTGTTATTTTTGCTTAAAAATGGTAAAAATTGGACAAAAATAGGCCTTGATTTTGACCTTATTCTATGGCAATTTTTGACTGATTTTGATTTGATAGGATCCGGCTAATTGAAAGAAATGTCAAAAATTTGTTATTTTTTCTAAACATAGAGGTTTTAAAGATTATAAGTTGTTAATACCAATTAACTCTGACAATGGTTTCCATGGCAACATAATAACCAAAGATGACTTATTTGACCATTTTTTCAGTGCTATAAATAGACAGACCTCGTTTCCATGGCAACCGGAATATTTATTTTCAAAAAATTGTTATTTTTGTATTCAAGGCATTATACATACCATTTATAGAGAAAATCATGAAAATCCATGCCATGCTGTTTCCAAAATATTTTGGTCCTTACAAAGAATTGCATATTGGATATATATTTTATCAAACTTTGAAATGATCTTGAACCATTGTTTTTAAGTTTATATACTGAGAAAAATGATTAAATTGAATTTCGTTGCCATAAGAACATTCGAGTTGAGCTTTTTAATCTGTCATAGCCTATATTTATAGTCGTTGTATATTCATATTTAAAGAAAGCTCATTCAATCACCAAACATATAAATATTTAATTTAAATTTTATACAAAGATTGTGAAGTTTTTATTTTTAATGAATTGATGAATTTTCGAAGAAAAAACGAATATATCCATTTGTAATTGATAAGAATTTAAAACTTTATATATATAAAAACAGTCAAAAGGCCATTCGTATTTGCTTGAACGAGCTGTTTTACCTATAAAGGAAACAAATAATGCACGAATACACTTTCAAATAAAGATGTCGCCAGAATTATTTATCGTTGTATATGTATATATATTTCTTGGTGTGTTAATAAATTTTCACAATTTTTACTACGTCTTGCCTTAAATAATATGGAAAATAAAGATACCAAAGTTTTACATGTACATACTGTAGAAGGGAGGGGATCTCCAGCCAACACGGAGATTTGTAAAGTATGTCGTTTTGTATTTTTGATTATCTTTTACAATAATTATTCCGTTTTCTAATTTTCTGTGAATTTGATATAAAATCCCCCCCCCCAATTCCTAAGTGCCCTGAGATGTCAGCAACCTTATTTAGAATGAGGGACAACTGTACATGTACTTTTAAAAGATATATCTTTTGACTTTTCGAAATTCCCTTAGGGTCCCCCTATACCTTGGTTTATATGTGGTTTTCTGAAATCGTTATTAGTTCCAAGAAGTTGTTAGTTTCGTTCTTGGCAGAATCTATATTTAAACTATACTAGAGACATAATATATTACGTTATGTTTTCTGCATGATTGTCGTTTGGTGGACATTCATGAAGCGTGATATTACGGGACTTAGTTTTAACCGCAGAAGTGAAAAAAAAAAATAATTGTAGCACTAAGTAATTCACAAAGGTAAGTGATGATTGATTATGATTTCACATGTAACATTTTTGTCGGCGAACATATTGGAGAGGGGGGTGGTAAATTTGTTAAATTTGTTACTTATTATTAATACCATTAAGTCTCTTTAAGTTTAAAATTATGGAATATTATTAAACATTGACCTTAAGTTATTTAAATGCACAATCATTTACAGAGTCTAAATTCTGCAAATAAAATGAACTCAAATCAATATTTCATGATCAATTAAAACACAAAGATCTGCTGGATTGCTTCAAGAAAATCAAAGAATTTACATTCGATGTAAAGGCCCGGTCACACTGCGCTGTACGGCTTGATCACGGCCTAAAACGTCCAAAAAAGGTCTCCCGTGAAGCAGACGTTGTTGTTCGTTTTTAAGACGTTGTACAGACGATTTGTAGACGTGGTAGGACGCGGTAAAAATCTGAACGACGTTGGACGCGGATAGAAGTTTTGAAGCCCCGGTCACACTGCACTCCACGTCCAAATCACGTTCAAAAATCTACTGGACGTGGTCATACGTGGTAATTTTTGCCACGACTGTGCTTTGTACGAGGTATGACCGCCGCCGACTGTTCCACTGCTGAAACACTACCTACTATTGGTATTACGGGAAAAAGCGTGTGTACAACGTCTTGTCACGGTTAACTACGTCCAACCACGTCTAAGGTTAAAAACGTCCGTGACAAGACGTTGTACACCCGTCGAATGACCGTGCTCTGGTCGTGACAGACCGCTTCAACTTTCGCGTCCTACCGCGTCTCCTACAAGTCTTTATCACTGCCGGAACACGGATCATCACGTGTTTTTCGCGTGCGTTGCACGTCTATACCACGTACATCGACGAATTTCGAACGAAAACAGTGTTGAAAAATATGATCATAACGAGATGCAAACGCAATGAAACTGCTTATTGCGAATAAGAAACGAAGCACTGCGAATGGTTACGACTTCGCGCTATGATACGTTAGAGTAAGCATTGTGTATTTGTTTTTTCACTTGCGATTAGGAGCGTAAATATCCGAAAGCTTAAGCAGCGTTGCGCATTGATACGAACGCTTCCGAAGCTAGCCGCACCTGCGTTTAACAGACATTTTCTGTAGACCAACAGACGTTAGTACAATTATGCCAAGAGGAAAGGGAAAGGTACGTGTAGAGGATCGGGAAGGAAGCAACCAGAAAATCGGCCTAGTAGTCCTTATCCATAAGAGCTATGTGGCTGGTTTTGTAATATACACTAAACGTGAAAATAAATTTCATGAACTATTTGTTCAAAGCAAATTATTGATGTTTTTATGATCACCGATAAAAGCTGGTCTTTGAGTCCATCATTCAGTCCACCTATCTATCTGTCCGTCTGAGCTCATACATGTACATCCTTATGTAATATGTATACATCAGAATTTGATTTTTTTTTCAGAAAATTGTTTGGATAACGCCACTTTGGGTCAAAGGTCACTTAATGTCGTTCAGAAGTCAAGGTCACTTTATAGCTAAATTATAGCATTTACTTCATAAAATATTTCAAACATTCATCATAATGTATTTCTTGTCCAAATGATATGAAAGAATATACACAATGTTAGAAAAATACATCCATGTGTTCAATAATTATATAAGAGTTATAATTATATCAAAGGGGGGGGGGGGGGGGGGGGGGGTGAGCTTCTTGACATGTCACTTAAATGGAAAATTTCTGAAAGATCAAGGTCGTTTGTTAACCAATGATAATAAAGAATATGAAAATACTAATTCAGCAGACTTCCCAAAATGTGTTGCATGATCTGAGCTTTCCCTCAAAGGTATTCAAGGTAATTTTAGGATTAAAGGTCAAGGTTATAGATATGAACTTGCCGTTTCAGGTTATTAATATGAAAAAGAAATTAACAAACACATGAAATTCTTATTAATCTCTTAAAGGTCAAGGCCACTCAGAAAACAGAAGTTCATTAAGATTGAATTGTTTTGGGGGTATAGTTTTCTTTATCAATTCTAATTTTTTTTTTTTTTTTTTGGTTCAGAAGCAGTGATATGCAGCCAAAAAGTCCAATTTCTTGAAGGTTCTAGGATTTTCTCTCCTGAGCTTAACCATGAGTTTATCATCAATTCCAAAGTGGCGCCACATGTCGTAATGCAGCCATTGTCTTCTCAAGATACGACCTGCTCTGGCTTCTCTTCTCCATCTGATACGGCATCTGATATACTGATAGATGGTGTCTTCCCGGAATGCCCACATTTTAAATGAAATATATTCCCGGAATGCCCACATGCAAAAGACAATTGGTGTTGTTTTAATCAATTAAGAAGGTCCAATTACCGTATATGATCAGAAAAATCAGGTATAAATATTCTCAAATTTCAACAGTATTTTCCGTCGTATTGATGAATCTGACGACGATTTTTAAAATATTTGAAGAGAAAAAAAAACCCCGCATATATATATTTTTTTATATTTGTTTTTTTCACGGCACGGAGAAGTCAACATATTCAGGATTTTCTAAGGAAAGGGCGAATCAAGAAAAGTGGCAGTGAGTTCAGCCCATGAGGGGATTCCAGCCGTAAATTCACGTAAAAGCTACGGAAAAATCAGAAATTTTTGCAAATTGCAGGCGGGACGTCACCTGACTTTCTATCAATCACTCTAGACCCATGCTTATTGTTCATATCAAAAAAATGATCATGACCTCAAATTTAAAACAAATTTTATAAGAAGTTTGTAAACAAAGATCTGTGGCGGATCCAGCTTTTGGGTTAGGGGGACGTAAAATTGGGAAGGGATCTGGTGACCGCCGAGGTCCCCAGTGAGTCCAGGGTAGAACCCTGGTAGGGGGAGCAAGGAGGGGGGGGGGGGCAAAGCCATATCTTGCATTTCAGCATTTTCTTGGCTATAATTTATTAAAGAATGGAAATAATACGTAACTATTGAGAAATTATGTATATGGGGAAAGGGGGGGGGGGTCAATAGTTCCCTTTTTTACCTTGTAAACTAGATAGAACGCAATCCAGTTGAGCCAGGAATTTACCATGTGGATAAGTTTGATAAGATAAACTTTAAGAAGCCTATTAATTTTCGAGGTCAAAGGTCAAGGTCATTTTGTGGCTTTTCATGATATATGTAATTCATGATAAGAATATAGGAGTGACGCCAATTATCGATTTTCAGTATAAACTTGTTATGTAACTTAGATTTTCGCAAGTAAAGTAGGCTTTATTACAAGAGTAATGGCCCTTGGACATAACAAATTTCATGAAATATTCAGGTTTTGGACTTCTCTTCGCGGTTTTTAAAGATAATGAACCGATTTCTGGGACATCTTAGTGTGATATGTACAGATCAAGTTCGAGTTTGGTTTCGATTGTCCTATTTTTACAAAAGTTTTGACCTTCGAACTTATCAATTTTCATGAATAACCCGCCAAGTGTAAATGAGCTGTTACGCTGCAGAACTTGGATTGCTACATGATCTATTTGATTTTTCTGTTAGTCCTCATGCGCGGATCCAGTATTTTTGGTCAGGGGGGTCCAAAAGTGTAGGAAGTCTACCTATCATGTAGGTATATTTCGGTGCATACCATGGGGAGGGGGGGGGCAACGTGTGCACTAAGGATAGATTTTTGAGGGCGGGTATTGTTAGCTTTCCTTTCACGTTTATTTTCATGAAGAATTGGCAAGGGAAGCTAGCCTGAATTTTTTGAAAGATATTTCAAAAATATTAATTTGGGTTGATTCGATCGAGATGATTATATATAACATTGAATATATTACTCCTTATATCGGCGAGCGGAGCGAGCCGCGAAAATTTTTAATAAGTTCACATTTTCTCTATATTTCATGAGAATATCCAAAATCAGAAAAAATAGGATCCAACGTAAAGGATATAAATATGAAAAAAGGTTAAAGTACCACAACAAAGGCGATGTAAAATTTTACATTTTTATTACGACACGTGTTTCGGCTAGTATCAGGTTAGCCTCTTCAGATAATAATAATGTAACATTTGTATTAACATTGAATATAGTACAAGCAATGGTAAATACATTGATAAAAATCAGGATGCGTTAATAAGATTATTTTGCACTCCTTGCTGAAAATTTGCTTATTGCTTATACCTAATAGAAATAGTAAATATGCATGGTCTTATCAGTTCTATCTACAGGAAAAGCTTTGTTTATCAGATAAAGTGGTCAAATGTTTATAGGATTGTGAGTGTTTTTCATGTTCTGTTCAACATAGGTTTGTATCTATCAATGAATATTTGTTCTTTGATTGTGATCATGGAGTAATCGTCTGTTTGGTAAATAGGCATTACTTTAAAATTCCCACCACTACAATCAAAAATATGTTTTGAAACAAAAAGAATCCTGTTTTGTGGAAGTTTTATATTACTTTTATGAAGAGAAATTCTGTGGTTTAGTTGCTTTGTTGAGCCAATATATTCCTCCTTACATTTGTCACATTGAATGACATATACCACATTTTTAGATGTGCATGTTAGATTTCTTTTAATTTCAAAGTCTCTGGCTGAATTTTTGAATTTGAAATATTTTCCCTCAATTATTATATCGCATATTTTGCATCTTTTGTTTTTACATTTTGAAACACCTTCTAATGGATTATCATTTTTCACTTCAAATTTTGCACTTGTAAGAATCTTTTTTAAATTTTTAGGTTGTCTTTTGCTTTTGATTAGTTTTGTTTCATTTAGTATATTTTCCATCCTTTCGCTCATTCTTAATTGGTTTAGATTTTTATATGCATCGTTAAATATTTCTGGATTACCTTTATTAAATGTTGTAACAAGTGTTAAAACATCTTCTGATTTCTTTTCCTTTACTTTTCTTAGTTCAGATAATGGAATATTTTTAGCTAATTCGATACCTTTATCTATTAATGAAATAGGAAATGCTCGGTGCAAGAGTGATGTACGTAATTCATTTAGACGGATATCTCGAATTCTTAAATCACTAACTATTGTACAAATTCTTCTAGCCAAATTATATGGTATTGCTTTCAGACAAGTTTTTGGATGTTGACTTTTAAAATGCAGATACTGCTGCGTGTCAGTTGGTTTTCTGTAAATATCTGTTGATATTACTTGTCCTTTACTTTGCAGAAGAATGTCCAGAAAAGGTATTTGTTTAGTACTGCTTTCCATTGTGAATTTAATATTTGGATGAATATTTTGTAAAATAGAATGTAAAATGTTTATATCTCCCCAATTTGGATCCCATAAAATGATGCAATCGTCAATGTATCTCTTCCAAGAATTTATAAAACAGATTTCATCCATATTTGGACAATTGGTTTTTACATCTTGATAAAGAGTTTTTTCTAAGTATCCAAGTGTAAGATTAGCATATACTGGTGCCATTTTTGTACCCATTGCCGTTCCTAGAATTTGTATGAAATTTTTCTTGTTGAATTGGAATGTGTTGTTGTTTAATATTACATCAATGCTTTCTAAAACAAATGACTTATTAAAACGATGGTGTAATTCGTTTTGGAAATTTTCAAGCCAATACTGGATACCTTCTTTTCCTAGGTCATGGGGAATATTGCTATATAAGCTCGTTACATCAAATGTTGAAAGTATTGTACCCTTAGGTACAGAAGATGGAATATGATTCAAATAGTCGATATCATAAATAATCTTATTAACGCATCCTGATTTTTATCAATGTATTTACCATTGCTTGTACTATATTCAATGTTAATACAAATGATACATTATTATTATCTGAAGAGGCTAACCTGATACCAGCCGAAACACGTGTCGTAATAAAAATGTAAAATTTTACATCGCCTTTGTTGTTGTACTTTAACCTTTTTTCATATTTTCATGAGAATAAATAGATAAGTCATTTTCTCAAATAATCTGACAACTTAAAATTACTAAACCTTAAAAGAGATTTGGGAGGTTACATCCTATGAAGTAAGGGACTGTTTAAAATACGAGTTCATCAGACCCAAGACAGTAATATAAAATTATTTAGTATAAAAATTGAAAATAACTCAGAAATTTTGCCAAAAAAGAAATTGTGTATTTATAAATGGCGAGCGAAGCGAGCCGAAAAATTAGGGTTCAAAGCCTTTTTATGCATTTTTAGACCCCTTTCAAATAGAAATGGGCCAAAGCTGGACCCCATCTCTGAAAATCTCAGGGGGGGGGGGCGGGTTCCAGACCCCCGGTCCCCCCTCTGGATCCGCGCATGGTCCTGTCAATTCAGAAGGTAATTTACAATTTGATACATATGCATTATCTAAAGGGTATATTTGGATTTTCAGTGTTCAATAAAAACTGGAAAAGATACACTGAAAGACGCTTATTATATAATAATCATCTAAAACGCAAAGAAACATGTAAAATAGATCTGCACTAGAAAAGAACCCGCGCCAGCGCGGAAAAGATTAACATACAAAATGTAGATGCACATATGCAGTACCTGTATATGAAATGAATTTGAAATAATATGATTTACGACTACGCAAGATCGATCTATTTCATATATTTTTTCATGATAAATTGATTAAAATCGGTATCCAGTTTCCGAAATGATTTGAGCGGAAAGTAGCGAATATTTGACAAACCTTTTCCCAGTGACGGATTATATGCCCCCACCCAAACCCTAAGATTTGCAAATCATAGGTATAAAACAATACATTTCAATCCAAAAAAGATGCATATAGTATATATAAATATTTACTACCTCTTAGTTCATATAATTGTCAAATGCATCAATTTCCATTCTTCAATCAATTACAGTCACGAAAATTGGTCCTAAACGGCTGAAACGCAAGAGTTTCCGGGGTGGGGGGGGGGGGTGGGGCTTCGCCAAGTAGTTCCCCTACCAGGACTCCGCCCTAGACCTCGGCGGTCCCCAGACCCCTCGCCAATTTTACGCCCCCCCCCCTTCCAACCCAAGAGATGGATCCGATAATGTTCCCTAAGTGAGATTATCGGAAGAATTAAAGTAACTTAAAGGCTCATGAAAGTTTTATAAACACATTGTTAAAAGTAAATAAAAGTGTCAAAAATGAAATATGAGAAATTGTCAACATCTAATTTTGACATTGAGCCGATGGAGCACGTCATGGAAAATATATAACATTTGAAAATGCATTGAGTATAAAAGAAAATGCATATTTCATACTGTTTATGCTATAAGGGAGTCTACTCAGACCAAGCCAAAAAAGCTTGGAGCAAGAAGATAATTCCTCTTTAAGAAAATCCGCCTTATTGAATCAAAATTTGAAAAATTGATACAGATAAAATCAGACTTCGAAGAAATGAAACAAGAAATCAAAACAAACTTCGAAGAAATCTTCATTACGCATTCGCGTAACCAATATTTTGAAAAATGAGAGGGAACTTGAAAACTGTCGAAATTGCAAGTGATTATGATCGTTTTTTGTGTGTGTTATGAGAGGGGCTGCGCAGGAAGTTGAGAGAGAGAGAGAGAGAGAGAGAGAGAGAGCACATAGGAAATATTTAATTTTTGTGTCGCCTGCGAAGCATAGCGACACTTAGGGATCACTTTGTCCGTCCGTCCGTCAGACAGTCCGTCTGTCTGTCTGTCACACTTTGGGCGTCACAGCCCATGACTTTTGAATGGTAAGTGATAGGGCTTTGATATTTCACATGTGTATTCCTCGTGACAAGACCTTTCTATACATACCATATTTTTTGACAAATTGACCTTGACCTACATATTTGACCTACTTTTCGAAAGAAATAAGATTGCTTATATCTTTTGATTGGTAAGGGATAGGGCTTTGATATTTCACACATGTATTCCTTGTGACTAGACCTATGTACACATACCATAATTTTTGAACTTGTGACCTTGACCTAGATATTTGGCCTACTTTTCAAAAAAGTGAAAATTTGCTATATCTTTTGAATGGTTAGTGATAGGGCTTTGAAATTTTACTTGTGTATTGGTTATAACAAGACCTTTCTACACATACCATAATTTTTGACCTAGTGACCTTGACCTACATATGTACACATTTGACCTACTTTAAAAAAAAGATTGTATATACATTTTGATTGGTAAGAGATTGGGCTTTGAAATTTCACTATTTTTTGTAACAAGATCTTTCTGCACATACAATAATTTTTGACCTTGTGACCTTGACATAGATATTTGACCTACTTTTCAAAATAAGTTGGGATTCGCTATATCTTTTGATAGGTTAGTGATGGGGCTTTGATATTTCACATGTGTATTCTTTGTGACAAGACCTTTCTAAACAAACCATAATTTTTGACCTAGTGACCTTGACCTACATATTTGACCTTTTTTCTAAGAATTGCGTATATATTTTGATTGCTAAGTGATAGGGCTTTAATATTTCACCCATATATTTCATATGATGTTACTTTTGTTTTGTTACCAAAATATTTACGTAGTGACCTTGACCTAGTTGATTGACAATATTTTCTGAAATTTGAGATTTACCATATCTTTCAGTTGATAAGTAAGAGGTCTGATATTTCACATAATGAATTTCATTAGACTTTTATAGTGATACCAGTAATTTTGAACCATGTGATCCACGCTTCGCAGGCGACACAAGCATTCCTCGGATTGCTATTTTTTCGTTAATTCACTCAAATTTTGAATATGATGTGGTAGAAAAAAATATCTTTTGTTGACGCGGTTTTTGTCTCAAGTTCACCTCATTTACGCTCTTATCGCGTCTTTTTATCATCTGAACAAGACATCAACAAATCCTCCATCTTCATATCAATTTGCAAATGACAGATTATATATTTTATTTTTTAATATTCTTTTTATCTATAACACCTAATGTGAATGAAACAATAGTGTCGGAATGAAAAATTTTATTTGCCTTAATCCAGGAGTTCTACATTTCTAACAAGTGCCGAGAGGGTTTCTTGAAATAGTCAAAGTTGACAATTAAAAAAAGTGAATGTCATATGCCATTCATGTATTTTAGAGGAATAAAGGGGACGGAATAGATAACCACACATTGAAACCGTTATGAGATAATAAAATCTGATCCTTTTTCAAACGAAATGTGGCCCTCCCTCCCCCCGCCCTAATATTTGTTCTCATTTTTCTGATAAAGGTTTTAAATACACATAACGGAACAGTTCCTTTTCCTTTATACCAGACTCCTCCCTGCTAAATTTTTTTTTTCGCCTATGAAGAGGTTATTCATCCCGTTCACTTTCCTATAATCCTTTAAAATGCAATCGTGCTATATACCGTATACATTATGTTTTAATCGACAACTTTGACCCTTTAAAAATCCCTCCAGCCCCAAGAATTAATGGTTGAAGGCAATAATACGTGCAGATATTGACATTTGTACTAGTTCTCTGCATTTACATCAATTTTTCTCAAGTTCTTTAAGATTTATGTTTTGTTTCGTTTTGTTTCGATCTGTTTCATTTTGTTTCGTTTCGTTTCGATCTGTTTCATTTTGTTTCGTTTCGTTTCGTTTTTGATTCGCTTCGCACTTTACAGGGACCCTATCCTTGGTCCGTCCTCATTTCTCATTTATTCCGAATTGTAAACTTTTACCAAGAATGCAAACGGATGCGTAAAAAAAGAAAGAAAGAAAAACATGAAAAAAAGAAATAAGTGACTGTTTCCCGTCATTAACGACGAAATGAAATGAAAACTAGAAAGGTTTCTTGTTGCGGTTGCAACAAGAGTGTCTTCC
The DNA here is from genome assembly GCA_033119305.1 of Pinctada imbricata. Taxonomy (NCBI): domain Eukaryota; kingdom Metazoa; phylum Mollusca; class Bivalvia; order Pterioida; family Pteriidae; genus Pinctada; species Pinctada imbricata. Next base: position 57,407,131 of record VSWD01000001.1, read on the forward strand.
TCCTATACAATTTTTGGTTTGGAAATATGAAGGACGTCACATTACATGTATTTATATTATATATTAAAAGTTTTCAAATAGGTAAACATTAAATTTTCAAACCGATAATTGTTGGTGAGCAACCATTTGATTTTGGGGGGGGGGGGGGGGGGGCAGGAATTCTATTGCCAGCCGGTAAAATTTTTTCAGCAATTTTCTGAGCAGGCCATTTTTTTCAGCCATTACCAGAGTCGGAGAAAAATTTTCGCCGGTTCTTCGGGCCGGATTTAAACAAATTGTCAAATGTTGTGAATGTCTGTGTAAGTTAAACTCCCCGCTGTTATAGAGTATGAGTTAATAACCGTTCCTTCAGATGTCTCTTTGCAATTAGCGAATTTCAGACAGATTGTATGATGTTTAAATAGAACCTTTTCTAGATTTTTGTGCCTATGCGTATTAGGTCTCTGGTAGATACAGCTATGTGAACAGTTTGTATTTATATTAATTAATTTTTTGACTTTAAATTGTCTGGCACAAAGGGCCAGCAAAAATTTCCATATCATGCAATGTATCCTTACTTTTGCATGGTCCGGGAAAAAAAAATTGCCGGCCCTTTGGGCCGGAATATTTTTTTCAGCATTTTTCAGAGCCGGGATTTTTTTTTTTTTGCAAATTCTTCCTGCCCCCTTCCCCCATAAAAAGGCGAGCTCGTAGCTGTAGAACCAATTTTCTTGAGAAGAGAAATGGTAATAACAAGTTACGTTCAATATATATATATAAATACCATGAGGTTCTCGCTGTGCAGGTTCAAATTTGGAAACCCCCCTTCCCTTTTTTCAAAGTTTATTTTGAATTTCCATCATGGCGACATCGTTCAATATAAACAGAACTGTTTTCGAAAAACGAGGGGAGGGAAGAATGTTGGAGAAATTGTTCATCAATTTGTAAATAAACCAACCGAAAATTATGTTCGAACGTTTGCTAGAATTAGAAATTAAACTTGATGTTCAAAATATAGTTATTGAAGTTTAGAAACAGGTTTGTAGGTTAGAAATCGGAATCAAACTACTACTTTTTGTGTGTAAATTCTGGTTTGTAGCTGATCTCTTCTAAATTAATCAACTGTTTTAAAATCAAATTGTGTATATCGAAATGTATTTATGAAATGCATATTCATCATTGCCGTGAAATCGGAATTTGAAAATCTCAACACTGCTTTTCTCGAGTCGGACTCGGACTACCAATTTTAGTGTGCGCCCGATCTGTTGGCGTGAAGGTGTATCGAAATACCCAACTCAAAATTTCGATGCTCATATCTTTTCAACAGTAAGAGATAGGAAAAATCAGAAAGACTAAATAAGACAGATATATGGATAAAAAATAATAATATTGAAATTTTTAGGAAACTTCATAAGCTTAATTTTTGTTTACTATTATAAGCAAAAAAGTGTCTTCCTCCTATGAACTTCTGAATTTGGAAATATGAAGGACGGTGAAGGACGTCATCGTAATAAATCGTTACAGTGTGCATCTAGCATTTCATATCTTGCATGGCTGTCGACTTTCAAAAAGAATGGAAATTGTAGATAGCAAAATACGAGATATTTAAGCTTACAAGTAGCAAAACATGAAATTTTCGGTCCTTTTGAGTAATTCGACGCTCCCGTCAAATATTTGAATCTACTAAAAAACATGATAAAAAAAATAACAGAGACCAAAAATAAAAAAGACCAATCTAGCTTTTACTCCAAACGTAACGTTGGAGAACTTTCATTGTCCTAGCTTACAGGGTTCTTGAGAAATCGCTGATCCAATTTTCCACGGTTACGAAAACAATAGGTCTTCCGACGGAAGTCGGAAGACCTAATAAACAAGTTTACAAAATAATGTGTTTAAAAGTAAATGATCAATGTAAATGTCCCTGGTCAATCATTATGATAGACCCACCTGTCATGTTTTGTTGGTGTCAGCATTTGCCAAGATAAAAAAATCATCTTTTGTGCAAATGTTCATATCTCGTTTCTTGAATCTATTTAGAGGTACGCAAATATTATTAATTTGATTATTTCCATAGTGTTTGTATAACGCCTATACGAACGTTATGACGTCATTAACATCGAGCACTGCTGCGTTAGGCCTGTTCAAATATTACGTCGCCAGTTTTAAAATCAAACACCAACAATGCTTTAATTTCGTCAATTGCAAAGTAAACCATGCAGATACTTAAATAATTATTTAATTAAATCGTAAGAAATGACTGTAATAATTTTTTTGTCTATCGATGTATAGACAAAAACCGATTCATAAACAAAATATAATCCGAGTCGATGATCGGATGCCGATCTGCCAGAGGAGATAGGGGAGGGGGGTATTTGAAAATCTTTTGCAGTGTACCTTGCAACGCAAATTGCGTGAAGAAGAGCTGATTTTGCTATAGTTTTATTGAGTTTCGTATATAGCTTGAATCAATGACAAAATCGGTATATAACATGCATGACCAGCATTGTTCAACAGTTGGTACAGATGCTACGAAGCACTTTGTCAACTTAAGTTGGCACTGATCAACAAAAATAGTAAACGGATGCATTATTTCAAATATACTTTCCTGCCAATTGATTATTATCAGTGTGTATATAAATATATCTTAAGATAAGGATTAAGAAATAGAAAATATGTAGCAAACATGTCAAAATCGAAAAGAAAAAAATAAATCTAGGTAAATGAAGTGGCAGTCAGAGGAAATCCCGTCTGTATTTCATGTTTTGGGTGGTAAGCCTACATTATTTTCATTGTTGTCAATATGCCTTATAAGTAGGAACATAGATAATGAATGTCAAAGCAAATTTAACTCTTATTCATCTTTTTATTATTGGAAAAGGCCAAAACTTTGGTAGAAAAACCTTGAAGTCAGAGGAAACTCTGTAGATATCTTCTCTTTTTGCGTGGCAACCTTATATTTTTTTTAAAAAATGTAATGCACTAAAGGCATCAATTATGGGTTAGTTATTACTTTGAAAGTGACATCACTCCTTGCCGCACATATTTTGACAATTATTCACCCTACACAGTATGATAAAAGCCATATTTTACATTTGATAATAAGAAGTATTTTAAGGTAAATAGATTACAAAGTAGACACCTTAATCCACTGTCAAATACAATACACAGATAACTATGAATGGTGCTATATTCTAAAGCTATACAGAAAATTACTCAATTTGTTTCTATTTTATTTTTCAACTTTTTTAAAGCATGGGATGGTAAGAAAAAAATAATATAAAAGATGAGAAAATCTAATTTTTTTGTCATATTTAAGAACCCTTAAAACTAGCATCACAGGAATTCTTAATTTTACATGAGAGCAATATTCCATTATTACAGCTAAAAAAATAACAATTTTAAGTTTATGACATCACTCGTAATATGAGAACCCAACGTCCTTAAATGTTTTAGCTGACCTAAGCGAAGCTCAAGTGAGCTATTGTCATAGCGCGTCGTCCGTCAGGCGTTAACTTTTTACATTTTCGACTTCTCTGCAACCCCTGCACAGAATTTCCGAAGCCTTATAGGAAGCAAGTACTCAAGGTCTTCTAACATGCTTGTGATTTTTGTGCCGAACGGTCAACCAATATGGCCGCCAAGGGCTCTGATTGGCCGAGGCATTTTCGACTTCTCTTCTGCAACCGCTGCACAGAATTTCACGAAACCTTACAGGAATTAAGGTGCGTCATTTGTTACGATTTTGTATTATTCTTGCGAATCTCCTGTTTTAGCACTCATTGAGCTTGACTTTTATAAATATTTCAATTTATTATGGCCAATGTATCATTTCTTACTCTTTTTAATATAGATTCTATGTAAAAACCTAAAAAATCAGACATGTTTGGCCACGACATGTCTCAGATTTTGGATATCTTTTGTGTATAAGGTAAATATGATGTCCCCAGAACAAATTGACCTTCCGTTTTTTTCTCCGACGTTCCGTTGCCATGGTAACCAAGGTTTTGTATAAAAACACCTTTAAACAAGGCATTTTTATGAATCACGTTACCATGGAAACAAATGTTGAATGTATATGTAATTTTCCGAAAAGATTATTTAAATCCTCTTAAGTTGATACAATTTGATTTTTCGATGCTCCTTCTTTCTGTGTGTCATGTAAATTCACTTCAATTTCAAGAAAAATTGCTTATTAAAAATGAGCCATTTTCGGCCAATTTAGGCCTTATTTTACCTATATTTTACTTACTTTTGACAAGAGTAATAATGCAATTGCACAAGATTTGAAATACAGTTGACTATTTCCTGAAGAGTATTATCCTAGGACTTCATGGGAATCGAAGGAAATTTATCTAGAAGTGAGATTTTTCTGTTTACATGCCTTTGAAATAGGTTACCATGGCAACATTTGGTACGAAGGTGTAACTACCTGTCATATGTAAAAAGCTAATTTCTACAAATGTATGCCTGCTATTGTTACAAAACTTGGTATGTAGATGTATTAAAGACCATTTGATGCTATCATGACCTTGAAAAAATGTCAAGGTCATTTGCTCAATTTTCAAGGTCATTTAAAAATATATGCTATTTTCAGGTCAAATTTTGTGGTTTTTCACTTAAAAGAGACATGATTAACAGTAAACAGTATGGAACCTTGGCAAAACAATCAATTATCGGTAAAAGTATGATAAATGTATTATTTGTTGGGATGAGTATCACATTTATCAGAGTCCAATGAAGACCCCAAAAAATGTCACATATTTTACGAGAAAATTCTAGAAAATCGCAATTTTATGCTCTTTTGAAAGTATGTCATACATAGAAGTGAAATACAATTTAAGAAAATTGTGATGAATTCTACTTCTTTTGATCGGTTGTTCAACTGTAAATATTTAAAATCAAAATATCTAATTAAATAAGTAAGAGAAATCAATTTAAATTAATTGGAAATCCTGATTTTTGTCTTAATTTTAGTCTAAATTTAGAAATGACCTTGAGATTTGGACAGATGACCTTGAAATGATTTGAAGGTCAATTGATAATGATAAATATAATTTGTATACTGGTATGCTATTTCATAATCATAGGACTCAAACATGAGGAAAAACAATGTTTTTAAATATGCGGTATATGGTAATATGGATTCCAAGTTGCTATAGCAACGGATTTTGATTGGCATTCATGACAAAATGGTGAGTTTCACCATAGATTTTATTTCTTGATATTTCCCAGCTATAGACATTTATTTTGGCAAGGTGATGTTAAATACCCATAACATTCACCGAATAATGGTTTTCAACCTTCAAAATAATCAAAAACAGGCCAAAAATGACCCTAAAATTAGACCTTATTTTTGCTAGATTTTCACATAATTTGACTGAATATCAACAACTACCTGATAACCCCCTCCCCCGAAAAAGTTATTCTTGTCAGAGTTAAACTTACAAAGAATAGTTTTTGTGTTCATAAAGTAAATTTTGACCATGGTTTCCATGGCAACAGAATGCCACAATATGTCTTATCTCTCATATTTATGGGGGTGTCAAAAAGACTGACCCCGTTACCATGGCAACCGTTGTTCAAATATAACAATGTGGTTTGTTTTCATTGTTTTTACATTAAGTATGATAATTACAGAAAGTTTCATCAAAATCCATGACATGCCGTGGCCAGCTGTTTTAGGTTTTTACAGAGAATCCATATTAAGACTTTAAGAGGAATTCTCTGTAAGAACCAAAAAAAATTCAATGACACGTTGGCACGTCATCTCATAGATTCTAGCGATTTTTGGTTTGGAAGTTCAATATGGAGTGCTAAGATGAAAATTATCTTTCATATGTAGAAAAGGGTGTCGTTGCCATGGTAACCATCTCTAAAAATGATGCATTAGGAAATTTCATAAGACTTAGCGCGTTTATGATCTTTGTTGCCATGGAAACGGGTACATTTATGAATTGCAATAAACACAATTTTTTTTCTTTCAATCCTCTTTGTTATGAATATCTGAAACGTTTTTCACACTTTATCGCTATGCCTCTTGTATAAGGAATCAAAAAGAGTGCCCAAATAAGGTTTAAAACTATTCATTTTGTATCTTAAAAGAGCCCCTATTTTGCTTGTTTTTGTGTATTTTTGCAGTGTGAAATTTCTTGAAAGCAGAAGTTTTTGAATTTTTTCTTTTATATATACAATATGTTTTGTACCTTAACTACAAGAATATGCGAAAAGTTGGCTGGGATCTTTTATCTTTTTTGCTGGAAACTGCATTTAATATGGTAACCATGGCAACATTGAGGACAACGTTTTACTATGATGGGTATGTTATGAGTCTATTTTGAACTGTCCATTTATGATATGAAAACAAAATCTCGTTCATATATCTACTGAAGTCAAAGCAATGTAGAGATGACCTTGATACTTGTTCAAGGTCATGCGTTGTATTTTCAAGGTCACTGAATTGTAAATGAGCAGGGTATTATAATTATTTTTTGGAGATAACTTTAAGAGTTCAATCAAGTTCAATATGGAGTTGTGGATATCAAAAATAGAGAGCATGAAATTCAGCAATTGAGGTGTGGATATCAAAAATAGAGAGCATGAAATTCAAAATTCTTAGTTTTTTTCGCCTTGACAAAAATATTATACTTGAATACAAAAAGTCAACAAAATCAGGGAATTTCTTTTCAATTCCATCATTTTTTCAAAATATATATGAGTTATTGGAAAATTCAAAAAGAAAATACGGCAAATTTATGACAAAAATTTGAAAGAACATATAAATATTAATTTTTTTTAAGTCTAAGTTAAGAAATGACCTTGAATTTCAAGTCAATGACCTTGGATATTTTAAATGATATAAAAAAGAATCTTATCAGTTCATTTTTAAATTTCCACGGTCATAAGTAGTATTTATTAGGAGTTGAATCAATTTTAAAAGGTACTTATATTTAAGCCTTAATGCTTACATGTAAAATTGCCATAGCAACGGGTTTTGACGTCAAAATTGAGATGAAGAGCTCAGAGATCCCAAATTTGATTTTCTTTCATTATAATTTTGAGGGACATTACTTATCATAATAACCCATCATATGTTTCGAAGAGGTCTGCTTTTAGTGATAATTGACACTGAAAACGGTAAAAATCACATAAAAATTACCCCTAAGTTTGCCTTCATTTTTGACTTAAATTTTACTTATTTTGGCTGGGCACCGTAAGCGTCCTGCAATATCTATCATAAAACTGAATGCATTTTTTTGCAAAAAAGGAGGTAATGATGCCCAGAAGGTTAGAAAATGAAATATCTGCTACAATGGTATCCATGGCAAAGAAGTATCTAAAAGTAGGTTACTTCATACATGTAGTCTTTAAAGTAGCACAAAAAGACTGATGCCGTTGCCATGGCAACCGGAACTCACATTGACCGGAAACCTTAATTTTTGCAATTAGGACATGATTTATACCCAATATGCATAAAATCATGAAAATCCATGATATGCCGTGGCGCAAGAATTTTGGTGGTAGCAGAGAATTGGTCTCAATTCATAAGACACATTAAAGCGGCCAAGTTTGAAAATTTGATCTTAAATGAATGAAGTATGCGCAAGAAAATGCTTCGCGGAAATTTCTGTAAAATTGACATGGAGGTACTTTTTTTAACTGTTCGGATTTCTTTTACGTAGGTAAATTGTTTAAATTCAACCCAAAATGAGGCAAATTTTCAGCTCTGACACTTTTTCAAGAAAACCACAAAATGACACTATATGTGCGCGTCTGTTCTCTCTTATTTGAACACGGACATATACTTTTTCTTCAATATTTTGAAAAGTCTTCCCTAGGAGCATGTGTTACTGTGTGTTTGGAAAAATCGTTGAAATTCAGTATCGCTGAAATTTTGACCTTAACTTAGATGATTTTCGTTATTTTATTGTAAAATCTAGAAAAAAATTTAATTATCGGTGAAGTTGGTACTACCTAAGGTAGCACTTTATCAAATTCTACTTTTATACAAAGTTTCTAACCTGTCTTATTGTATAATAACAAAGAAAAGTAAAATAAAAATCAAATGAGTGCATTTCAACACTTTTTGTATTTTCTTTACAAATGTGCTATTCTTAGCAACAAATTTGCGGCATTTTTTACCCAGTTTTCAAATAAGTATAAATCTTGACTTTCATCGCGGACCTATTAATTTTCCTTCATAAAATGATTAAGTGACATGAATACTATATTTTCATATCATAGTTATCATAAAATCGTTGAAATTCCTTCATTCAGAAATGACATGAATTGAGGATCACTGACGAGGGTTAAGTACCCGAAACGTGCATGTCTGGTCAATGCTGCCAATTTATCTGTTCTTAAATGATGCTATTCAATTTGAAGACGTTTAACATGTCTTAAGTACTCAAGGACCTCTACTAAGTTTGTGTTTTTCGTGCCGATCGGTCTACAAATATGGCCGTCGAGGCATCGTATTGGTTGACGCATTTTCGACATCTCCTCTGCAACCGCTGCACAGAATTTCACGAAACCTCACAGGAAGCAAGTGCGCAATGTCCTCTTTCAAGTTTGTATTTTTCGTGTCGATCAGTCTACAAATATGGCAGCCGAGGGCTCGTATTGGTTGACGCATTTTCGATATCTCCTCTGCAACCACTGCACAGAATTTCTCGAAACCTTTCAGGAAACAAGTACGCAAGTTCCTCTCTCAAGTTTGTGTTTTTCGTGACGATCGGTCTACAAATATGGCAGCCGAGGGCTCTGGTTGGGTGACGCATTTTCGACATATACTCTGCAACCGCTGCACAGAATTTCACGAAATCTTACAGGAAGCACGTATTCAAGGTCCTCTACCAAGTATTTGTTTTTCCTGCCTATCATTCAAATTTGGCGGCCGAGGGCTCTGATTGGCTGACACGTTTTCGACTTCTCCTCTGCAACCGCTGCACAGAATTTCACGAAACCTTACAGGAAGCAAGTACTCAAGGTCCTCTAGCAAATTGTCCAGTATCATTCTTTTGTTTGCAACTCAGGTGAGCGATGTTACCCCCTTGGTCCTCTTGTTTACCAGTCCTTACAGATTTCCATTTTACATGTAATGTGTAGTCTGTAAATACGAAATAGATATGTTTAAACTAAATGATTTTCGATCTCGCATTTACGCGGCAACGTCAGAATGACGTAGACTTGCTTCTAATGTTCCAACAGCTTCACGTGGCTGCTCTTTGATTCGTTTTTAGACTCTGTGGAGCGAGACATTTTGAACAATTTTTGATTTTTGTTTTGTGACAACACGATGGCTGGCTTTTTGGATTCACCTGGATTAAACCAAGATATCTTTCATCATGAAGATCCACATATTTCAAATATTGATTGAGAATTGTTTGGAATATAACCATGTGTCGTTTCTTTTGAGAGTCAGTAGAACTGATTTTGTGCGGACATCAATCTTTTGGTATGGGAAAGGAGGGGATCTCCAACAAGACTCGGTTGCAGCACCCACAGCAACAGACCAAAACACCAAATGAACAGAGAAGACACACACAGCAACACACCAAACACCCCAAGTGAATACACAGAGAAGACATACACAGCAAGGGACACAAAAGGGACAAGGAACAGCAAACATGACATCAAACATAAAACACAAATGACCACACATATACCTACGAGAGCAATGGGCAATCGGTCCCGACTAAGGACGGCCATCAATTTCCTCCTCATTGTAAGATGACCACACAAACAAGACTTTCACGATTTTCAAGGTCAAAGGTCATTGTCACAGATTGGAAAAGGTCAAAATCATTGTATACAGCCTAGAGGGTGCAGTTTAATAGCTTCCTAACCAAACTTCATACATTGATATCTTATGAAAAGAGGAAGAACACTATAGATTTTTAAGGTCATAGGTCAAAGGTCAAGGTCACAGATTTGAAAAGGTCGAAATCATTGTATACAGCCTAGATAATGCAGTTTTATTGAATCCTAACCAAACTTCATTCATTGATACCTTATGACAAGAGTAAAAACACTATAGATTTTCAAGGTAAAAGGTCAAGGTCACAAATAGGAAAAGGTCAAAATTATTGTATACAGCCTAGAGGGTGCATTTTTGATAAGATCTTAACCACGATGACAGCTTATGAAAGAACCCTATTGATTTTCAAGGTAATAGGTCAAAGGTAAAGGACATATGTTGGAAATGGTCAAAATCCTTGGATACAGCCAGGATGATGTACTTCCGATTGGATCCTTTAAGACTGATAGGATATGACAAGCGGAAGAGCGCTATCCATTTTCAAGGTCAAAGTTCAAGGTCACAGATTTGAAAAGGTAAAAATCCTTGTATACAGCTCAAAGGATACAGCTTTGATTGGATCTTAACCAAATTTCATACGCAGATTGCTAATGACATAAGGAAGAACCCAAAAGATTGTCAAGGTTCAAGGTTAAGGTAACAAATTTGAAATTGTCAAAATTCTTGTTAACAGCCTGGAGGGTGCAGTTTGATTTGATCTTAACAAAACTTCATAAACCGATTGCTTATGACAAGAGGAGGAACCCTATTGATTTTAAAGGTCATAAGTCAAAGGTCACGGTCACAGATTGGAAATGGTCAAGATCATTGTATACAGCCTAGAAGATACAGTTTTAATTGGATTTTAATCAAACTTCATATAATAATTACTTATGACATAAGGAAGAACCCTATTGATTTTCAGTCTAGACGGCACATTTATTTTCGTGCAGTGTGAGAGGTTGCTACGCTTTGCGTTCTCGGGTTTAAGTAGCTGTCCATATAAAAACCATGCAAAATGAAAAAAAGTGATCCATCGCTAGTAACGGAAATAGTTTTCTCTGTTCAAAACTGAAAGTTTATAAGACAAAAATGATTTTTACAAAATATTAGCATTCAAATATGTGTAGTTTTCCTGCTATAACCTATAGAAATTTTAACAGATAAGAATTTTTCCATAGCCTGCCATAGTAACATACAGGAAAAGAAACCTTTATAAGATAAATTACCAGAACATCCAATCAATGATCTACAAAAAGTTTGAAAGAGGAAGAGTTTTGGTTGATTTTCATCACAACAAATTTCTTGGATCTCAATCAGAAGAAGAAAACAAAGACCAGAAATATTCTTTATTTTAGGGAAATTATGGAACTCTTCGGTATGAAAAGTACATAAGTTGTTTATCTGGATATTTCGTGCTGAAGCAAATTCAAACTCCTGACATAATCTGTTTGCGCGAAAGTAATTGATTTCAAACTACAATAGGTTTAATATCATCCCAAATGCTTTTAAATTTGTATAAATGCTTATTCATCTCGGCTACATAATAAAAATAGCAATTTCGGTAAAATGACGTCATCAGTAACAACGTCATAATATGCGTCATTATCATATTTGCATTGGCGCCTTTTTCTCGTTATTTTTTTCCTTTGTAAACCTGGATAGGGCAAAAAGTTTTAAATATTATTGATTCTGCTGTGATTCCTGATCTCAGTGATTCCAGCATTTCATCCAAGAAATGAATGATGAAAATTGATGTAAAAGACCAGTGTAACCCATTATTCAGACCTGACGGGCTTGAGAAAAGAATTTATTCTTAGTAATGGTTTCCTTTGGATGGACGGACGGATACACAATCTGGTGCATCACTATATAACCCCCCCCCCCGACCCAAAGGAACATCCAAAGTATGCGTGTATATACCATTGATAAGGAAAAAGAAAAATGTTTGTATCACATAGGCGGATAAAGTAATTTTTAAAAGAGCTAGAGATTTTTTTTTTGCTCAGTTGGAATACAATATACGAAATTCAGACGGCGACGATGGCTCTCTTATTCGTAAGTGTATTTTGGTCTCAAAAATACGTGTACGGTGTGAAGCACAGGGATTCATCGCGCTTCCTGATTGCTTGATAGTACTATAAAGTTACTCAAAACTATCACGCAACTGGGAAGTGCGATAAATCCCTGTGGTGCGAAAAGGAGAATATGGGGAATATGGAATGCATCGGAAAGAATAGCTGTTTTATTTTAAATCCACAATGGACGTAATGAAACATGGCTCCCTAGTAGAGCTCACACTGGGTTGCAAAAGAGGGTCGCCACTTTTTTTGGCGAAAAAATACATTTCATGACATGTACACAGTTAAGGCCTAATTTTGCCTCCCCCGTCCATTTTTTTTTTTTTTTTTGCTGCAAAAATGCATCAATATATTTATTATTGACGGTGGAAAAAAGAAATTTCATTCAAACTCATATTGATGTAAAAATGTTTACCGCAAAAAAGGTAGGGGGTCGGGTCCCCTTGACCCTCTTTAGAACCTCCAGTGGAGCAAAACAATAAAACTGAAAATAATCACCCAATGAAAACCAAATCAAAACATGGTATTGAAATAATATAACATATATCAGGACGAGTCGGAAAAATGTGGGCAGTTTCTTCAGAAAAACATTACACAATAGTCATACATTTACAGTCAAAAATTACTTACTAATCTCTAATGTGAATTTGAAAAACTTGACATGAAAAATGTTGAAGATAGGTATGATAAAAAGTTTACAAGCAAATCTCAAAATATTCGAGATGGGGGACTTGGATATTCCTTGAAAGTGCACAATTAAACTCATGCTTGTATCTAGAGGCAAAATTTATTGCGGTCCTTCGGGCAGGATTATTCAACAGCCGCTGCCTTACAGACCGAAGGCCTTTTTTGTTGCCAAATACCATGTTTGAGGAGGAGAGTTGAAATAAAAAAAAAACCCGATGAAATAGAGAGAGCATTTGTAAGAGATAATTGTAGAATAAAATATCGATGTTCAAATATTCTTTCTGTAAATATAAAAAAAAAATTGCTTGTGAAACACGAATGCCCCCGTCGGCATTTTTTAAGTCGAGCAGTTAGGTCATACTCAAAGGTCAAGGTCGGTGTTCTGTACCAATGGATATGTTATCCTATAACATGTAAACGTCTTCAAATTGAATAGCATCATTTAAGAACAAATAGATTGGCAACGTGGACCAGACACGCACGTTTCGGGTACTTAACCCTCATCAGTGATCCTTAATCCTAAATCTAAACAATGTAATATGCCAAAAAGTATGAAAGTTACTATGTCGAAAAAGGGTACCGAAAGACGTAGCAGGATGGGTGGGATATGATGCTACAGGACCCACTTTTTAGAAATTTCAAGAAATTTTGATAACAGAAATTTAGATTGCGTTGAAGAAACGATCAACCGAAATTGATCGAACTTGGCTACATGTGCCCTCGGGGACTCCTGGTCCACCAGCAGTGACACTCACCAAGTGATATAAATGTAAACGTCTTCAAATTGAATAGCATCATGTTAGAGTTATGAGCAAAATTTACAGTTTTTAAAAGATTATTTAGACTCCAAGGTTTAGCCTGTATATTTTTGCATCTGCTTCGTAAGAGAAGTATTTTTGCCAAAATTATTTACGAGAGAAATGAATAGCCGTCTTTTCAGATGTCCAAGGCATAAGTACGGCATTTATACAACGTAAAAGGCATTTAGAACTGATGCGTCCTACCAACACGTACGGTAAATGCGTTTCTACTGTGTACACGGCTTTTGTTTGTGTTATATATTTGGGTGGCCGGGGCCCTCTAATTTTTTTCAATTTAAACGCAGCAAATACATCTACCGAGGTGGTACTCCTTCTACGTAACACATACTCAAACAACGTAAAATCTACGTAAAAGGAACGAATAAAATAACGTGACTTACATACAGATGTATATCTGAGGAAATTGAAGATACAATTATTACTGAAAAATTGAATTGGCTTTGAGGTCACAAGGTCAATTTTCTTTAACTCATGGAGAAGTTTGTCACGAAATGTTACAGGAGGCATGTACGTCTTATAATTTTTCCTTCAAAAGTTATACCCAAGGTTAAAGTTTCTTACAAACGGATCGACAGCTACCCCGAATATCTAATTACGGGGAACAGATAATCTATTTACTTTAAAATAAATTTCAAACATGTGTGAAAAGGATTTTATTCACACCTTTTGCATTCATGTTCTTCTCATTAAAAATGCGTGATATCTAAATTGAATGCCGATCTTGGTGTTTTATATAACGTTACTATGCCTTTTTAAGATGACAATATAATGCCTTACCGAGTGACAGTTAAATTATAGATCGTTGGGATGGATTGATAAATTTAGTAAATTACATATATGTTTAGAATAATTTATTTTCTGCTCATTCAGCCTATTGAAGCCAAGGAGAAGTATTCACTCAAGCAATATTGATAATAAGTATTTCCCATTTAATGATTGCTAGGTGCCGTTAAGGAAAGTACCCTAATTAACATGAAAAAAATATATATAAAAAAATTAAGACATAAATATGCGTAAAATATATTAAAGATAAATTAATGCTGATCTCAAAGTCACAGGTTCGGTCAATTTCAGAAAATACATACGATATTAGTAAAATGATTTATTTTATCTCTGAGCTATTCATACCCATGGTAACAGTGGCTAGGTGTCCCTTAAATTATTTTGATTAACTGTAAAATAATAAATGAAAGATTTCAAATATGTTTTCAATGTATTTGATAATTTCTATTTAGTATGTGAAGCAAATTACTACTTATAATCAAAGAATTAATAATAATACATTGTTCATAATTATATATAATATGTCCATTTATTCTAACTTTTTAAATAATTTATTCGGTAACTATGGCAACAGCATCAAATAAATTTAATGAAACTGTAAAAAAATTATTTAAGGTGATCCACACCCTTATTCACTTTCATTTGGTGGTATCATTGTATTCTAAAATCTGTAGGAAAATAAGAATGATTTTTGATATTCACAACTTTTAGCTATTTTGGTTGCTTAGAAACATGAGTCTTGTAGTTGATCCGAGAAAATTGAAATTGAAACTATAATACAAAAATTTGATGCCTATATTATTTTGTAATCGAAATGTAGTTGATGTATAAAATTGGTAATTGAAAATGTTTGAAGTTGAAGGAGTATATTTTTGCCTATTTTTCATGAAAATTGAATTTTTGAATTTTTGTCAATTTTGTCCCAAAAATTTCACGATTTGGAATTATTTTGACAAGATGTTTTCATTCCCTTTTATCAAGGAACTTATTCCTAATTTATCTGATAGGAATCAAAAATCACAGAAGCGATATAAAATGTACAAAATGCTGCTTAAAACCGTCATTTTTCAAGATTTCAATATCATTTTTGCATTGGTTGCTATGCAAAATTTGATCAGAGCGTTTCCTTAGCAACCGTGAATTGACATGTCTCATATAAAATAAATACCATATTTGCACTTAATACTTACTGATGATAAAGTATCACAGAATTCTGAGACCCGAAGTGTAGCGCCTATTGCATGATTTTTATATGGACAGCTACTTTATTATCATTTATATGAAGGCAATTCTGATCAAGAGTAGTATTATATTCTGAGAACATTTCAGCAGATATTTTTAGATGCTCACCACATGTTATGATATTATTCACGGAGGTATACGAAATATTCTGTATAAATGTTCTCTAAACATACATTACGTCTAATCTTTACCAGAATAGATTATCATAATGCATTCATAATGGAGGTCACATGATAGTTCGAAAGCAACGGCGTAGCTTAAGCCCCCTTCACACTTTCACGGATCTGGCCACGGATAGCTACGGATCGAGAAAAATCTTACATCCGTAGCTATCCGTAGCAATCCGTAGCTTGATCCGGCACTAGTCGTGACAAGTCGTAGCTATCCTTGGCAATCCGTAGGTATCCGGGATGAGACAGAAAATTTTTGAACATGTTCAAAATTTTCCACGACGACTCCGCTACGGATAGATTTGTTGTAGCGGATTCGTAGGGGAGTCTTAGCAACCCGTAGTGGAGTCGTAGCTATCCGTAGGGGAGTCGTAGTAACCCGCAGCGCATCCGTAGCAATCCGGGACCATTTTTGTGATAAAAATAGCAATACGACTCTCCTACGGATTGCTACGACTCTGCTACGGATTGCTACCACTCACCTACGGGTTGCTACGGATAGCCAAGGATTGTGTCTTATATTAACTTCAAATCTATTAGGTTTCTGTGCGTTTTTCGGTCAATATGAGTTAATACTCCAACAATCCATTTTCAGGTAATGATATAAAGGCATGTATAAAACCTCAATACTGTTATATAACAAGTAAGACCATCTCAATTTGAAAATATTCGGTGTTTTAGTAAATAATTATGGTTTAAAAATACATAAGAAATTCAAGCCAGTCCTACCAATCCGTACTGAAGTCGTAGCTATCCCTGTGCGAATCATGGCTATCCGTACTCGAGTCGTGGTAATCCTTAGCAATCCGTACCTATCCGTATCTATCCGTACACGTGTCGTAGCAATCCGTAGCAATGTCGGGACGATATTCGTAGCAATCCTTAGCTATCCGTAGCTATCCGTACTCGAGTCGTATCAACCCTTAGCAATCCGTACTCGAGTCGTAGGTTCATCGAACATTTTGCGTCCCGACTCGCCACGGATAGACCTTTTTTGGAGTCGTAGCGGAGTCGTGGCTCGATCCGTGAAAGTGTGAAGGGGGCTTAAGCATGAAAAAGTGGAAGGGCACAACATCAAAAAAATCTTTGCAAGCAAAATAAAAATCAAAACAAAAAAAAAAAGGAGGGATAAAGAATGGGGATTTCATGTTCTGTATGCACAGATTTAGATATATCTGGTGCAATTCTTAACTTTGGATCTGTTTTCGTAAGTACATGAATAAATGTTTGGCGAGCGGTATTAAGCCAGGATTTTTTCAAATTATTGACTTGTCAGAAAATGCTTTCTATAACCTCTATCATTAATAAGTACAAGTAATAATATTCTATGTGGTTAGAGATATGTGTCCTCATATACATTGATAAAGTTATATGGATATATGATGGATCAGAAGAGCTAAATTTTTCAGAATGTTTATAAAGAGCTGGCGAGTGGTAGCCAGCGAAAGAAAAATTTTGAAAATTGACCCAAAAAATTGTAGATTTATTGTACAAAATGTTGCTATTTTAAACAATGTTAATACATCATAAAACATTGTGATTGAAGTGGGGGGGGAGGGCATGTACCCCGGTTGCCCCCTTTTCCTACACATAATAAAGTGCATTCATACAAAGTAGATTTAGACACTTTTTACTTGGTTTAATCGAAGGGGATCTGCATGGAACTTATCATTTGCGTATTACGTGATATGCGAAACTGATAATATTTATCATTGTGATTTAAATTTTGAAATTTTCATTCCTTCACGATTTCAGATCTCAGAAGGCCTATATTACTTTTTTTTAATGTTTTGGGTTTCGGCAAAACCTCTATATACGATTCATTTATCTTAGTGTACATTTTCACCACCGACAGGTTTTGTCATTCTTTTCTTTCTTAACGTTTCATTTTGTCTTTCTGTTCTTCTTTTTTCTTAAGATGCTGAAGTCTGAAAGAATGTTTACAAATCAAAAAAATTACAAAATGACATAAATGAGATGATTTTCGATATGCATAGTGTAGGCAGAAAAGTCTCAGTGTAACGAAATCAGAGTCGTTATCCCTAATATATCAGAAGTTCATTGCTACAATTTTACCTTCTGAAAATTCATCTCTTGAAGGAGAGATTTCGATGTTATATTAGGGCTTGATGTTGATAAAATCTGGTCACGTGAGCTATTTTTTTTTTTTTTAGATTCTTTCCTTAAAGTCTATCCTGCTTTGTCTGACACAAAATATACATGATTTACATTTTCAAAACAAGTGAGTTGAATTATCAAAGTCCCCCTTTTTATGTCTTTGTAAAAATCAATCATTAAAATTGATACTCTTTATCTTTGTAGATTTGGAGTTTAACGTCAGTGAATTAAAACAGAAATTGATAGAGATACATGACAAGGATACACGAGAGATCCCCCTGTCACCAGTGACAACGGACGGTGATAACTTACCTATAGAACACCTGTTCTCGTCAGTGGTTATCAGGGAGGATGTCAAGGAGAACCGTAAGGGAAAAAAGTCAGCACAGCGCGGGGAGCAGCAAGAGGGAAAAGAAGTGAAAAGTCCCGAGGACATGCTGACTAAAAACGGTAAGCCGGTTCCCCGTGTGTTTATGTTAGGAGAAGCCGCTCACGGCAAAACTACGTACTGCAAGTGGTTTCTTAAAACGTGGTGCAATACTCAACAGCCTGGTATGAGGGGCGGACAGGGGGGTACCTCTCTCGCCCCTCCCACCCCCTTACCTCCCTCCTCCCACCCCCTCCTCCCTCCCCCTCCTTTTCGCTCTTCCCTTACCTCCCCCCTCCCGCCCCCTTCCTCCCTCCTCCCGCCCCCTTCTCTCCCTCCTCCCGCCCCCCTTTCTCCCCCCTCCCTCCCTTTTTTGCCCCTTCCCTCCCCCCTCCCACCCCCTTACCTCCCTCCTCCCACCCCCTCCTCCCTCCCCCTCCTTTTCTCTCTTCCCTTACCTCCCCCCTCCCGCCCCCCTTCCTCCCTCCTCCCGCCCCCTTCTCTCCCTCCTCCCGCCCCCCTTTCTCCCCCCTCCCTCCCTTTTTTGCCCCTTCCCTCCCTCCTCCCGCCCCCTTCTCTCCCTCCTCCCGCCCCCCCTTTCTCCCCCCTCCCTCCCTTTTTTGCCCCTACCCTCCCTCCTCCCTCCCCCCTCTCTCCCTCCTCCCGCCCCCCTTCCTCCCGCCTCCCTTTCACCCTGTCCACCCCCTCTGGTATGATCGGCAGACCGCTAAACAAATGGGAAAACGCTCTCAGTCAGTTTGATTTCGTCTTCCATATACCATTACGTCATGTAGATCCGTCACGAGCTGACGTTATAGATATGATTTGTAAGGACATTTTAGGATCGAATACCGTTCTTAATACAGCAGCCAAACACGTGTTATCTAGTGATAAATACCGATGTTTTATAATGATGGACGGCTTAGACGAGTGGAAACCCGATCAGTCCGTCATAGATCGTCTCAAGTATAAAGGAATGCCAAACATAGATAACATGTCAAACTGTGTTATCTTCACCACCATGCGGCCGTGGAAGTTTTCTCAAATCCAGGGAGTAAACAGCGAAGATAGAGTGATTGAAATACTGGGACTGGACGACGCAGGTATCGAATCTGTGATAGAAAAAGTACTTGTACATTATTATGAAATGAAACCAGGTACTGCTGAATTTGAGGCAAAATGTAAAGAAATTAAAAGTCAATTGAAAAACGAAACTGTAAAATCATTTATAAAGATACCTTTATTAGCTGTAGTTTGTGTACAGATATGGTATGATGGAGAAAAGGTAGGGGACAGTACGACCAGTTTCTATATAGCCATGGTCAATATGTTGATAAAAAGAACTCACCTTAAACATGACACTCAAAAATTGAGTTTTGAATCAATCAATGTTAGTTTACCAAAACTAATGTCTACAAAGAAAAATATAAAAAATTACTTTAATGTCTTGTTAAAACTGGGAAAAGTAGCATATGAAGGTCTTTTGTCTAAAGAAATGAAGTTAGTTTTTCAGAAAGATGACTTGGAAACAGAAATAGGTGAGAGAGAATTACAATTTGCCCTTGATGTAGGTTTGATCAGTCAGAGAGATGTACATAGCGTTATGGAGGAAAAGGTGAGTGTTCATTTCTTCCACAAATCTGTACAGGAATTCCTGGCTGCTATTTACATCGTCACCCACAAAGAGGTGAGTGATTTATTTTGTAAACATCTGTGTGATATCAAGGTCATTATGGAGTTATCTAATGTTATTATGTTTATATATGGTATGTGTCCGTGTTTGGGTAGTGTTATATCACAGCGTGTTGTAAGTGTGACAGACAGTGACACAAAGATCTGTCAATACAGAGAATCACCTGACTATAACAGTACAGTGAGAGAACTGTACAAACTACAGGTAAGTTGGCTCAGGGAGTTAGAGTACGGACAGACAGACAGCCCAGTGACAGACAGCCCAGCGACATTCCATGTATCAGATGTTCATGTTGATTATGACAGTGACATAGAGACAGTGAGGGTGACTAGGCAACTCCTGTCTGTTCACCATATATACATAAGGTCACTGTACTTACTGTGTGTACCTACTGACGGAGAGGGTGGTATATCTAACACAGTAGTTAATAACTTCCTTATTGATCCACACAGTACAAGGTCACTGGCCATGGTCTATATTATTTGTCACACAGATAGGACTATAAACAAGGTCTGTGTACCGTCACTGAGGACATTATATCTGGAGTGTGTTAAAGTAGCTAACACTAACACGGTACCTGGTCCTGTACTGTGTCAGTGTGACAGGTTACAGGGGTTACGGCTGGATAACGTGACACTGGGTGACAGGGACCTGGGCCTTACACCAAGTATGACATTGTTACAGGAGTTATGGTTACAGGGAGTAAATATGACATCATCATGGTGGGGTAGGTGGCTACAGTCTGTTATTTATATCCACCATCAGTTTGTTGTTACACTGTATTACACTAACATAGACAGACATACTGTGTCTACTATACACTCCTCACCACATTTATCTGTAACACAGGATGATGAAGAAGAAGATGATGATGTTGATGATGATGATGT
The DNA here is from genome assembly GCA_033119305.1 of Pinctada imbricata. Classification (NCBI taxonomy): domain Eukaryota; kingdom Metazoa; phylum Mollusca; class Bivalvia; order Pterioida; family Pteriidae; genus Pinctada; species Pinctada imbricata. Next base: position 57,427,758 of record VSWD01000001.1, read on the forward strand.
TGATGATGATGATGATGATGTTGATGATGATGATGATGATGATGATAATGATGATGATGATTATGATGATTATTATTATGTTCCGTTAGAGTTTACCAGAGTATGGCCACTGACACAGGACACACAATAAATATTATATTGTTATAACTTAAATCTGACTTGTTAGATAGGTAAGTTTACAATAAATCAACTCCTCTGTGTATCACAGATTTATAATAAGGTAAGTTTGTTGTTTTGTTTTAGTATAAATACAATATTATAACTATCATAAGTCAACACAGTATCAAGGTCAATATGGCTGATTATATAGTTATTATTAATTATTTTCTTCAGTTTGTGTTTCGATTTGTTAATTTCAAGGTAAGTTTTTATTATTTCTTTTTTTTATTCAGTTTAATTTCAAATGTTTAATCAAAAATAAAATTCAGAGTGGAAAAAGAAAACAAAGGTGAGTACTTATTAAGCAATATCTAAGATCTTGTTAAATATGGTTTATTTTCCAATCATTACTTTTTACGATAAGTTATGCTACTTTTCCCAGTAAACATACTAAAGTAAAAAAATATTTGTGTTTGTAAATGAAGCTTTCTTTATCTGTTATTTCCCAGCACCATATCTGTACACTGTGTTAGGCTACATAATGTTTTGTACGCGATGTTTATTTCCAGGTTGACGAGTTTTCAGAAATCTGAGGAAACGGACATTTTATGTTTTCTGAAAACCGATGAACTTAATGTACTGTGTATTAATGTTGTATTGATCATGGGCGGATCTAGTGGTGAGGGTTGTTACCATGTTTAAAACTTATATTAAAGATTATGAAAAGATGACAAAATTACAGGAAGTAACCCTTCAAAGTCGTCGTTAAAGATAATTATTATAGATTAATGAAATGTGTCTGCTACCTTCCAAATATACGAATTAAATAGAAAGTTTGATATAGCTATATTATAGACGGGCGGCGTGTTATTAGGAAACAGAGATGTCTTGTATTATTTTATTTCTTTTCATTCAAAATGTTTTCCCGTTTTCTTTAAAATTTAGAGTCGTAGGTTGATCTAGACAATTTTATAGGGTTATTTTTTTCGGGGGGGGGGAGGGGGGCTGTTACACGTAGGTGAGGTTCTTGGGGGCGGAGAGGGGGAGGGGGGTCTGTTAAATGTAGGTGAGGTTCTTGGGGTGGAGAGGGGGAGGAGGGTCTGTTACACGTAGGTGAGGTTCTTGGGGGCGGAGAGGGGGGGGGGGGTCTGTTACATGTAGGTGAAAAGGCGAGGTTCTTAATTCTAGCGCATTTGACAGCATTCCTTAAAAGAGGTACAATATGGCTTACTTGGGAGGCCGGCAATTCATGATTTTATGTCATAGTTCGGAATTCGTTATAGTTTCAACATCTGAGTTTGAAAAAAAATCGATAAATATACATTTATATGTAAAACATGGGAAAAGCAAGATTTTTTTTGTAAAAATCTCTATATGCAACGGAACTGGGAGCTGATATTACACATCCGTTTTAGTGCATTATATTTTAATTATGTATTGCATATATAGTGTATTTTGAGTCCTTTGTATATAAAAAAGAAAAATGAAGTAAATTTATAATTAAATTACTCTTCAGAAATATTCGTTGTTCATAGACAAAGAGAGGTAACTCTAGCAGAATGTTATCGCAATTGTCATTACATGTTCATGTATATGAAGAAAGGGATATTTGTCGACAAATATATACCCGAGTGAGGACACATGAACTTAGATTTTTATGCATTCAAATGTCATTGAAAGCTGCCGAAAAAGTAACAATTAAATTATGGCACTTGGACTTGAACTGGTGAACAAATTGGTTGATTTCAATGAAACTTTATACAGTGGATATAACGACATGCAAAGATCAGAGATGCAAGAGTCACAAAGGGGATTCGTGTCCAAAAATACTTATTGGAGCTGTGACCAAAAGAGTTATATTTTTATGCATTCTTAATGTCAAATCCAAATCAGAAAATAAGCATGTTATAGTTAATATAACATTCTGATTTGCTAACAAACATGAAAACTTACTTGACCTTGACCTAACTCTTCTAGTGATTTTGCGATTAAATGTTACAATAAAACAAAAACTACAATTTGTAGATGTATCAAACTTGCACATAAAATACATATGTACACGGTGTTACATGAAGTGACCTTGACCTAGTTTATCTCTCGTCTGAGCTATCTTTAAAGGTTCGTTTCAGACGGATTAGGTGAAAATTTAGGTTAAACCCATGCCTATAATTTGTCGCTATAGGCCTAGGTTAGATCTTATCGATCTGATGTCTTTATCGGATACAATCTGATATGAAAAGAAGGATGACAGTCCAGCAAAGTCCGATATAGTTGTCATCATTATCCGCTGCAGTTTGGATTCTGTGACAGTTTCCTGTAGTTGTATAGGATTTTAATGACAAATTCCTTTAGTTAAATCTTTCGATCTTTACACAGATCCTAATGGTTGATATGGGTCTCTAGGTCAGTTTACTGTTGTTATCATGGAGCAACTATAATTTGATTTTAGAGGACGGCATATGAAAAAAAAACCCGCTTCAAAAATATCCCGGCCACAATAATACTTCAAATTCAATAAGTAGAATTAATGCAAACTGTCAATAAAGTCAGATACAGGAACGGGAAACTGTCATTAAAGTCAGATACAACAACAAGAAACTATCATTGAAATTAGATATAATCACAAGAAACAGTCATTAAAGTCAGATACAACAACAGGAAATTGTCATTAAAGTCAGATACAACAACAGGAAATTGCCATTATAGACAGATACAGGAAACTGACATTATAATTACAGGAAATATCATTACAGTCAGAAAAGATCACATGAAACTGTCATTAAAGTCAGATACAACAACAGGAAATTGTCATTATAGTCAGAATCAACAACAGGAAGATGTCATTATAGTCAGATACAACAACAGGATAATATCATGAAAGATAGATATAATCACAAATGAGTTAAAAAAGATCCTGACGAAAATCTCAATAGCACTCACAATAGAGCACGAAATTAAGCATCGACGGACCCCTAGCAAGCTAGAGGTGGGACCAGGTGCCCGGGAGGAGTAAGCATCCCCTGTTGGCTAGCCGCACCCGCCGTCGATGGTTAAGCACGAAAATGAAAACAATATATAAACTTCATGCACCGTCTGACGTTATGTCTATATAGAAAGTGCTATGGTGACAATGTCAGGGAAATACATTCAAAACACTTACTGTCAAACCCCTCGCGGGGAACTTTTTTACGAGCTCCACACGTCAAAGGGCATAAGTGTGACACAAATGAGTTAAAAAAGATCCTGACGAAAATCTCAACAGCACTCACAATAGAGCACAAAATTAAGCATCGACGGACCCCTAGCAAGCTAGAGGTGGGACCAGGTGCCCGGGAGGAGTAAGCATCCCCTGTTGGCTATCCGCACAAGAAACAGTCATTAAAGTCAGATACAAGAACAGGAAATTGTCATTAAAGTCAGATACAACAAGAGGAAATTGTTATTAAAGTCAGATACAACAACAGGAAATTGTCATTAAAACAGATACAATCACAAGAAAGGGTCATTAAAGTAAGATACAACCACATGAAATGGTCATTATAGTCAGATACAACAACAGGAAATTGTCATTATAGACAGATTCTTGAACAGGAAACTGACATTACAGGAAAATGTCACTACATTCAGATACAATCACATGAAATTGTCATTAAAGTCAGATACAACAACAGGAAATTGTCAATAAAATTATGTACAACAACAGGAATTTTTAATAGAATTTGGTACAACAGGAAATTGTCATTTTACACTGTTATAGTCAGATACAATCACAGTAAACAGTCATTAAAATCAGATACAGGAACAGGAAACTGTCAAAACAATCACATGAAAATAATTTTACAGTCAGAAACAATCACATGAAACTGTCATTAAAGTAAGATACAACAACAGAAAATTGTCATTATAGTCAGATACAACAACAGGAAATTGTCATTATAGTCATATACAACAACAAGAAACTATCATTAAAGTTAGATATAATCACAAGAAAGTCAGATACAACAACAGGGAATCGTCATTAAAGTCAGATACAACAACAGAAAATTGTCATTAAAGTCAGATACAACAACAGGAAATTGTCACTATAGACAGATAAAGGAACAGGAAACTGACATTATAATTACAGGAAAATATCATTACAGTCAGAAACAATCACATGAAACTGTCATTAAAGTCAGATATAACAACAGGAAATCGTCATAAAAACAGATACAATCACAAGAAAGGGTAATTAAAGTCAGATACAACCACATGAAATGATCATTATAGTCAGATACAACAACAGGAAAATGTCATTATAGACAGATTCTTGAACAGGAAACTAACATTACAGGAAAATATCATTACATTCAGATATTATCACATGAAACTGTCCTTATAGTCAGATACAACAAAAGGAAATTGTCATTTTAGTCATATACAACAACAGGAAAATATCATTTTAGTCAGATACAATCACAGGAAACAGTAATAAAAGTCGGTTACAGGAACGGGAAACTTTCGTTAAAATCAGATACAACCACATGAAACTGTCATTAAAGTCAGATACAACAACAGGAAATTGTCAATAAAATTAGGTACAACAACAGGAAATTTTCAATAAAATCTAGTACAACAACAGGAAATTGTCATTATAGTCAGATACAATCACAGTTAACAGTCATTAAAATCAGATACAGGAACGGAAAATTGTCATTACAAGCACAGGAAAATAACATTACAGTCAGATACAATCACATGAAATTGTCAATAAAGTCAGATACAACAACAGGGAATTGTCATTATAGTCTAATACAACAACAGGAAGATGTCATTATAGTCAGATACAACAACAGGATAATATCATGAAAGATAGATATAATCACAAGAAACAGTCATTAAAGTCAGATACAAGAACAGGAAATTGTCATTTAAGTCAGATACAACAACAGAAAATTATTATTAAAGTCAGATACAACAACAGGAAATTGTCGTTATAGTCAGATACAACAACAGGAAATTGTCATTAAAACAGATACAATCACAAGAAAAGGTATCAGATACAACCACAAGAAATTGTCATTATTGTCAGATACAACAACAGGAAATTGTCATTTTAGTCAGATACAGGAACGGGAAACTGTCATTAAATTCAGATACAATCACAGGAGCCAGTAATAAAAGTCATAAACAGGAACGGGAAACTGTCATAACAATTACAGTAAAATATCATTACAGTCAGGTACAATCACATGAAACTGTCATTTATGTCAGATACAACAACAGGAAACTATCATTAAAGTCAGATACAATCACAGGAACCAGTAATAAAAGTCAGAAACAGGTACGGGAAACTGTCATTACAATTACAGGAAAATATCATTACAGTCAGATATAATCACATGAAGCTGTCATTAAAGTCAGATACAACAACAGGAAACTATCATTAAAGTCAGATACAATCACAGGAACCAGTAATAAAAGTCAGATACAGGAACGGGAAACTGTCATTACAATTACAGGAAAATGTCATTACAGTCCGATACGGGAACGGGAAACTATTGTTACAATCAGATGCAAACAAATGAAACTGGCATTAAAGTCAGATACAACAACAGGAAATCGTCAATAAGATTAGGTACAACAACAGGAAACTGTCATTACTATCAGATACAATCACATGAAATTGTCAATAAAGTCAGATACAACAACGAGACATTGTCATTATAGCCAGATACAACAACAGGAAACTATCATTAAAGTCAGATACTGTCACAGATATAAAAGTCAGATACAGGAACGGAAAACTATCGTTAAATCGTAGGAAACTATCACTACAGTCAGATTCAATCACATGAAAGCGTCAATAAAGTCAGATACAACAACAGGAAACTATCATTAAAGTCAGATACAACAACAGGAAACTATCATTAATGTCAGTTACAACAACAGGAAACTGTCATTAAAGTTAGATACAACCGCAGCAATATGTCATTGCAGTCAGATACATCTTCAGAAAATTGTGAATAAATAGAGAATAAGTGTCTTAATTTGTGCTTTGTTACGGGTATTCAACACATAGCAAGTGCATTTATCTTGCATGTAATGCGCGTTAACGCTTTTCATGCGATAAATGCATTAGCTGTGTGTTACATACCCGTAATAAAACACAAATTATGACATTTATTCTTTATATATGCACCATAGTTGTCAGTTTTATTCTTGTTTTCTGAAATTGCTTTTTTCTAGGTAAAAGGGTGACGTTAAAATGCATCACACCGCGGGTTCAGTTTGCAGGTTAGAACAGCCGTCGCGGCATGTTTCTTTAGATCTAATGCATTGTGACGTCATGAGTGTTAATACACGAATTGCAGCACGTTCCTTTCAATAGTAACATCTCAGGGAATTATATGGCTGTGCATACAGAGTCAAATATATTCACAGTTAACTGTCATTACAGTCAGATACAACAACAGGAAACTCTTATAAAAGTTATATACATGAAAGTCAGATTCAAAAACAGGAAACTGTCATTACAGTGTTATGGGTCAGAATACCCCAAAACGCCAGCAAAAATCAGACAAAGACAGAATATAAATTTACAAGTTTAATTATGTACAAAATATATATATTTACAATGATTACAACTTACAATACAATGTCCGGATCAAAGTGTCCGTTACGGTCCACAAAGTCTATCGAAGGTATGGTTTCCGGTAATCACAAACGTTCTCGAAAGATCGGTGTCCAAACGTTGTTAAATGGATTAAAGTCTCAACAAATAAAGTGTCCCAGTATATCAGAATAGATGAATGAATCGTGTCTACGAATGTGTACGAATGTCCACTCAACACAGTTCCTCAGAGGTATTTATACTTAATACCAATGGATTTACCAGAAGCTTCTAGAACAATGACTCATTACAAACGATTAACAATAGAGTAAATTCTAGAAATCACAGTCATGTGATGATAATGATGTAACAAAGAAAATACTGGAATATTCTCTAATGAAATAAACATGACATAGTAAAATCTAGAAAGAATTATTATGAAATAATAATATAACATGACTAAGTACATGTGTACTTACACATAAAGTAAAACTAAAATAATACATGACTCACAACACCTCCCCCCTTAAAAAAAGTTTGAATGTCAATGAAAACTTAGGTGGTAAATTCTGCAAAAATCAATCATGAAACTCTCGATAGTGCATCTGCAATCACATTGTCTTTGCCCTTGATGTGGTTAATAATGATATTGTACTCTTGCAACAATAAACTCCACCTTGTAAGTCTTTGATTCTTGTTTGACATTTTGTGCAAAAATGTGAGAGGGTTGTGGTCAGTATACACAAGAATGGGATGTAGAGTAACATTCAAATAAACATCAAAATGTTGTAAAGCTAACAATAATGCAAGACACTCTTTTTCAATAGTAGAGTAATTCTTTTGACATTTAGTCAATTTCTTTGAAAAATAACAAACAACTCTATCTACACCATCATCATTTTCTTGAAACAAAGCAGCCCCGATTCCTACGTCACTGGCATCAACAGTAAGCTTAAATTGCTTATCAAAATTTGGAGCTGACAGGACAGGACTATTCATAAGAACACATTTGATTTTCTTAAAAGATTCGTCACAGTCATTGGTCCACGCAAAATTCACTCTCTTTTGTAACAGATTGGTAAGTGGACCAACAACTGACGAGAAATTTGGACAAAATTTTCTGTAGAGTCCTGCCATTCCCAAAAATCTCATAACCTCTTTCTTATTGGTAGGAATCGGGAACTTTGAAATAGCTTCCACCTTGGCCATGATAGGAGTAACAAAACCTTGACCTACTTTGTGACCCAAATATTCTACAGTCGCATGACAAAATTCACTTTTCGCAAGGTTCACTGTGAGGTTTGCTTTCGCCAGTATGTCGAAGAAGGTACGCATGATTCGGAGATGATCATCCCAGGTGTCGCTGTAGATGATGACATCATCGATGTACGCCTCGCATCCTTCCAGATGATTTAGGAGCGAATGAATCATCCTCTGGAATGTGGCTGGTGCGTTTTTCATACCAAAGGGCATTACTTTATATTGGTATAGCCCATCTGGAGTCGCAAATGCCGATATTTCTCTGGCTCTCTCGGTAAGCGGGACCTGCCAATAGCCTTTAAGCAAGTCAAATTTACTGACATATTTTGCACTGCCAATTTTATCGATACAGTCATCGATTCGTGGGATCGGATAAGAGTCAGTTTTGGTGACTGAATTGACTTTTCTAAAGTCCGTACACAATCGGTAAGTTCCGTCTGGCTTCGGAACAAGAATACATGGGGAACTCCAATCACTATTGCTGGGTTCAATAATGTCATTTTCAAGCATGTATTGAATTTCTTTCCGCATGTATTGAAGTTTTATCGGGTTTAACCGATAGGGATGCTGTTTGATAGGTGACGCATCACCCACAATGACGTCATGATGAGATGCATTAGTCTTTTTTGGAACGTCCGGAAAGATGGTCGTATATTCCCGCATTAATTGATGCACTTCCTCTTTTTGATGCACAGTCAGATGTCCGAGTTTCACTTCCGGATTTGTCAGAATTGCAGAATTCTTTAAACGGACACTTTGAGCGAAGTCTTTTTCAACAGTCTCTTCATTACATTCCGGTTCAACACAATTTTCAAATGTATTTACATTGGCCAAAGTGGAAACTGGTTTTACAAAATTTCGGTCACTTCTATCAAAATACTCTTTCAACATGTTAACATGACACACTCTTTTTTCTTTTCGCCGACCTGGTGTCTTAACCACATAGTTAACATCACTAATTTTACTCTCAATCTCATAAGGACCGAAATATCTAGCTTGCAAAGGATGACCAGGGATTGGCAAAAATACAAGAACTTTATCGCCTGGTTTAAAAACTCTGTTTCTAGCATCTTTGTCATACCATGTTTTCATTTTCATTTGAGATGTTTTGAGATTTTCTTGAGCCAATTTGCAAGCATTATATAATTTCTCTTTGAAATTAGACACGTAGTCTAAGAGATTCAAATCGCTAGTCTCAGTCAACCATTTTTCCTTCAACAACTTCAATGGCCCCCTGACCGTATGCCCAAAAACTAGCTCAAAGGGACTGAAACCCAGGGACTCCTGAACCGCTTCTCGTGCCGCAAACAACACGAGGTGAACCCCTTCATCCCAGTCTTGTCCATACTGGTGACAATATGTTTTCATCATAGTTTTAAGGGTTTGATGAAAGCGTTCAAGTGCCCCCTGGGACTCAGGATGGTACGCAGAAGACTTATACTGCCTGATACCTAGCTCATGCATAACCTGCTGAAACAACCCTGACATAAAATTCGAACCCTGATCTGACTGAATAGCCTTGGGAGCACCTACGAAACTGAAAAACTTTGTAAGGGCCTTAACTATGGTCTTTGCCTTAATATTCCTAAGAGGTATGGCTTCAGGAAACCTAGTCGAAGTACACATAATTGTCAGTAAGTACTGATTACCTGACCTAGTCCTAGGCAAAGGACCTACACAATCAACTAACACCCTACTAAAAGGTTCCTCAAAGGCTGGAATGGGTTGGAGGGGAGCAGGTGGTATAACTTGATTGGGTTTACCTACCATCTGACAATTATGACAAGACTTACAAAACTCAGACACATCTTTTCTCAACTTAGGCCAGTAAAAGTGACTTAAAATCCTATTATAAGTCTTATTGACACCTAAATGACCTGCCATGGGTGTGTCGTGAGCTAAACTCATGATGTCCCCGCGATACGCTACTGGAACCACTATCTGGTGAACGACCCGCCACACTTCATTAGGGGGTGCATCGGGTGGTCTCCATTTCCGCATGAGGATGCCATCTTGTATGTAGAAGCACTCTCCGACTTTGTCCGCTTCTTCTCGGGGAAGGGCCCTCTTGCTTAGTCGGATGATCTCCGGATCTTTAGTTTGTTCGGAGAGGAGCTGCTCACGGCTTAAGGCATCTGTATCTCTGTCTAATGGCGGATGGTAATCATCACCAGGTACTGTCGGAGACTTGTCAACATGAAGTGGTACTGACGTCTCAGGTACGCTGTCATCAATGGTAGACATGAATGTGTCAGAAAGGTCTATACTTTTGGAGGGATGGTCCTCGTTAAGTGCAGAAGTACTCTCAGCCTCTTTCAGTCTGTTCCTGGCCATCGCCCTGGTAACAGCGCAGGCTGGATACAAGTCGTCGTCTTCATCATCGGACACGACATCGGACGTGATTTTCTCACAAACAATCGGATCGGCTACAACTTTGCCGCCAGCTAAATCGTTGCCAAGCAACAAGGAAACGCCTTGAACGGGAAGAGTAGGTCGAACACCTACGATAACAGGTCCAGTAATTAAGTCTGACTTCAAATAAATTTCATGAAGGGGAACATCAATGACGCCTAGCTCCACACCCTGTAATAAAACTGACCTACCAGTAAAAGTGTGCTCAGACAAAGGCAATGAACCCTCTAACAATAAAGTCTGGGCAGCACCAGTATCTCTCAAAATCTGAACAGGCAACGCTTCGCTAGAATCACTGAGTGAAACAAATCCCTGTGACAAAAAGGGCTTATAATGATCCTCCACAAAATCATCAGAACTGGACTTACAACCCTGAATCTCAGGAGTGTCAGAACAAATCGAATCTAAGGCTTTCCTATCATTTCTAACAGACGCACAGGCCTGTGACTTAAGTTCTTTTTTCTTCTTAAGCTTCAAACACTCACCAATAACATGACCTTTTTTCTTACAATAATTGCATGTAGGAAGCGACCCCACCCCTGGGGATGCCTCAGAACGCTCGGACCTAGGACCGGACGTAGAACCACCTTGAGATGGTGACTGGGAACTAATGGACGACTGAGACTCTTGTACATTTTTCTTTGGAAAATCTGAAGTTTTTGCGCTATCGCTAGATTGAGTTTTTGACACAAAATTTTTCTTATGAGTGAGAGCATACGTATCAGACAAAACAGCGGCTTCTTCAAGAGTTTTAACATTTTTGTCTTCCAAATGAGTTCTTAAATCTTGATGTACACACTCTTTGAACTCTTCTATCAGAATGATCTGACGCAAATTGTCAAATGAATTGGGAATTTTCTTAGATCGAAACCACTGATCAAATAAATCTTCTTTTTCTCGAGCAAATTCAACATATGTTTGATTTTCAAATTTTTTGTACTTTCTAAACTTTTGTCTGTACGCCTCAGGTACTAACTGATATGCTCTCAAAATCGTGTCCTTGACCTTGTCATAGTCTGAACTCTCAGCAATACTGAGCGCCGAGTACACTTCAGCCGCTTTGCCAATAAGTACGCTTTGTAACAAAGTTGGCCAAAAATCACGTGGCCACTTCAGATTGGCCGCGATTTTTTCAAAATGTGGAAAATATTTGTCCACGGACTTTTCTTGAAATTTTGGTACTAATCGGATGTTTTTGGCGGCGTCGAATTCAGACTTGACAGGCGAAGGAACAGGATTTTCCTTAGTGCTTTTCCCTAACTTTAACTTTTCTAACTCAAATTGGAGTTCTTTCTCGTGCATACGTTCCTGTTTCTCTCTTTCTTCCTTTTCTCTTTCAAATTGTCTTATTTTTTCTTCTTTTTCAAATTGTCTTTCTTTTTCTTCTCTTTCAATTTGAAATTGTCTTTCTTTTTCTTCTTTTTCAAATTGTCTTTCTTTTTCTTCTCTTTCAATTTGAAATTGTCTTTCTTTTTCTTCTTTTTCAATTTGAAATTGTCTTTCTTTTTCTTCTTTTTCAAATTGTAATTGTAATTTCATTTTCTCTAATTCAAACTCATATTTTGACATTTTGGTTTCGCTTGAAACAGGTTCAACAGGAAAATCGTATGACGAAAAGATTTCCTTAGCTAAAAGCTCTTTAGCCACAATATTTCTAATTTCTTGTTTTCTCATAGAAGATTTTACATCTAACTTCAAGTGAAGACCTAAACCAATCAAATCATCTTTTTTCAATGATTCGAACTCACCTACAGTCGGCGATTTCAAAAATTCAGTGACCGAAAATACCATGATTGATTTCTGCTGGCAAAAGTTTGGAGAATTTTCCTTTTGTCAAAAAAACGAACTTTTACGTAAAAAATGCAAATATGCAGAGATTACGATCCCGGACGAGCCCCCAATTCTGTTATGGGTCAGAATACCCCAAAACGCCAGCAAAAATCAGACAAAGACAGAATATAAATTTACAAGTTTAATTATGTACAAAATATATATATTTACAATGATTACAACTTACAATACAATGTCCGGATCAAAGTGTCCGTTACGGTCCACAAAGTCTATCGAAGGTATGGTTTCCGGTAATCACAAACGTTCTCGAAAGATCGGTGTCCAAACGTTGTTAAATGGATTAAAGTCTCAACAAATAAAGTGTCCCAGTATATCAGAATAGATGAATGAATCGTGTCTACGAATGTGTACGAATGTCCACTCAACACAGTTCCTCAGAGGTATTTATACTTAATACCAATGGATTTACCAGAAGCTTCTAGAACAATGACTCATTACAAACGATTAACAATAGAGTAAATTCTAGAAATCACAGTCATGTGATGATAATGATGTAACAAAGAAAATACTGGAATATTCTCTAATGAAATAAACATGACATAGTAAAATCTAGAAAGAATTATTATGAAATAATAATATAACATGACTAAGTACATGTGTACTTACACATAAAGTAAAACTAAAATAATACATGACTCACAACAACAGTCAAATAAAACAACAGGAAACTTATTCAAGTAATATTCAATCACAGTCAGAGACAGCCAAATATGGAGGGGGATAAGGGTCACAATGCTATTTGACTTGCTTATATGCTTCATGCTATGTTGCCTCATTTAATGTTTGATTATTCCAAGTTCATTCGTCTTGCTTTCATTTCAAATTTCATTTATCTTTCTTCTTTGTGTTATTTTGCTTCTGTACATTTCACATTTGTCCTTCGTCAATGCATAATTGTCATTATACCATGCGTTATGACATCTTTCATTCTGCCATCATTCTTTCGTCCTAATGCCATGATTGCTTCGTCAATGCTTACTTCAATTTTGATACCAGATGGCGCTTCGCGCGACCGCAAGTGCCCGTTCCTTGAATGAACTTTGAAACATCCCCTGTCGTGGGAAATCTCTTCTACTACAGTATTGTTCGAAAAATAAGTTATATTATCGCACAAGAGGACAGAAGTAGATTGATGATGCTGTATAAATATTTGAAAAATATGTTATTATGAATTAGTAAATGTTTGCTTTTGTATGCATCAGATTTTTGTAAGTTCTAACACTATTTACCATATATAGGAGTTTGGTATCTCTGTAGCGTAGTGGTTATCACGTCCGCCCGAATAGATTCTTTTTATACCTTTCCGAGTGGGTTCGAATCCCGGACGAGGATATATTTTTTTCATTTTGTCAATTTTATGTATAATGTAAACTGTCCATGTTGTCCATCTGCCCAGTAGAGGATGTAGAAAAAAATTGAGGGTACTTATAAAATAAAATGTTTTTTTTATGCAAGTTCTTATTTTTTCCAGTTTTTCTTTTTTTTATGGAGGGGGGATCAGTGTTTTGGAGAAAAAAAAAATATGGAGGGCAACGGTACATTATCACTATTCAGTTTAAATAAAAAATATTTTTTTATTACAAAACTTTGAAAAAGCTTCGTTGGCTGACCGTCGTCGCTTGCAAGTCGTATATATGGAACCGCCACTGAACAAAAGGAATCTTACAAACAGTGTCAAAATAATGATACTCGAACCCCCTTAACTCAAACTATATCTAGAATATTATTACATGTACTTGTTAATGATAAAGGGTATAGAAAGTATTTTCTGATAAGTCAATATTTTGCTCAAAAAATTTCCTGGCTTGCTACCGTTCGCCAGACATTCATTCATGTACTTAAAATTTAGAATTGTACCAGGAATGTTAAAATTTGTGCATACAGAACATGAAACCCCCATATTTTTAAAATCTCATCTCCCACTTTTTTTTTTTTTTTGTTCTTGTTAGAAATTTTGGGATGTTGTGCCCCTTCACTTTTTCAGGCAGAGCTACGCCGTTGCAAGGTCAAAATTATGAAAGGAGACTATAAAGAACATTATTGACTGAATCAATGGGGCCTTAGGATGTTGATCTCTGAGGGGACGGACAGGGTGGTACACCTCTCCCCCTCCCAAACCCTTACCTCCTTCCTCCCGCCCAACCTCCCTCCCTCTCCTTTTCACCCTTCCTTTACCTCCCCCTCTCGCCCCTTCCTCCCTCCTAAGTGTAGTTCCAATTTATCTAGAATTTTCGATATGGAATACCGCCTTTCCCACGATATCTCAGAAAAAAACTTACTTTTCCCCTGTGACTCTCATTTCAGAAGAAAAAAAATATGTAGCCGATGGGATTCGAACCCACGCTAAAAAAATAAATGATGGATAAGTCCGGCACGATAGCCACTACGCCACGAAACCATTCTAGCGTAAGTGTGTGCAAACTTAGAATTTTCACATCCGCATGTGGCTATTACTGTATAAATAATAATAAAAAACCAAGCAAACAAACAGAAAAAGCCCAAATATTTATCATTTCATGATTTCTTTTTTGTTAAAATATCTCAATCAGCTTTTCCTTTTTTGCGCTATTTATAACTCATTTTTCCAAGTACTGCAACAGGGGACGTCTCAAAGTTCATTTCAAGGAGCGGACACAAACGGAGCGCCATCTGGTATCAAAATTGAAGTTAGCATTGACGAAGCAATCATAGCATTAGGACAAAAGAATGATAGCACAATGAAAGATGTCATAACGCATTGTATAACGACAATTATGCATTGACGAAGGACAAATGTAAATTGCACGGAAGCAACATTGCATAAAGAAGAAAGACAAATGCAATAAAGTCAATTTGAAATGAAAGCAAGACAAATGAACATGGACTAATCAAACATTGAATGAAGCAACATAGCATGAAGCATGTAAGCAAGTCAAATAGCATTGTGACCCTAATCCCCCTCCATAGCCAAAGGACACTATCATTAAAGTCTGACAGAAACGTTTAAAACAATTATTTAATTCAGACACAATCACAGTAAACTGTCAGTAAAGTCAAATAAATGCTAAGAAACTGTTATTAAGGTCAGATACAGTCAGATTCAACAACAGGAAACTGTCATTACAGTCAGATACAACCACAGGAAACTGTCATCACAGTCAGATACAACCACAGGAAACTGTCATCACAGTCAGGTACAACAAAAAGTAATAGTCATCACAGTCAGATAAAACAACAGGAAACTGTAAATAAAATCCGATACAACAGGACACTGTCATAACAGTCACATACTACAACAGGAAACTGTAATTAAAGTCAGAAACAACCACAGGAAACAGTAATTAAAGTCAGAAGCAACCACAGGAAACTGTAATTAAAGTCAGATTCATTGTCATTGAAGTTAGATACAAGCACAGGAAACTGTCATAATATTCAAATACAGCCACAAGACGCTATCAATAAAGTCTGATACAACCACAGGAAACGATAATCAAAGTAAGATACAATTGTAGTAAACTGTCAATAAAGTCAATGTTAAAAAAACTAAGAAACTGTTATTAACGTCAAATACAGCCACAGGGACCTGTCACTACAGTTAGATTGAACAACAGGAAAATGTCATAACAGTCAGATACAGCCACACGAAACTGTCATTATAGACAGATACAACAACGGGAAACTGTCATGAAAGTCGGATACAGCCACAGGAAGATGTATATTAAGTCAGATACAACCACAGGAAACTGTTATTAAACCCAGATAAAAAGGCATTATCATTACAACCAGATACAAACATTGGAAGCTTTCATTATATGTAAAACGTCTTCAAATTCAATAGCATCAATTTAAGAATAAATAAAGGACCCGGTCAAGAGGAAATTGTCATTACAGTCAGATACAACTACGGGAAACTGTGATTTTTGTCAGGTACAACCAAAGGCAACTGTCATTTATGTCACACCATAAGAATGAGTTGTGACAAAACGTCGTTTTTGGGGTGATTTTATAAAGATACCTAATCGGTATTATTTCTTTAAATTATTACCGAAAGGAAACACCAGAATGGAAACATTATTTTTGGTAACTATTTTAATCACCTCATGAAAATTACCTCATTGGTAACTTAAATTTAGTGATATTTAATATTCACCATATCGGAAATTTTAATTTCGTTTGGGTTATTCCCCTTTGATCGTAATGCAGTCTGTATACTAGAACCGTTTGCCAAGAAGTGTAAAGTGATTTGGCTATTACCCGATCAAATGATATATTTGAAACAAATATACTATGAAAGAAAATAATAATTTCAAATATTACTTGAGTTAATAGGTTCGAGCATGTACTTATGTCAGAAAATGGCCATTAGCCCTGTCTAACTCTCGTCGATAGTGGCTCGTCTGACCGACAATTCTTTAAAGTCTTTGAGAAATTAACTTTTGCAAAATGGTTGTTTCTTGATATGCTAGAATATCTTCTTTAAATTAGAAAAAAAATCAACATTTATAAACAGTATGATGTCTACAAATTGATTGAAAATAATCGGTACTGTAGTATTTGTTTATTTGTTTGTGTTTTGATCTCTGTACATATCTCGTGCCCGGGGAGATTTCGTTTGAGAGTTGCTACGCGTCGTTGTTTACGAATGCCATTCTGCACGCTGATTGGTTGTTTGATCTCGTACTAAGCTCCGCCTTTTTATTTTTCTGTCTATCGTGAAATAAAGGGTAGCTGTGAATAGAGCATCAATTATCTATCAATCCACGTTTCTAGATTACGATATCATATTAATGATAAATCTCAAGATAAGGCATGATACATAAATCAAGTTATATTCATTTATTAATTAATTAATTTATTAATATATTTATTTATTCATTTATTTATTTATTTATTTATTTATTTAATTATTTTTATGATGAGGACTTGCATCAACACAAAAGGGATAAAAACCTTCATTTCACAATTTTAAGACAACCTCGGAAATTGGTTTGTTAGTTTCATAAAATACAAGTGTAATGTAAAAAAATAAATAAAAAAAACAAAAACATAAAAGAAATGAAATAAATGAATTGGAGTTCAAGTGAACTGAAATAATTATGAATACGGTGGATTTTTCTTTGCTTTTTCGAAGAATGATAAGAGAATGAAATAGGGAAAATACATGTACTTTCGTCAGGTACTATTTACCGACGTGTCGTACCCGAAAATGGGAATGACATGGCCACATCTTTTAATTCAAACAGTAAATTTTTGTTCATTCATCATGAGATATAGTACGTATACATACATTGTCTTTAAACAATGAGACAATATTGTTCATCATCCAAAGTTTTGTTTTCTAAACCGGGCAAAAAAATCTGAAATACATGTGACATGATTTAAAAAAAATGTACGCGTCATTAATCAAATTTCTTGAGATCCCCCTTTTTTTTTATTTCATTGTAAATATTTGATACTAAGATGTGATTAATGGTTAAGAAAGTCAAAATCTGTGCTAAAAAAAAGCCGGCGGAATAAAATAATGCTATTTTATACGACACAGAAGTTTTTGGAAGTCTCGTCTTTGCTTTCTCGCATCTTCATTTAAAAAAAAATCAGTGGACATGTCCGCAGCACAACATGTTAGGCAGTATCGACAAATGAAGTAAATATTACCTTGAACATTAGAGCTACATGTACATAAAAGTTTTTAAATAATGGTGTAAATTAATGAACACATTTATTCTTCAAATCTGTCATACAACAAATAATATGATATGGGAACATTTTCGTGAATCTGAACCCCGTCAACAACAGATGACTCTCAGTCCCCTGTCTTTGACAATTATAGCACGTTGTATTGTAGGTGTCATCCAGATTGTCCAACATTTATATAAAAAAGGTTATTTTTATATTAGGTCTATTAATTGTGATGAATGAACAATGAATAAATGTGTCATTTCGTTGATGCTAATTTTTCTTCCCGTCCTGTATCCATACACACACCCCTTTATATTGGCGGATTAAGAGGGGGCACCCAAAGGTTCATGTAAACGAATATGTATAGACTTAATTTCTGGTAGGTTTGAAGAATTTTGCTGCCAATCTCCAGCTAACTTTATGTTGTCTCAGGATTCACTTGAATATCTTTTTTACAATAATAAAAAATCCGACGCTAACTAACGTGAACTAATGTATTCCCTTCCAATTGATCAAATGAATTTTCTACCATTCTGTTTTTGATCTATACAAAGTAAATTAACATTGCCCTTACATCAAAAGGGATTGGATTTATGATATGTAACCCCCTCCCCTTCGTTTGCCAGATACATAATATTTTCACAATTAATGATTCCTTTCCAATCCAGATTTCAAATTGATAAAATAACGTCACAGTATACTAACTTCATCGAACATCTCTCTAGAACCCCCTGTCCCCCACTAGGACTATGCCCTGGTCCTACTGGGATAGAGGCCTTTTGATATATTATATGTTCCCTTTCAACTCAAATCCTGTGACCGCCCCTGCTTTTGAAATAGGGAATAAAAACGAATAAGGTGAATTGGTGCAAAAATAAAAACATGTGTTTGTGAGACACGAATGCCCCCGTTGGCATCTTTGTCGGTAAAACAGCTGAAAGTAGTTCACATTTTGAGGTCAAGGTCACAAGGTCAAATTTGGTATCCATGGAAAGGTCTTGCCACAAGAAAGTCATATGTGAAATATGAAAGCCCTATCACTTACCATTCAAAAGTCATGGCTAAAGTTTAGTTTTTCAAAAGTAGGTCAAACTCCACGGTCAAGGTCACGAGGTCAAAAATTTTGGTATCAATTGAGGTCTCGTCGCAAGGAATACACCTGTAAAATATAAAGCCCTATCACTTACCATTCAAAAGTTATGGTCATGGTTAAAGTTTTTCAAAAGTAGGTCAAACTCCAAGGTCAAGGTCACATGGTAAAAAAATTTTGTATCCATTGATGGTCTTCTCACAATAAATACACATGTAAAATATAAAGCCCTATCATTTACCATTCAAAAGTTATGGCCAAGGTTAAGGTTTTTCAACAGCAGGTCAAACTCCAAGGTCAAGGTCACAAGGTCAAAATTTTTGGTATCCATGGAAAGGTCTTGTAACAAGGAATACATATATGAAATATGAAAGCCCTATCATTTACCATTCAAAAGTTATGGCCAAGGTTAAAGTTTTTGCGGACAAACAAACAAATAGAGAGACAGGCGGACGGACAGACAAAAAACTATATGCCCCTGAATCTTCGATTACGGGGGCATGAAAAATGATTACTTGTTTTTTGAAAGTGTTTTGAGTAAATACATTTGTAACACACACTCTCTGCCATACCCGCTCTTCATTAGGCAACAACAAGAGGCCTAGGGGCCACATTGCCCACATGAGGACACTGAAACTCTTGGAGCAATATGTGATTTATATAAATTAATGCTTATCACAAAAAATTGAAGAAATTAGATTTAAGTATGAAATATTTTAGGAAAACACTGAGTAACTTGAATAGCACAAGTTCTCACTTTGAGCCTTTTGCTCAGGTGAGCTAACAAGAGTAAAAGAATTATAATATATTGAAATTCTTTTGAAGAACACATGCAGGATTTCTGAATATAGTAAAAGAGAATACCAGCCTTGTACAGTGTTGCAGGATACAGATCACAATTGATGCATATCTAGGTCATTGTCAGGTGTGGGAGAGATCTACATGTGTTTTTTTTTCTATGTGACTCAAATAAAATTTTTAATCATTTAAAAGTAGTGTCAATGTCAGAATGTGTTTGAGCTGATGAGATTTAAGAATTTATCTCCTATTTTGGTAAGAAAGTACTTGAAAAATAACTGGTATCTGGATCCTAGAAGCGCGGTTTGATATGTAAGTCAAGCTGTTCTAACAATGACTTATAAGTCCTTGGTTCAAAGAATGACAGATTTTATCTATATCATAAGAAACTATTGATATTTTGGAAATTCCGGTATTTTAGTATACATTCTGGGACAAATACGTAAAACGTATCACAGAAGCAATGCATGTTATTTCAGAGTTAGTGTTCTCGAATAGACATACTTTGTATCATAATTTATGAATGACTGTGACTTGAGTTGTCTAGTGCAATTGCACTATTTTCTAACTTTTCAGAATTATCAACACATAAGTTCCTATTGTGTAACCATTTTTTTTTGTGTGAATTTCATGCATAGCCTTACTTATACTACTCTTTACTCTTTATTCTAAGAGTCAAAATTTTAAACCTATTTTGAACAAATTTTTTTTTTTCGCTTTTATTGTTATTATCATTGAGGAGTAAACGAAAATTCTCACAATTCCTTTTAAATAACCTGGTAAAACAATATCAATTGATAGAATAGTACCGATAGTTTTTTCCTCACGGCGATTACACGTGACCATTGAAGCGTTTTAAGATTTCCCTGAGTAATAAATAAATGTTGATATCGACCAAGTAAAGGTTGGTACACGATTTTCAAGTACCTCGAGATATGGTCCCGAGCGAAGCGAGGGAGCATGTCCAGGGGACGAGAAAAGAGTGTACCAACCGACTTAGTGCATGGTTCGATCGGGCAGATGTAAGGATTTTCTGATACAGCCCCTAAATCTATCAAAACTTTATGCCTCGGGCAATATTTCTCTATGGAAAATGAAAATAAGTGGATGTTTAAATTAAACATTGACCATTTATCAGTTAATCGGAATTATTTGCCTATCAAAAGTAAAAAAAAAAGGACTTGAAACTTAGGCAGTTAGAAAAAGGGAGTATTCAAAAATTGTTGAAGGACTCGTGATGTGATTATCTTCCAAAAATTCGAAAGGACAGTAATAATTCGTGATGCATGTGTTGATATTCTAGAATGTACAAGAAAGGATGTAATGTAGTTTAGGACCAATCCTAGAAAACTGAAAAGAAATTCTTATTTTATCCCGTTTTTATGATTTATTTAAAAACCTTATGTTGAACCCCCCCCCCCCCTGATTTTTTGTTTGGAACCACCCACGAGTAATCAGATCTTTAAAATAATCTCGAAAAATAACAGAAAATTCGAAGTACTTTTCTTGATCGTTCGTAAACTAGCTTTTCAAAAAAAATAGTAGTCCCTTCTCTCGTTTAGACAATTTCTAACACACTGAAAAAAACCGCAACGCAAAAGCCCGGAAATTTGCGAATGGTCTCGTGTTTTCCGATTTTTTTTTCTTACTAGAATTTACAATTTTTAAAGTCAGTTAACTAACGGCCAGCTTTTTGTAAATGATAATACTTGTATAAAAGTATACTCAGTAATTTTTAGGGAGCGACCACTTTTATGTTGGGAGGGGGGGGGGGCAACCCATATCTTTTAATCTGAATTCAATCAAATGACTGTTGCTTGATCTTTTTTTTTTCCAGCTGCTTGGAGCCTTGGATCAGAAATTCTAATCAAACGTCCAGTTGTAGTGGGGTTTTTTTTTTCAAGTTCTTCCTACCTTCTCCCTTTGAAACAAAATTCAATTTTTGTCGGTTTTTTACCATATGCTGGCGACTGCATAATAATCTTTCTTTTTCGGTTGTTTGGGTAAACTTTATATTTAAAAGGTCCGTCCGGAGTTTTTTCCCAAGTTTTTTCTTCCCTCTCCCTTAGAAATAAAATGAGAGCTCCCTTTTCTATCAAAATATCGTATTGAAGCAATGAAGCATTGAGATCTCACTTGGTACGCACCAAGTCATTTCTGACCAGCAATTATCTATTGTGCGAACCATGCACTAAGCTTTTTTGGAAAGTTAATACTAGTATCGCTTTTAACCTTGGCTTGATCTGTCTCGTCGAAACTTGGAATAAACATCGCGGGTGACCAACACTTTCACGGTTCGCTGCCTTCGTCACTACGGTTACGGTTCAACTCCAGCAATCATGGATACCCTACATTCGGAGAGGAGGGGGAAGCAGTTTCTATGATTTTGGGAGTAACCATTTGACTTAGGGGATGTGAAGAATTTGCGCAAAATATTTGGGATCGTAGACCCCCCCCCCTTTTTTTTATTCTGGACCAGGCTACACTGTAAATTAAAATATATTATCATGATACAAAATTACTTATCCGGCCCGGTAGACCGCGCTCAAAACTTCTGGCTTTGAAAAACACGAAAAAGAGTCCCCCCCCCCTCCTACAATCTAATGGTTGCACTCTTACATAAATAGATTTTACCGGGAAGGTATTTATCTATGGTTATAAGTATCCGAGATTCGGGTTTATTACTAAGAAGGGGAAAGGGGCGATGTATTTTAAGCTTATAGCTATTATCAAGACGTATTATAAACGTCCCTGTTATCATGATTAATATTTTGGAGTTATACCCAGTATTGGTCTTAACCAGAATATAAATAAATTCATGACTGAAAATCGGATAATTCGAGATGTATTTAGCAAGTATTGAGATATATCCCATTTTGATAAAGCAAATAACAAAAATTTTCAAATAATATGTATGGCTCTATAAAAAGCCGTTTCGAACAGTGTTGGAGTGGTGCACTGCCGGGGGAGTTGAATCGAGGCTGGAAGCCCTACTCCCGGGGGGGGGGGAGGGTTTAGGTGCGGGAGGGCGATAACCCCTCCCGCAGGGGGATCCGGGGACCTTCCCTGGAAAATCTTGTGAAAAGTAGATGCAAATTGTGCAATCGAAACCGTTTGGTGTTTCTTTCCCCACTTTTATTTCCTTAAAGAAACTAATGAATCAATGTAAAGAGGATTTGCGGGAACCCCCCCCCCCCCTCTGGAATTTGCACACAAAAAATCCTTGTCTCTCCCGTTTTTGCATGTATATTTTCCCAAAACTTATAAAGAGGCTAAAGTACCTAAATTTCAAAGATTTTTTTTTAAATCGAGATGGTAGTACGAAATACATGTAGTGTATGATAAAGTAAATTCAGATGTTGCCAAATTTCCAAGGAATTCATCATTGACATCATTTTTAAAGATTTCCTGACCTGCCTTCCTGTTTCTGACAGTTAGTGTAATATATCAATTTGCTCCAAAAGAAGTTTTAGGCGTAAAATGGAGAAGGAAAATCGTAGAGAGAAATGTTAGGTCAAAAATTGTGAAAATTACGCCAGAATCGTAAAAGTAGGCAGGTCTGTAATAATTACATCTGAAGAATGGTAAATAAGCCACGGTCCGTATGATTTTTAGGAGGGGAAGCTTTGGTTTTTTGTCGGAGCAGGATTTTTGTTCCCCCGGGACCAGGGCACTTTTTTTTTTCAGGCAAAATTTGAGCAGGAATTTTTTTTTTCCGACCAAGAGATGACTTTGTGCATGTACAAAAAGTCTGTATCAATTATTACAGACGTTCTTTATTTTTACTCAAAATTGAAAACAATAGTAGTCCCTTCTCTCGTTTAGACAATTTCTAACACACTGAAAAAAAAAACCGCAACGCAAAAGCCCGGAAATTTGCGAATGGTCTCGTGTTTTCCGATTTTTTTTTTCTTACTAGAATTTACAATTTTTAAAGTCAGTTAACAAACGGCCAGCTTTTTGTAAATGATAAAACTTGTATAAAAGTATACTCAGTAATTTTTAGGGAGCGACCACTTTTATGTTGGGAGGGGGGGGGGGGCAACCCCATATCGTTTAATCTGAATTCAATCAAATGACTGTTGCTTGATCTTTTTTTTCCAGCTGCTTGGAGCTTTGGATCAGAAATTCTAATCAAACGTCCAGTTGTAGTGTTTTTTTTTTTCAAGTTCTTCCTACCTTCTCCCTTTGAAACAAAATTCAATTTTTGTCGGTTTTTTACCATATGCTGGCGACTGCATAATAATCTTTCTTTTTCGGTTGTTTGGGTAAACTTTATATTTAAAAGGTCCATCCGGAGTTTTTGCCCAAGTTTTTTCTTCCCTCTCCCTTAGAAATAAAATGAGAGCTCCCTTTTCTATCAAAATATCGTATTGAAGCAATGAGGATTGAGATCTCACTTGGTACGCACCAAGTCATTTCTGACCAGCAATTATCTATTGTTTAAAGGTGCGAACCATGCACTAACATCAATTGGACCGTGTCTATATAAAAATATATTGGAGGAGGGTGTCGACATCTCCCGGACCCCTGCAACCGCTGCACAGAATTTCATGAAACCTTATAGCAAGCAAGTACTCAAGGTCATCTACCAAGTTTGTGTGTTTCGTGCCAATCAGTCGACCAATATGGCCGCCGAGGGTTTTGATTGGTCGACACATTTTTGACATCTCCTCTACAACCGCTGCACAGAATTTCATGAAACATTACAGGAAGCAAGTATTCAAGGTCCTCAACCAAGTTTGTGTTTTTCGTGCCGATCGTTTAAAAAATATGCATGGCCGCAGAGGGCTCTGATTTGCTGACACACTTTTGACTTCTCCTCTGCAACCGCTGCACAGAATTTTATAAAACCTTCCAGGAAGCAAGCACTCAAGGTCATCTACTATGTATGTGTTTTTCGTGCCAATCGATCAACAAATATGGTCGCCGAGGGCTCTGATTGGATGAAACTTTTTCGACATCTTCTCTGGAACTTCTACATAGAATTTATTCAATTTAACGAAACCTTACTCGAAGCAAGTACTCAAGGTCCTCTACCAATTTGTCCACTATCATTCTTATGTGTGCAACTCAGGTAAGCTATGTGGACCCATTGGGCCTCTTGTTTAAAATCGTTTTAACTTTGAGGTCTTGACTTGTACGGAAGCCCGTAGTTGACAGGTATGAATTATAATTTATCTGGCGGCCGCCACATAATTATCTGGCGGCCGCCACATAATTATCTGGCGGACGCCACTTTATTTACGTGTATCTGGCGACTGCCACATAATTTATCTGGCGGCCGCCACTTAATTTATCCGGCGGCCGCCACTTAATTTATCTGGCTGCCGCCACATAATTATCTGGCGGCCGCAATTTAATTTATCTGGCGGCCGCCACTTAATTAATCTGG
Source organism: Pinctada imbricata (assembly GCA_033119305.1). Classification (NCBI taxonomy): domain Eukaryota; kingdom Metazoa; phylum Mollusca; class Bivalvia; order Pterioida; family Pteriidae; genus Pinctada; species Pinctada imbricata. The sequence goes on from VSWD01000001.1 coordinate 57,452,913, forward strand.
CGGCCGCCACATAATTTATCTGGCGGCCGCCACTTAATTTATCTGGCGGCCGCCACTTAATTTATCTGGCGGCCGCCACTTAATTTATCTGGCGGCCGCCACTTAATTTATCTGGCGGCCGCCACATATTATCTGGCGGCCGCCACTTTATTTATCTGGCGGCCGCCACATAATATCTGGCGGCAGCAATTAAATTATCTGGCGGCCGCCACATAATTACCTGGCGGCCGCCACATAATTCTCTGCCGGCCGCCACTTAATTTATCTGGCGGCCGCCACTTAATTTATCTGGCGGCTGCCACATAATTATCTGTCGGCCGCCACATAATTATCTGGCGGCCACCACTTAATTTATCCGGCGGCCGCCACATAATTTATCTGGCGGCCGCCACATACTTCTGATTTTACATTTCATCTGGTTCCTTTTCATTTGCCGTATATTTATTTTCATTAAGGATACTTGAAGGCAGGCTTAGGACGGATTTGAACCTCAGAACAGTAAGTACATTGATATTGATACCCTAGTATAATCTATGTAAACATAAACAGTCAACCGTGGTCATCGGGGTTTGAAAAGAGTATGTGAAATCATGGGGGAAATGAGAAAATTTGATGAACGTAACCCCCCCCCCTCTAAATGTGCGCATGGGTTCAGTCACATAAATTTTTCCTTATTCCTTTTTTTATTATTATCATCATTTGACTTCTCTTTCGGTTACTTCCCGTGTTTTCTCGGAGTATCAACATTGTAAAATGCAAAGATCTGTAAAGGCCCTGTCACACTGTGGCGAATATAGAGCTATTTTATTTTACTTTTCTTTCGGTTGCTTCTTGGACCGGAAAATGCAAAGATTTCAAAAACAAATAATTACTGGAACTCATTGATAGCATTGAGTTAAGGCCGATGTGGACCTTAGTAGTAAATTTTGTTTAAATTTTATCGTTTCAATTCGAATTATTTTAGCCATACATGTATAAGAAATATTCCACATTTAGATTCTATATACTGTGCATTATACTCATAAGAAATAGCAGGTCTATATTCTCCCGATAAATTGATGCATTGTTTTCTTATACAATGTATGTGACTTTACTGTATATACAAATGGTGAGAAAATAAGAGCAGTCCATTCCGGTCTGGTAAAGCTTCACCTGAAATTAACATTTGTGATTTCCGGTTGACAATGGAAATCAGATAAGCTGGTCGAAGTTGTCTTGTTACACTACAGGTGGTCATAAGATTTTACGTAGATACTAGTAATCAATACATGCTGTTTCTTGTAGTTCGCAACTTTGAAGAGAACACAATCAAATATCTACATATATTTTTAACATTTCAGGATGTCATTGCGACGATTTCTGACAAGGAGAGGTTTGCCCGATGAAACCATAAAGAGGATGGAAGAAGATAAGGTAAGAAAATGCAGTACATAAATTTTGGAAGGATGCCTTTACCAGCTTGGTTAAAGGTTTTCAAAAAAAAAGTATGAGGTGAAGTACTATCAGAAAAAAATATGTTCAATACCTATATACAATATATTTTATATCTTGTGTTTTGTATATGTGTATATACATAGTCTATGACTATCCTGGCCAAGGTCCATCGTACTAATATGGATGTTAATGTTCTGTTTCGTCTGTGCTTTCTGTTCATATAAATTTCAGTATTGCATTACCCCTAGGGAGAATCAGCTATTAGTATACATAGGGTAAATCTCGAAAGCCGTTTACTACCGAGTGATCACGAGTCCGATAGGATAGACCCTTGTCATTAATTCATCATTTTTTTAAGTCGAGATGGTGTACAAAAAAATGTAGTGCATAGCATGCCGGACTTGTGATAGTTGGTTCGATTCCATGACAGGAAAGAATATATATATATGGCACAATTCCTCTATCATGATTGATAGGAGGACAATTTTTAATGAAAGAAAAATGCTATGGAAAATGGGTCAAAATATCGGGAGTTTTTTTTTATGACAATTTCTTATCAAAATCTTTTTTGAAAATGAATTCAATTTAGATTCAGTCTGTTTTCTCCAATGTCATGCTATTAAAAGGCGATTCTTCACTTTCTTAATTCCTTGAATTTCTCTGTTGAAGAAACAAGAGTTTTATAGATTATTCCTACATTCCATTTCATATCCATATTTGGATTTCCACACTTAAAAGGTAGTACGGAAATTTATTAATACAAAAATAATTCCAAGGAATGCATGTGTCGCCTGCGAAACATAGCGACACTCAGGAATCACTTTTATAGGGTGTGACATCCAAGTGTGACAGACAGACGGACGGACGGACAAAGTGATCCCTAAGTGTCGCTATGCTTCGCAGGCGACACAAAAATGGAACACTATCTATCCTTCTTTTAATATAAAAGCTCAAGAAATATTTTATTGCGAACCAAAAATAGGAGAAAAATTCTCAAATCGCACCGGCTTAAACACATTGACACTACTTTTGAATGATTAGAAATTTTATTTGAATCACATAGAAAAAATGACATAAAGATTAAAAGTACACAACTTTTTAAATATTTTTTCAAAGTCATGCACCTGGTTTAGTAGTTAATTATTCGAATTTTATGATCTGAGGACCCATTTTCACACATATTCTTCCACACATGTAGATGTCTCACACACTTTAAACTATATTCCAAATTTTATTTCATCTATCTAGTAAACAATCACGGGAAGACTATTCAAGATACACATTATGTGTATTTTCCACCAATTATTGATAATAATAAGAAAATAATCAGAACTATTTGACAGGACAATGACCTAGATATGCATTAATTGGGATCTGTATCCTATAACTCTCCTCCTCTTTTACCTCCAACAAAATCATGGCACTGTCATATATCAATATGTTTTATGCTATGTACAAAGTTTCATCAAAATACCTTCATTCGTTTTGAAATAATTCAGCCAAAATGAAGCCCGATTGACGCTATTTCTAAGCACGCAATATTTGGTAAAATTCATGACATTTTCATGTCCGCTATTTTCAAAAATGTCCTGTTCTCTTCCAAATAAAGATATTTAAACAAAATAAACTGTGTTGTCTTCTTTCAACTTTGATATAATTATATTTTAAATGTAAAAACTTCAAACTATATTTTTAGAATTTATACGATTTTTTTCAGGAGGCCCGAGAGGCGTAATTCAAACTGTAAAAATTGCGCAAAATCAACCAGAAAAAGATAATTCTAGGCTAGAGTTGAATTTGTTTTGTTGTTCTATGTCAGAGTAGTATAAAAATAGGGAGGTCAGGACAGGCCTCACCGTCAGCCATATTGGCTGACGTCAGTCAGTCAGTACAGGCTTCACTGTCAGCCATATTTGCTGACGTCAGTCAGTCAGTGTCAGTCAGTCAGTCAGCCAATCTTCTAGTCAGCCATTTTAAATCATGTCAGTCATATTTAAATATTTGTCCGACAAATATAAGTCAACCAGAATGCAACAGTAAACAGACAAATATGTAAAGAATGTTCATCTGAGAAAACAATGGACCAATTCATTCCTAATGTTGCAAACTAAGAATGGTCATCTGAGAAAACAATGGACCAATTCATTCCTAATGTTGCAAACTAAGAATGGTCATCTGAGAAAACAATGGACCAATTCATTCCTAATGTTGCAAACTAAGAATGGTCATCTGAGAAAACAATGGACCAATTCATTCCTAATGTTTAAAATTGTTACAATAGCCCTAGGCTAAAAACTAAATAACTTGGATATTCCGAATTCATGCAATTCCTTTATGTGCTATAAATTCTAGTAACATCATTTATGTGAATCTTCATACTCATACACATATTCAGTCATGGGCTTTGATTACAATATGAGACATCTTATTTCGACTTACAACCTTCGATGTGTAAGTCATATTCTTAAATATCTGCCTGAGGGTGTGGACATGTTAACTTTTGAAGACTATGTTTCTTTGCTGGAAAGAACACTTAATACCACCTTCTTTGATGAACTTTACCATGCAATGGAAAAATCTGAGAAACTGACAAAATCGCAACTATGTACCTTGAAAGATGTTCTGACACACCCACTGATGAGACCATTATGTCTGAGAAGTGATTTCCTTTTGGAGAAGACATTTACGGCTGTAAATAATTTACTGATATCGAGGAAAAGACTTGTATTTAAAGAACATTATAATACCTTTGGATAATCCTGGACATTGGTCATACTGGAGCTCTGAATGGATAAACATTTTAAATATGCCAAGAATTCCTGTTAGTGGTATATAGGTACAGCACAATTTTCTATTCTATGCAGTCTAATATCAAACCATGGCGATGTGTACAACAAAAGGAAATACCTCATCAGATGTAAATAAACAATATGAATTTTTTGGTCATCAGATTCTCAATTCAGTCAGTAGTATTTTGCAGATATGACAATTGATGGTTTAACTTTCAACTGTGCGGAGCAGTACATGATGTATAAAAAAGCAGTTCTCATGGGTGATGATAACATAGCCTCTCAAATTTTAGAAGAAAGGAATCCCAGAGCTCAAAAGTATCTTGTTCAAAACTGAAACCAATAATTGTGGGATAAACACTGTATAGATATTGTGAAGAAAGGGAATCTTGGAAAATTCAAACAAATCAAATATTTGCGGAGAAAATTGATGTCTACTTTTACAAAAACTCTTGTTGAAGCAAGTCCATACGACAGTATTTGGGGTATTGGACTTCACAAGTCTGATAAACGTGCACAACATCAACAATTCTGGCGAGGAACAAACTTTCTTGGATATATATTGACTGATATTAGGAATTATTTATTTGCACAAGAGACAGACTAATATTTTGTTGTGTAAATATTGTATATAATATGTATATCAGACAATGCCGATTGTTTTAACTCTTTTATGCTATCTACGTTATACATATATAGATGCATACCGAATAAAACTTCTTACAACTAAAAATGCATTGTTTTATCTTTTCTTTCATATGATGAATGTTGTGTTCTCAGCTTCATTGTCTCATAAATGTATTGCTATCAAGCGATTCTGATCTGTGATAAGCTGCTATCACCATATCATCTGAGTATGTGAAGTTGTTGCTGCTGATGTGTTAAAAGTACAGGTATGACACGCACATACCTCCTCAACACTGATATCATACAACTTGTATTCAAATTCCAACAAATAGTGGCTATGCATTCCATCTTTCCATTAACATGATGGAAATCATTAGCTTTGCTAAACACAAATCAAACTTGTTTTGACATCCTCATACACAGATATTTACAGAAAAAACATTAACAACAAAGATTCAGGTTTTACATTGAATCTAACTTTTAAAACATTTTTCTGAACAAATATATATATATACACACACACACACACAAAACAACAAAACAAAATGAGATCATATGCTATAATGAGTTGACTTTGTAGTTTGAAATGGATGAAATAGGAAGTCAATATCTATGAACTTCAATGATTGTTTTAAAATGAGTGTTCCAAGTGTAAACTCATATAAGCTAATTTATATGAACATGGAAGCATAACAATAACATAAGGTACATGTATTTTTCATAAAAAATAGTGAGCAAAACTTCATCATTGGTCAATAACATGAGGTAGTTTTCTGATATCCTGTACACAAAAACATGAGGTACATGTAGTGTTCATACAAAAGTGAGCAAAACTTCATCATTGGTCAATAACATGAGGTAGTTTTCTGATACCCTGTACACTAAAAAAAGAGCAAATTTTCATCACTGGTACAAGTATATAACATTTATGGAATGGGCATATACATGTAACTCCAAACTGAGATTATTCAACATAGACTGACGTAAAAAAAATCCAGCTTATAAAACCATTCATCAAAGGAACATAATTATGCTTCATAAAACAGTGTAACACATAAAAAAGGAGCAAAAGAAAAATTCTGTGGGGAAGCATATATAAGATGAGATCATGAACAAGAAACAGGAACTGAAGACAAAGAAATGTTTGACTTACTAGATGCAATATCATAATAAAAAAGTACTATTTATAAAACTCTTATTTAGCACCAAATGTACAAACATTAACCTATACAAAGAAAAACAAAAACATCATTACACATGAAACTTCACATTCAGACATACCCTTCATCTAATACAACTTTCAAATACTAACACACTTACTCACTCATACACACAACCTAGAAAAAAATTTTTGATAGCGATGTATTTTTAAAAGCACCGTTCAGCTTTATGAAATACAAAATGAAATAAAATAAAATACTGATTTATGGAATCACATTTTTCAATTTAAATGTTTTAATAAAATGGTTTTTTTTTTATTTTTCCTTTCATTGTATCTTTTACACTTTGTTAATCAAAGGAGATGTTTTGGCACTAGCGTAAAACTTATTATTTCCCGATATGTAGCACTAGAAAAAAAGCTTATACTCCAAACAGAAAAAAAAAACAAAAAACTTTAAGATCAAACTTTCAACAAAATATGAGAGAAAACAAGCAAACTACCTTTCCACAGTTACATGCATATAATTATTTACATTTAACAATAAGTGAGTCGATTTGGTGGCTGTCTCCTCCTTGTTGATCTACGCAAGGTATTAGTAGAGGCCTGCACATTCTGATTCTGATGCAGATTCCGCTGCTGTCTGGATCCTCCTTGTCTATATACTGTTAAAAGTACTGTAACAGCTGTCACAAGTAATGTTGTTGTCTTAATGAAATCTGTAAATAAATGAAAAAAAAATCATGATGAAGATATCTTCTTGTTTTTTTTTCAATTGTCTATATAATATGAAATTTAAACTCAACCATTTTGTATGTGTATTCTTTATCAATCTTTAGTTTCAAATTATTATAATCTAAGGTACTAGTACATGTAAATGGAAAATAATTTTGAAAATGAACAATTTACATGTAGGTATGAAAAGTTTTTAAATTAAGAACTAACAATTATGTTACGTACATTTCAACTTTTTTAACAATATTTAAAAAAAAAGCAATGTACCATTATCAGTCCCTATGTTGTCTTAAGGTTTGCATGTTCAAAACAGACTCAGATGAAGCATTTAACTCATTCATGCGATTTTGGGTCTTCCTCCTTCTCTTGCTGCATTTAATAGTACAGTAAACCATTACTCCAGTTAGTACCATGCAGCTAACTATATTAATGAGAAAAAGAGATATGTGTACTACAAATCGTCAAGAAAATTAAATAGGTGGTACATTCAAAAATTATAATACTAATAGAAATAATTATTGAATTAACTTTTAAATCTTTAAAATTGAGAAGGAAATATTAATATAATTCGACAATGTTAAGATATTAGTCCAAAAATTTTCATGACAGGGAAAAAATAAATCTCACCGCCTAAAACAATAACGATACTCCGAAAGTTTTCTATTATCGTCATTAGAGGAGACTGAGTTGTCTGCTCAAATTTTTTCTCTACCTCATCTTTCCATGATTTGGTTGTCTGAAGAAGAAAAAAAAAGTATTCAAATATCATATAGAGGATGAGTCAAATACAGAGGGATGCACAAACCCCTGTGTTTGGAACAGATATAGGTAGGGAGATCATATTTCAAGAAGGATTTCAGCACAATATTAAAGAAATTTGACAAACATGCATGTGTATCATAATCAATTGATATAGATAAAGAAATCTGAATCTGATCTCTGAGCTGAGCATACATGAATCCCAGTTACTATCCTAATTCCTTCTCCATGAGTAACGTTGTTTCTACAAACTGCTAGGGTTCCATTAGGAATAGAAACCATTCTCAGAGTGTGGCATTTGGATCTTTCCAACTCAATCGTCGTACCTGCGACATTGCCTCGCAGGACGAGGGTCTTCACTCCCTGCAATGATCTATCTGGTGAGGCATAACTTGTTTTCGTGCCAATCGATCAACAAATATGGTCGCCGAGGGCTCTGATTGGATGAAACTTTTTCGACATCTTCTCTGGAACTTCTACATAGAATTTATTCAATTTAACGAAACCTTACTCGAAGCAAGTACTCAAGGTCCTCTACCAATTTGTCCACTATCATTCTTATGTGTGCAACTCAGGTAAGCTATGTGGACCCATTGGGCCTCTTGTTTAAAATCGTTTTAACTTTGAGGTCTTGACTTGTACGGAAGCCCGTAGTTGACAGGTATGAATTATAATTTATCTGGCGGCCGCCACATAATTATCTGGCGGCCGCCACATAATTATCTGGCGGACGCCACTTTATTTACGTGTATCTGGCGACTGCCACATAATTTATCTGGCGGCCGCCACTTAATTTATCCGGCGGCCGCCACTTAATTTATCTGGCTGCCGCCACATAATTATCTGGCGGCCGCAATTTAATTTATCTGGCGGCCGCCACTTAATTAATCTGGCGGCCGCCACATAATTTATCTGGCGGCCGCCACTTAATTTATCTGGCGGCCGCCACTTAATTTATCTGGCGGCCGCCACTTAATTTATCTGGCGGCCGCCACTTAATTTATCTGGCGGCCGCCACATATTATCTGGCGGCCGCCACTTTATTTATCTGGCGGCCGCCACATAATATCTGGCGGCAGCAATTAAATTATCTGGCGGCCGCCACATAATTACCTGGCGGCCGCCACATAATTCTCTGCCGGCCGCCACTTAATTTATCTGGCGGCCGCCACTTAATTTATCTGGCGGCTGCCACATAATTATCTGTCGGCCGCCACATAATTATCTGGCGGCCACCACTTAATTTATCCGGCGGCCGCCACATAATTTATCTGGCGGCCGCCACATACTTCTGATTTTACATTTCATCTGGTTCCTTTTCATTTGCCGTATATTTATTTTCATTAAGGATACTTGAAGGCAGGCTTAGGACGGATTTGAACCTCAGAACAGTAAGTACATTGATATTGATACCCTAGTATAATCTATGTAAACATAAACAGTCAACCGTGGTCATCGGGGTTTGAAAAGAGTATGTGAAATCATGGGGGAAATGAGAAAATTTGATGAACGTAACCCCCCCCCCCCCCCCTCTAAATGTGCGCATGGGTTCAGTCACATAAATTTTTCCTTATTCCTTTTTTTATTATTATCATCATTTGACTTCTCTTTCGGTTACTTCCCGTGTTTTCTCGGAGTATCAACATTGTAAAATGCAAAGATCTGTAAAGGCCCTGTCACACTGTGGCGAATATAGAGCTATTTTATTTTACTTTTCTTTCGGTTGCTTCTTGGACCGGAAAATGCAAAGATTTCAAAAACAAATAATTACTGGAACTCATTGATAGCATTGAGTTAAGGCCGATGTGGACCTTAGTAGTAAATTTTGTTTAAATTTTATCGTTTCAATTCGAATTATTTTAGCCATACATGTATAAGAAATATTCCACATTTAGATTCTATATACTGTGCATTATACTCATAAGAAATAGCAGGTCTATATTCTCCCGATAAATTGATGCATTGTTTTCTTATACAATGTATGTGACTTTACTGTATATACAAATGGTGAGAAAATAAGAGCAGTCCATTCCGGTCTGGTAAAGCTTCACCTGAAATTTACATTTGTGATTTCCGGTTGACAATGGAAATCAGATAAGCTGGTCAAAGTTGTCTTGTTACACTACAGGTGGTCATAAGATTTTACGTAGATACTAGTAATCAATACATGCTGTTTCTTGTAGTTCGCAACTTTGAAGAGAACACAATCAAATATCTACATATATTTTTAACATTTCAGGATGTCATTGCGACGATTTCTGACAAGGAGAGGTTTGCCCGATGAAACCATAAAGAGGATGGAAGAAGATAAGGTAAGAAAATGCAGTACATAAATTTTGGAAGAATGCCTTTACCAGCTTGGTTAAAGGTTTTCAAAAAAAAAAAAAAAAACAGTATGAGGTGAATTACTATCAGAAAACATAATTTCAATACCTATATACAATATATTTTATATCTTGTGCTTTGTATATGTGTATATGCATAGTCTATGACTATCCTGGCCAAGGTCCATCGTACTAATATGGATGTTAATGTTCTGTTTCGTCTGTGCTTTCTGTTCATATAAATTTCAGTATTGCATTACCCCTAGGGAGAATCAGCTATTAGTATACATAGGGTAAATCTCGAAAGCCGTTTACTACCGAGTGATCACGAGTCCGATAGGATAGACCCTTGCCATTAATTAAAACATCATTTTTTTAAGTCGAGATGGTGTACAAAAAAATGTAGTGCATAGCATGCCGGACTTGTGATAGTTGGTTCGATTCCATGACAGGAAAGATTATATATATGGCACAATTCCTCTATCATGATTGGTAGGAGGACAATTTTTAATTAAAGAAAAATGCTATGGAAAATGGGTCAAAATATCGGGAGTTTTTTTATGACAATTTCTTATCAAAATCTTTTTTGAAAATGAATTCAATTTAGATTCAGTCTGTTTTCTCCAATGTCATGCTATTAAAAGGCGATTCTTCACTTTCTTAATTCCTTGAATTTCTCTTTTGAAAAAACAAGAGTTTTATAGATTATCCCTACATTCCATTTCATATCCATATTTGGATTTCCACACTTAAAAGGTAGTACGGAAATTTATTAATAAAAAAAATCATTCCAAGGAATGCATGTGTCGCCTGCGAAACATAGCGACACTCAGGAATCACTTTTATAGGGTGTGACATCCAAGTGTGACAGACAGACGGACGGACGGACAAAGTGATCCCTAAGTGTCGCTATGCTTCGCAGGCGACACAAAAATGGAACACTATCTATCCTTCTTTTAATATAAAAGCTCAAGAAATATTTTATTGCGAACCAAAAATAGGAGAAAAATTCTCAAATCGCACCGGCTTAAACACATTGACACTACTTTTGAATGATTAGAAATTTTATTTGAATCACATAGAAAAAATGACATAAAGATTAAAAGTACACAACTTTTTAAATATTTTTTCAAAGTCATGCACCTGGTTTAGTAGTTAATTATTCGAATTTTATGATCTGAGGACCCATTTTCACACATATTCTTCCACACATGTAGATGTCTCACACACTTTAAACTATATTCCAAATTTTATTTCATCTATCTAGTAAACAATCACGGGAAGACTATTCAAGATACACATTATGTGTATTTTCCACCAATTATTGATAATAATAAGAAAATAATCAGAACTATTTGACAGGACAATGACCTAGATATGCATTAATTGGGATCTGTATCCTATAACTCTCCTCCTCTTTTACCTCCAACAAAATCATGGCACTGTCATATATATCAATATGTTTTATGCTATGTACAAAGTTTCATCAAAATACCTTCATTCGTTTTGAAATAATTCAGCCAAAATGAAGCCCGATTGACGCTATTTCTAAGCACGCAATATTTGGTAAAATTCATGACATTTTCATGTCCGCTATTTTCAAAAATGTCCTGTTCTCTTCCAAATAAAGATATTTAAACAAAATAAACTGTGTTGTCTTCTTTCAACTTTGATATAATTATATTTTAAATGTAAAAACTTCAAACTATATTTTTAGAATTTATACGATTTTTTTCAGGAGGCCCGAGAGGCGTAATTCAAACTGTAAAAATTGCGCAAAATCAACCAGAAAAAGATAATTCTAGGCTAGAGTTGAATTTGTTTTGTTGTTCTATGTCAGAGTAGTATAAAAATAGGGAGGTCAGGACAGGCCTCACCGTCAGCCATATTGGCTGACGTCAGTCAGTCAGTACAGGCTTCACTGTCAGCCATATTTGCTGACGTCAGTCAGTCAGTGTCAGTCAGTCAGTCAGCCAATCTTCTAGTCAGCCATTTTAAATCATGTCAGTCATATTTTAAATATTTGTCCGACAAATATAAGTCAACCAGAATGCAACAGTAAACAGACAAATATGTAAAGAATGTTCATCTGAGAAAACAATGGACCAATTCATTCCTAATGTTGCAAACTAAGAATGGTCATCTGAGAAAACAATGGACCAATTCATTCCTAATGTTTAAAATTGTTACAATAGCCCTAGGCTAAAAACTAAATAACTTGGATATTCCGAATTCATGCAATTCCTTTATGTGCTATAAATTCTAGTAACATCATTTATGTGAATCTTCATACTCATACACATATTCAGTCATGGGCTTTGATTACAATATGAGACATCTTATTTCGACTTACAACCTTCGATGTGTAAGTCATATTCTTAAATATCTGCCTGAGGGTGTGGACATGTTAACTTTTGAAGACTATGTTTCTTTGCTGGAAAGAACACTTAATACCACCTTCTTTGATGAACTTTACCATGCAATGGAAAAATCTGAGAAACTGACAAAATCGCAACTATGTACCTTGAAAGATGTTCTGACACACCCACTGATGAGACCATTATGTCTGAGAAGTGATTTCCTTTTGGAGAAGACATTTACGGCTGTAAATAATTTACTGATATCGAGGAAAAGACTTGTATTTAAAGAACATTATAATACCTTTGGATAATCCTGGACATTGGTCATACTGGAGCTCTGAATGGATAAACATTTTAAATATGCCAAGAATTCCTGTTAGTGGTATATAGGTACAGCACAATTTTCTATTCTATGCAGTCTAATATCAAACCATGGCGATGTGTACAACAAAAGGAAATACCTCATCAGATGTAAATAAACAATATGAATTTTTTTGGTCATCAGATTCTCAATTCAGTCAGTAGTATTTTGCAGATATGACAATTGATGGTTTAACTTTCAACTGTGCGGAGCAGTACATGATGTATAAAAAAGCAGTTCTCATGGGTGATGATAACATAGCCTCTCAAATTTTAGAAGAAAGGAATCCCAGAGCTCAAAAGTATCTTGTTCAAAACTGAAACCAATAATTGTGGGATAAACACTGTATAGATATTGTGAAGAAAGGGAATCTTGGAAAATTCAAACAAATCAAATATTTGCGGAGAAAATTGATGTCTACTTTTACAAAAACTCTTGTTGAAGCAAGTCCATACGACAGTATTTGGGGTATTGGACTTCACAAGTCTGATAAACGTGCACAACATCAACAATTCTGGCGAGGAACAAACTTTCTTGGATATATATTGACTGATATTAGGAATTATTTATTTGCACAAGAGACAGACTAATATTTTGTTGTGTAAATATTGTATATAATATGTATATCAGACAATGCCGATTGTTTTAACTCTTTTATGCTATCTACGTTATACATATATAGATGCATACCGAATAAAACTTCTTACAACTAAAAATGCATTGTTTTATCTTTTCTTTCATATGATGAATGTTGTGTTCTCAGCTTCATTGTCTCATAAATGTATTGCTATCAAGCGATTCTGATCTGTGATAAGCTGCTATCACCATATCATCTGAGTATGTGAAGTTGTTGCTGCTGATGTGTTAAAAAGTACAGGTATGACACGCACATACCTCCTCAACACTGATATCATACAACTTGTATTCAAATTCCAACAAATAGTGGCTATGCATTCCATCTTTCCATTAACATGATGGAAATCATTAGCTTTGCTAAACACAAATCAAACTTGTTTTGACATCCTCATACACAGATATTTACAGAAAAAACATTAACAACAAAGATTCAGGTTTTACATTGAATCTAACTTTTAAAACATTTTTCTGAACAAATATATATATATATACACACACACACACACAAAACAACAAAACAAAATGAGATCATATGCTATAATGAGTTGACTTTGTAGTTTGAAATGGATGAAATAGGAAGTCAATATCTATGAACTTCAATGATTGTTTTAAAATGAGTGTTCCAAGTGTAAACTCATATAAGCTAATTTATATGAACATGGAAGCATAACAATAACATAAGGTACATGTATTTTTCATAAAAAATAGTGAGCAAAACTTCATCATTGGTCAATAACATGAGGTAGTTTTCTGATATCCTGTACACAAAAACATGAGGTACATGTAGTGTTCATACAAAAGTGAGCAAAACTTCATCATTGGTCAATAACATGAGGTAGTTTTCTGATACCCTGTACACTAAAAAAAGAGCAAATTTTCATCACTGGTACAAGTATATAACATTTATGGAATGGGCATATACATGTAACTCCAAACTGAGATTATTCAACATAGACTGACGTAAAAAAAATCCAGCTTATAAAACCATTCATCAAAGGAACATAATTATGCTTCATAAAACAGTGTAACACATAAAAAAGGAGCAAAAGAAAAATTCTGTGGGGAAGCATATATAAGATGAGATCATGAACAAGAAACAGGAACTGAAGACAAAGAAATGTTTGACTTACTAGATGCAATATCATAATAAAAAAGTACTATTTATAAAACTCTTATTTAGCACCAAATGTACAAACATTAACCTATACAAAGAAAAACAAAAACATCATTACACATGAAACTTCACATTCAGACATACCCTTCATCTAATACAACTTTCAAATACTAACACACTTACTCACTCATACACACAACCTAGAAAAAAATTTTTGATAGCAATGTATTTTTAAAAGCACCGTTCAGCTTTATGAAATACAAAATGAAATAAAATAAAATACTGATTTATGGAATCACATTTTTCAATTTAAATGTTTTAATAAAATGGTTTTTTTTTTATTTTTCCTTTCATTGTATCTTTTACACTTTGTTAATCAAAGGAGATGTTTTGGCACTAGCGTAAAACTTATTATTTCCCGATATGTAGCACTAGAAAAAAAGCTTATACTCCAAACAGAAAAAAAAAACAAAAAACTTTAAGATCAAACTTTCAACAAAATATGAGAGAAAACAAGCAAACTACCTTTCCACAGTTACATGCATATAATTATTTACATTTAACAATAAGTGAGTCGATTTGGTGGCTGTCTCCTCCTTGTTGATCTACGCAAGGTATTAGTAGAGGCCTGCACATTCTGATTCTGATGCAGATTCCGCTGCTGTCTGGATCCTCCTTGTCTATATACTGTTAAAAGTACTGTAACAGCTGTCACAAGTAATGTTGTTGTCTTAATGAAATCTGTAAATAAATGAAAAAAAAATCATGATGAAGATATCTTCTTGTTTTTTTTTCAATTGTCTATATAATATGAAATTTAAACTCAACCATTTTGTATGTGTATTCTTTATCAATCTTTAGTTTCAAATTATTATAATCTAAGGTACTAGTACATGTAAATGGAAAATAATTTTGAAAATGAACAATTTACATGTAGGTATGAAAAGTTTTTAAATTAAGAACTAACAATTATGTTACGTACATTTCAACTTTTTAACAATATTTAAAAAAAAAGCAATGTACCATTATCAGTCCCTATGTTGTCTTAAGGTTTGCATGTTCAAAACAGACTCAGATGAAGCATTTAACTCATTCATGCGATTTTGGGTCTTCCTCCTTCTCTTGCTGCATTTAATAGTACAGTAAACCATTACTCCAGTTAGTACCATGCAGCTAACTATATTAATGAGAAAAAGAGATATGTGTACTACAAATCGTCAAGAAAATTAAATAGGTGGTACATTCAAAAATTATAATACTAATAGAAATAATTATTGAATTAACTTTTAAATCTTTAAAATTGAGAAGGAAATATTAATATAATTCGACAATGTTAAGATATTAGTCCAAAAATTTTCATGACAGGGAAAAAATAAATCTCACCGCCTAAAACAATAACGATACTCCGAAAGTTTTCTATTATCGTCATTAGAGGAGACTGAGTTGTCTGCTCAAATTTTTTCTCTACCTCATCTTTCCATGATTTGGTTGTCTGAAGAAGAAAAAAAAAGTATTCAAATATCATATAGAGGATGAGTCAAATACAGAGGGATGCACAAACCCCTGTGTTTGGAACAGATATAGGTAGGGAGATCATATTTCAAGAAGGATTTCAGCACAATATTAAAGAAATTTGACAAACATGCATGTGTATCATAATCAATTGATATAGATAAAGAAATCTGAATCTGATCTCTGAGCTGAGCATACATGAATCCCAGTTACTATCCTAATTCCTTCTCCATGAGTAACGTTGTTTCTACAAACTGCTAGGGTTCCATTAGGAATAGAAACCATTCTCAGAGTGTGGCATTTGGATCTTTCCAACTCAATCGTCGTACCTGCGACATTGCCTCGCAGGACGAGGGTCTTCACTCCCTGCAATGATCTATCTGGTGAGGCATAACTTGTCTCCTGGCTCAAAAAACAGTCTAATTCTCTCACATGTAGCCAAGTTCGATCAACTTTGGTTGATCGTCTGTCTCTTCAACGCATTTGAAATTTTCTGTTACAAAATTTCTAAAACGTGGGTCCTGTAGCATCATATCCATTCTGCTACGTCTTTTGGTACATTTTTGGACATAATAATTTCCACACTTTTAGGCCATATTCCATTGTTTAGACTGAGGATCACTGACGAGGGTTTAGTACCCGAAACGTGCATGTCTGGTCCATGCTGTAAATTTATCAGGTTTTCAATGATGCTATTGAATTTAAAGACGTTTAACATTTGAACTACTTGGTGAGTGTCACTGCTGGTGGACCATGTAGCCAAGTTCGATCAACTATGGTTGATCGTCTGTCTCTTCAACGCATTTGAAATTTTCTGTTACAAAATTTCTTGAAATTTCTAAAACGTGGGTCCTGTAGCATCATATCCCACCCATTCTGCTACGTCTTTTGGTACAGTTTTGGACATAATAATTTCCACACTTTTAGGCCCTGTCCAAACCTCTTTAGAGAAGACATGGCCCCGACCACCTGTCCTCTCTGAATTTCAGTCTGACTCCTCGGGTGATAACATACATGAGCTCGCTACAGCCGGCAGAGCACGGACTGTATTACGCATGCCCTCTTATTATATCCATTTACATATTCATCTGTATCTATGGGGCCTCTGCGTTTCGCGGTCTTGTTTGTGTGATGTCATCTTACAGTGAGGAGGTTGTTTTACACCACAATTGTACGTTCTTCGAGACCTCTGGGTAATTGGAGAAGTGAGAGGGTTGTGCGCACGTAATCCAGGATAACCACACCATTTGCTACTTGCGTGACAGATGGCCGTCCAAAGTCGGCACCGGTTACCCATTGGTCTCGTCGGTTTATGTGTAGTCTTTTGTGTTTGATGTTTGGCCAACAGGGGATGCTTACTCCTCCCGGGCACCTTGTCCCACCTCTAGCTTGCTGGGGGTCCGTCGATGCTTAATTTTGTGCTCTATTGTAAGTGCTGTTGAGATTATCGTCAGGATCTTCTTTAACTCATTTGTGTCACACTTATGCCCTTTGCCGTGTGGAGCTCGTAAAAAAGTTCCCCGCTAGGGGTTTGACAGTAAGTGTTTTGAATATATTTCCCTGACATTGTCGCCATAGCACTTTCTATATAGACATAACGTCAAACAGTGCATGAATTTTATATATTGTTTTCATTTTCGTGCTTAAACATCGACGGCGGGTGCGGCTGGCCAACAGGGGATGCTTACTCCTCCCGGGCACCTGGTCCCACCTCTAGCTTGCTGGGGGTCCGTCGATGCTTAATTTTGTGCTCTATTGTAAGTGCTGTTGAGATTATCGTCAGGATCTTCTTTAACTCATTTACATGTCGTGTGTCTCTTTTCCGTCTCGTGCTGTACTCGTCTTTTGTGTTTTGGCATCGGGTATTTTGGTGTTTTACTGTTGATGCTGCAACGGGGTCTTGTTGGAGATCTCCTCCCTTCTTTTTCAACGCATTTGAAATTTTCTGTTACAAAATTTCTTGAAATTTCTAATACGTGGGTCCTGTAGCATCATATCCCACCCATTCTGCTACGTCCTTTGGTACATTTTTGGACATGATAATTTCCACACGTTTAGGCCATATTTCATTGTTTACACTGAGGATCAGTTTAGTACCCGAAACGTGCATGTCTGGTCCATGCTGTAAATTTATCAGGTTTTAAATGATGCTATTGAATTTAAAGACGTTTAACATCATCCCCTCTTAACTGGCGTGTATGGATGTTTATTGGCATTGAAGAGGCTGAGGCAATGCCTATCAAACTTAGTAGCAGAAAACCATTTTCGTGAACATAATTTCATACTCGGTTTACGTTTCGTAATGTTTATCCCAAGCTACCCCACAATTCCATTCGCACACATTCCCACTGAAAAATTATTAATCCTAGAACACATTCGTTACTTCTATTGCCGTTATTTTTTATACATATGTTTATATATTTCAACATATACTTTAAAAAAAAAAAGAAAAAAAAAAAAGAAAAAGAAATGTTATGTAATAAATTTCGGTCAAATGAACAAGGTCGAATAAATTTCAGTCAACTAATTTTTGTTGTAAATAATTAGCGTCAATAGTCAAAAGACATAATTAAGTTCTAATGAAATTTGGTTAAATAATTAGTGTCAGTAGGCAGACAATACAAGTATACATTGTTGCAAATGGGAAATATATTAAAATGTTATTGTATGTGTGCAATTTTACATACATTAATTATGGGAAATAGATTAAAATGTTATTGTGTGTGTACACTTTACATACATTAATTTTGACAGAAAGTTCCAGTCAGTCTATAACCCTTGCTCTATGTACAGAGCTAGTAATTGTTACGAAATTCTGATTGAAACAAATATTCTATTATATTCTAAGACAGGGTATATAAACTCAGGAGAATATCAATTCAATACCCTCGTGGCTAGCTTCCATACGGTATACAAAACTTTTATTTCAATAATTTTTTTTCTACTCCCAGTACTTGACAATATGTTTTCTTATAATGCAACTGTTGTTGTCGTAAAATTTGCTCTTGACAATGAGCATAAATTAATTCAGTTAAAGAAAGAACTTGGCACTACTACAGTTCTTGCGCGAATTAATCCGAATACTCAGGAGCGGTTTGTTAGGATTTTCCAATCAAACTCTCCATCGTCTGGTGGAGATTTGATATTAAGCGCTTTGGATCTTGAGGAGTTTGCCATCGTTACAACAACGTTTAATAGACTGGAGGCATTTTTCAGATACGTAAGATACTTTTTCTTATCTTTTTATAGATATTTAAAAATTTCAAACGATTGTAAATTGATCCAAATAAAAAAGATGTCGTACGTAAATCATTTTTTTACAATATTTACTTTTTTTCAGCCCTTCCCGAAGATTTTTTTCCGTTCGAACGGGGTTTATTATTGTCAGATACTATTGAGATGGGACATATGAATATTGGTGCGAATCCTTTGTCTCAAATATTCAAAGTACCAACAAATCAGGGGGATACAAGAAACTTGTAACAGAATAGTTCTTGTTAAAAATGGAAAGGTAAGATTATTAGACATATCATATTGATATTTATAGTGTAAAATTTCCTCTTAAAAACAAAACGAAAGAAGAAATATTATGATAATCATAATTTTAACTCTTTCATGTAAATCAATTCAAGATGGTTATAACAGATAGGCGCAATTGATGGACATGAAAAAAGAGAAGTAGGTGTAAGACTTCTATACTTTACGGAAATTTGAAATTTATCAATTTGATTTGACAAATCTGCGGTTTTGATAGAAATAAAACATATCATTTTATAGTGTTATTATAACAAGTCATAATTCCATCTCAGGAAGAAAAACAATGCGAGCTCAGTAGAGACATCAACAATGGGGATGACAACGAAGTAGAAAAAGAAGAAGAAAGAGAAGAAGATGATGATGAAGAAGTTGAAAAGAAAGTAAGACTTAACGAAATTTGACATTTATCAATTTAATTTGGCAAATATGTGGTTTTAATAGAAATTACACAAATTATGTTAGAGTAATATTTTAACATGTTACAATTTTATTTCAGGATGAAAATCAAAGCGAGCTCAGCTCAGACGGGAAGGATGATAATGAAGAAGAAAAAGAAGAAGAGAAAGTAAGACTGCTATACTTTACGGAAACTTACAGAAAGTTATCAATTTGATTTGATTTGACACATATGAGGTTTGATCAACAGAAATTGAACAAATTATTTAATTTTAGTATTTTAACATGTTGAAATTAAATTAAAGGAAGAAGAACAAAGCAAGCTAAGCTCAATAAATTTCAACTCCTGGGAGAATTTGGAAGAAGTGAAAGAAGAAGAAGAGAAAGAAAGCCTTTTACACTTTACTGAAACTTACAGAAAGTTATCAATTTGATTTGACAATTATTAGCTTTCAACAGAAATTTAACAAATTATTTTATTTTATTATTTTTAACATGTTACAATTCATTGAAGGAGGAACAACAAAGCAAGCTCAAGTCAAGAAACATCACCCCCTGGGAGGATATTGAAGACTTATATTTATACGAAAACCTTAAATTTCCTATTAAATTTGACAATTGAAGAAATATTCGAGTTTTATCTATAACTGACTTCAATCGTGTAATTTAAACATTCCATTATAGTGTTATTTAAACATACTTAATGTTCGCTTTAGGAAGAACAGTCAGATAATTACACCATTGATGATCTCCAACAGCTGTTGAGGAAAGAACTGGATTTTTCGATTGGAATCTCCCAGAGTCTTGAAGATGAACAAAACCAAACTTCAACAGCGGACAGAAAATTTGATTTTGTCGAAAACATTGACGATCTTCATAATCAGTTGATTGAGGAAATTAGAGAAAGCAATCATTTCTTTACATATGATACATGTAAGTCTGTAGGGGATGTTGTAAATATTGAAAGTAGTGATGATGATGATGATGATTGTGATTTTGTAAGATTTGAAGTAATTGACAACAGACTTCAACAGGTATCTAAGAGGAAATTGGACCAAAATCCTCTGGATGAATTGTTCGAGCTTTCAAACTTGAAATTTAAGAAAAGTGATTAAATGCGAATAAGAATATTATTTGTTCTCATTATTTGTATTTATTTGATTAGAGTATGTTCTTCCAGCAAGAGGAAATAGCGGCACAAAGAAAAGAACAAACGCTTGGGTACAGGAACTTTTAACTCCTTAAGCTTTGTCAAATGTAAAAAAAAAATGTATGTTCACTAAGGGAAATAAATCCTTTGTCGTTTCTATGCTTGATAAAGGTACAGAGTTAAAAATTTGTGTACTTGAGTGTATGTGGTTTTATTTATGATGTGTGTTGTTTTGACTATTTCATTCATCCATAGTCATGTCTATCAACATACATCGACATCAAAACAAATATACTGTTCTTTTTGTCTGCGGTAGAGTGTTTAAGAATACACATGATGCTAACATCACGAAATAGAGTTTTATGAATTTTCTTGCATTTCAAACCCATCGTTTCAAAACGTTTTCTCAGAGCTGTAAGTAAAGGATAACAGTGAAAATGACAACTATAAAACGTCAACTTTTTTATTCATACGCAATAAAAAAATTAGAAATTAATAAATGTAAGGTATATACATATATATCATGGTAATACTATATATACACACTATAGCTTGAATTACAAATACAAAATACATACTAATATTTACATAAACATTAACTACAGAAGATTAGCATTAATCTGGTCTCTAATTGCATAATGTCCGTATGCATACGATTTTATATTACATGGCTGGATGTAACGTTTATCATCAAACCCAAATAAACCAACTTTTCTAATTTTGTCACCATACACATAATGCTTTTTGTTGGTAATCAAAAACGTTTCGTTAATTGTTCTGGTTCTGTTAAGAAGACAGTCTTTATAAAGATTATGGTGAAGATGTTTTGAGATGACATTTTTGATATACCCTTTGCAGTTCGTATTTCTTTATTATCTTGTTTTAGAATTGAATACATTTTTGAGCGAACAGCACAAAATTCTCGAATAGGAACACCTGCAGTTTCATCTTTCATTTTCAAAACAACCTTTTGATTTTTGGTATCATACAAAAAATGATCGCAAGGATAATCTGAAAAGTCATGTAAATTATGTTGCTCAAACATATCTTGATATACATCATCAGTTTCAATCTCATAAATCAAACTATCTGTGTCGGTGTAAAGAAGCTGTATATTATTCTCATATTTACGTTTCATGAGTTTGTAATGAAAATTGTACATCGCAAGCTTAGACAAGTCTAAAATTGTCTGTCCAACGTAAACAGGTTTATTCAACACTATTTTAACCTTTGAATTTTCCACCCCTACCAAGTCTTCATTAAAAATTTCAATTCTCTTGAAGGAAGGTTTTGCACAATATTTTTTCAGTCTTTTTTCGCTGTTGATGAGCTTTATATCAACACGAGATTTTCCATAGTTTTACCGAACACTGAATTGTTCATTAATTTGAAAAAAAAATCTTTTCAAATTTTGATCTGGCATTTTTTTTTCTTTTTTCCGAGTTAAAGTCAATATATTTTCTCAGCGTGTTTGTACTCTAAAATTTTATGAATTTTCGTGCATTTCAAACCCAATTCGAGGTAGAGTTGTAGTGTTCTATAATGAACAACGTAGTTCTTTTTGTTTTCGAGGGTAGGGATAAGTTTTTGTATCCTTGGCGAATTTTTCTTTTCACCATTAATTTTGGTCCACAAATCATATGGTGACAATTCCTCCTTTAGCACTTCTTTGTGGTGTGGTGCAAGGGGAAAGCAGCTGTGGTTGTCGTTTAGTTCATCTGGATAATCTAAATCAACTTCAAGAGTATATCCAATATCACTGTCTGCTCTAACTGAATTCAAAGAGAAGTTGGATAGTTCCTCCTCGGAAAGCCATCGGAACATTCCTACAGGAAGTTGCATTCTCATAACACCACCATAGAGATTATTTGCATCATAATACATGATATATTTAGCAGGTAATGTGTGATCGAAGTCAGAGACATTTTTATTATTGGCTTTGCTAAACCTTTTTACTGACCATGGACACACCACCTCAAAAAAATTATACATGAGAGGATCATTAATTAGGTCAATGTAAAATATGTAATTGTCCTGCGACAATTTAATTTTTATTTTTTAAATTCTGATACGATAGTTATAATGTCACAAGTTTTGTTTGATATGTCAATTTTCTATGAGGTCTGGAATCTTGCGCACTAAAATTTATTTTAATTGATAAATTATAGTTCTCGTAGTAAGGCGTTATCACAAGAGAATCACGTATTTCTTACTGGGCATATGTTCTGTTCTGTTTATATTAACTGTCAAAGCTAATGGGATTACAGAACGGGAATTTGAGGGGAATGCCGTAATCTGAGACCTCAATAGCCGTTACTTTACCCCCCGGAAACACGTTGTCCCGGCTCCGTTAAGTGCCGATTTTTGCCGAAACATCTAATTAGTAGATTTTTTTTCTTTTCTGTAAATCAAAATTTTACATTTAGATAAGCAATTGTTTGCTATGTTAGGGAGACGTATTGTCATTATGCCATATTCATTTCTGAAAATTAATTATTAATTTATGATTTGGGTAATGTTCCGCAATGGTTTGTCACGTGACCATTGCAAGAAAAAAATGTGGTTTTCTCATAGTTGCGCACTCTTAGAAAAAGAAGGGAGGAGATCTCCAACAAGACCCCGTTGCAGCATCAACAGTAAAACACCAAAACACCCGATGCAAAAACACAAAAGACGAGTACAGCACGAGACGGAAAAGAGACACACGACATGTAAACATCAAACACAAAAGACTACACATAAACCGACGAGACCAATGGGTAACTGGTGCAGACTTTGGACGGCCATCTGTCACGCAAGTAGCAAATGGTGCGAAGAAACGTATAATTGAAAAGACTTTTTGCATTGTATTAAATCAGCTTATTCTTATACTCATGAATTACTGTGTTTGCTGAACCAGAATTTAACTTAGTGAGAAAATGGAATAGCGTTCCTGAGAATCAGTAAATTTATAAAGATTTTGTCAGAATTTGGTGAGTTGTTTTAGAATTTTACATTATATTGTAAAATTTCTCTTGCGAATTTCTATGTTGTAATATACTTTTATATTTCATGATCAAATGTTTTTGTTTAAGGCCATTTCTTTGTTATTTTCTGTTTTGCGTCCTCGTGCTGGTAGGTTTTGAGCCCAAAGTCATAAAACAACACAAAATTAAAATTATAACATATTTTGCAAATTAAACGCGTTTTCTACAAAATTTAAAGCAAAATTGTATAATTTTTATATTTCATGTAAGATATAAAAGTACTGCAATGATTCATTGTGTATCATTCTTTTGTTGACTGAAATATGCCAAGATGACAAAATGAAACAAGTTTTTGTCAAATTTCACACAGTCATATTATATGAAAATGCTTCTTTGTTAAATATGCTTGTTTGTTTTTCTCGCTGGCTGGCTGGTAGGTTTCTCAATTTCAAAAGGACGTAAAACAGAATAAAAACAAGAAATGGCCTAATCTTTGTTGAACGTATAGTGTTTACAAGTATATCTTGCATATTTGTAAAGAGGAACATGTGTTACGGACATAAGATATTTTCAGTGATTAAGTTAAGTTTTACGGATTTTTTTTTGTAGAAAAATGAATTAGAGTGACGAGGTCGCTGTGCTTGACTTTGAACAGATTTTTATTCATTCAATCAGGGGTGAGTTATGTCAATTGCACTCAGCAGAGTTGTTTACTAATACTTATTGAATGAAGGGTCATTGTATAAACTTTATGATTTTTTTATCATTTACTTTTAGATATGTACATTCGTCTTGTTCGCGCTTAGAATTCATTTGTACTCTTATGAAATATTCTTACTTCAATTGTATATCATATACCATAGTATTCATTTTTTTTATTAGTAAGTCATATTATTTTTATATCATAAGCGGTATCGTAATTTTGAACATGGCGATTGATATTTTCATTCAAGAATAAGTATTTAAACTGAGACGTTTCATCATTATTTGTTTTTGTGAATTTTGATTCATTCATGTCACATTGTTTACAAATTGATGTTATCATTTAATATGGATTCTATGTAAAAACCTAAAAAATCAGACATGTTTGGCCACGACATGTCTCAGATTTTGGATATCTTTTGTGTATAAGGTAAATATGATGTCCTCAGAACGAATTGACCTTCCATTTTTTTCTCCGACGTTCTGTTGCCATGGTAACCAAGGTTTTGTATAAAAACACCTTTAAACAAGGCATTTTTATGCATCCCGTTACCATGGAAACAAATGTTGAATGTATATGTAACTTTTTGATTATTTAAATCCTCTTAAGTTGATACAATTTGATTTTTCGATACTCCCTCTTTCTGTGTGTCATGTAAATTTGCTTCAATTTCAAGAAAAATTGCTTATTAAAAATGAGCCATTTTCGGCCAATTTAGGCCTTATTTTACCTATATTTTACTTACTTTTGACAAGAGCAATAATGCAATTGCTCAAGATTTGAAATACAGTTGACTATTTCCTGAAGAGTATTATCCTAGGACTTCATGGGAATCGAAGGAAATTTATCTAGAAGTGAGATTTTTCTGTTTACATGCCTTTGAAATAGGTTACCATGGCAACATTTGGTACAAAGGTGTAAATACCTGTCATAAGTAAAAAGCTAATTTCTACAGATGTATGCCTGCTATTGTTACAAAACTTGGTATGTAGATGTATTAAAGACCATTTGATGCTATCACGACCTTGAGAAAATGTCAAGGTCATTTGCTCAATTTTCAAGGTCATTTAAAAATATATGCTATTTTCATGCCAAATTTTGTGGTTTTTCACTAAAAAGAGACATGATTAACAGAAAACAGTATGGAACCTTGGCAAAACAATCAATTATCGGTAAAAGTACGATAAATGTATTATTTGTTGGGCTGAGTATCAAATTTATCAGAATCCAATGAAGACCCCAAAAAATGTCACATATTTTACAAGAAAATTTTAGAAAATCGCAATTTTATGCTCTTTTGAAAGTATGTCATACATAGAAGTGAAATACAATTTAACAAAATTGTGATGAATTCTACTTCTTTTGATCGGTTGTTTAACTGTAAATATTAAAAATTAAAATATCTAATGAAATAAGTTAGAGAAATCAATTTAAATTAATTGGAAATCCTGATTTTTGTCTTATTTTTAGTCTAAAGTTAGAAATGACCTTGCGATTTGGACAGATGACCTTGAAATGATTTGAAGGTCAAATGATAATGATATATATAATTTGTATACTGGTATGCTATTTCATAATCATAGGACTCAAACATGAGGAAAAAGAATGTTTTTAAATATGCGGTATATGGTAATATGGACTCCAAGTTGCTATAGCAACGGATTTTGATTGGCATTCATAACAAAATGGTGAGTTTCACCATAGATTTTATTTCTTGATTTTTTCCAGCTATAGACATTTATTTTGGCAAGGTGATGTTAAGTACCCATTACATTCACCGAATAATGGTTTTCAACCTTCAAAATAATCCAAAACAGGCCAAAAATGACCCTAAAATTAGACCTTATTTTTGCTAAATTTTCACATAATTTGACTGAATATCAACAACTACCTGATAACCCCCTCCCCCGAAAAAGTTATTCTTGTCAGAGTTAAACTTACAAAGAAAAGTTTTTGTGTTCATAAAGTAAATTTTGACCATGGTTTCCATGGCAACAGAATGCCATAATATGTCTTATCTCTCATATTTATGGGGTGTCAAATAGATTGACCCCGTTACCATGGCAACCGTTGTTCAAATATAACAATATGGTTTGTTTTCATTGTTTTTACATTAAGTATGATAATTACAGAAAGTTTCATCAAAATCCATGACATGCCGTGGCCAGCTGTTTAAGGTTTTTACAGAGAATCCATCTTAAGGTCTTTTACCCATTGGTCTCGTCGGTTTATGTGTAGTCTTTTGTGTTTGATGTTTACATGTCGTGTGTCTCTTTTCCGTATCGTGCTGTACTCGTCTTTTGTGTTTTTGCATCGGGTGTTTTGGTGTTTTACTGTTGATGCTGCAACGGAGTCTTGTTGGAGATCTCCTCTCTTCTTTTTAACGATTCTTCGTTCATGATGAAATAAATTGTCGAACCAAAGAGATGTCTCGTGGTTAATATTACTGGTCGGAATTTTCTCTTACATAAAAAATGGCGTCGCCGGTAGGATGGAGACGGAGTTGACCCCTGGTTGCCAGGCCGAGATGAAGTTACCTGCTGAGGAGCCAGCCGCGTACCTGCTGTGATGACTGACTATGCGTGGAGCTAAGTGCTTAACTGACTGAAACTTCCGTGCTAATAAGACTCTGACTCTGCTGTTTTGAACTCTTATTTTCAATTTGCCTTAACGAAACTTTTATCAAAAATACAAATTTGTTATTATTGATAATCAATAATGCATATCCGAAACTTGATACATGCTAATTTGATTGTATACTAATATACATAATAATCTTTATAATCTTGATTTAGGTTGATTTTTGAAAGGTTAAGATAGTAATTAAGATTAAGTAAGTTAAGATTACAGCATGGAAGACACAGTGAAGAAAATGGCTGCGGAGCTGGAGTCTCTACGCAAAGCCATGAAAGACAACGATGAAGTTAAGGCTTTAACGGAAGAAGTAAACAGACTAAGGACGCAGGCAAAAGATCAAGCAGAGGCCATAAGGTCCAAGGACGCGAAGCCGATGGTTGTTATGGCAAGCCGGAGACTGGATCGTTTCCGTGATAGGCCCGAGAAGTCTTCCGACGTGACGATCAAGGAATGGGTGGAATGTTAACGTCTTCAAATTGAATAGCATCATTTAAAAACAGATAAATTGGCAACGTGGACCAGACATGCACGTTTCGGGTACTAAACCCTCATCAGTGATCCTAAATCTAAACAATGTAATATGCAAAAAAGTATGAAAGTTACTATGTCGAAAAGTATACCGAAAGACGTAGCAGGATGGGTGGGGTATGATGCTACAGGACCCACTTTTTAGAAATTCCAAGAAATTTTGATACCAGAAATTTAGAATGCGTTGAAGAAACGATCAACCGAAATTGATCGAACTTGGTATATGTGCCCTCGGGGACTCCTGGTCCACCAGCAGTGACACTCACCAAGTGGTATAAATGTTAACGTCTTCAAATTGAATAGCATCATTTAAAAACAGATAAATTGGCAACGTGGACCAGACATGCACGTTTCGGGTACTAAACCCTCATCAGTGATCCTAAATCTAAACAATGTAATATGCAAAAAAGTATGAAAGTTACTATGTCGAAAAGTATACCGAAAGACGTAGCAGGATGGGTGGGGTATGATGCTACAGAACCCACTTTTTAGAAATTCCAAGAAATTTTGATACCAGAAATTTAGAATGCGTTGAAGAAACGCGAAGAAACGCGTTGAAGACATGCGTGCTCATGCAGAGAGTCGAAAGCTTGGCAAGAAGGAATTTGTCGCGCTCCTAAAGGATCATCTCGGAGGAAAAGCGAGACAGGAGGTACTGAGGCGGAGCCAGGAGATCCAAGAGGACCCCGAAGCTATTATCAAAATCTTGATGACCGTTTTCAGCGATGGTAATACGCTTCCCATTTTGCAACAAAAATTCTACAGCTACCTCCAAGGAGAGGAAGACATTGTCAGCTGTTCCCTGCAACTTGTCGAGATCTACGACCGTAGCTCTAAAGGGTAGGCTTGGCGAAGCGGTACGGGACGACGCGTTGAAACGTGAAATGCGACGTCTCAACATCGAGCATCCAGACTTGTCATTTCATCAGCTAAGAGATAGATCCATACTTTGGCTCGGGAGGGCTGGAAATGAGAAGCGAGCCCATAACCAGGAAGTCGCCATGGTAGAGGGATCCCTCAAAGAAGTTATCAAGCGCCAGGAGCAAATGATACAAAAACAACAGGAACAATTTGAATCCTTACTAAAGAGGGGACAGTGGACGAAGCGTTGCTACGGATGCGGATCTACAGAGTACTTCCGTAAACAGTGCCCGAATCCTAAGAAACAGGAGAAGGGCACTAAGGAGGGTTTTCCGTACAGCCTGCGGTGGAGAGCCACACCTCGGGTGATGACGTTCATGAAGGCTCAATCTTACATAGAGCTGTAGGAGCTTGTCCGGAAGCAGTTTTATCGATAGAGGGGAAGGAAATACGTTGTCTGCTGGATACAGGTGCCCAGGTTTCGACGATAACAGATTCGTATTTCCGGAAGCATCTTGGGACAAAGAAACCCGTAGATGTTAGGGAAACTCTGCGATTATCGGCAGCTAATGGACTCGATATACCCTACATCGGCTACATCGAATGTGACCTTGAGGTTATGGGACGGACCTTTCCAAAAATGGGGTTCCTTGTGGTGAAAGATCCCGTGGACGGCGCTTTGTCTGCAAGGAAAAAGGAAGTCCCTGGAGTAATTGCTCAAACATACTTAGAGAAATACATTTTTCTCTGCGAAGTTCAAAGGAAATCAGTACATCATGGTGTACCGTTTTAGGTCTTTATGAAGAAACGCACGCAAAATTGGATAAACGGAAAGTTAGAATTTCTGGAGGGAAAACAGTCATGATTCCTGCTAGAACGGTCAAGGTCATTGAGGGATCCACAATAAAGAATACGTCTGGCATAATATCTTCTGCAATTGTCGAAGAAATTGATACAGATAAACATCCTTTACCAACAGGATTAGTCATCGCCCCAGCGTTTGTCCATGTTTCACGGAATGGTAAAGTACCTTTACAGGTAGCTAATTTCGGAAGCAAGGATGTGTACTTACCGCCGAAAACATTAGTCGGGACCCTAGAAATAGCTATTACAAGCAAAAACACGATGGCTTTTATGTCAGAGATCCAAGGAGAAATAAACAGCGATTCATCTTTAATCGGTAGTTTCGACATGGGTGCCTTAGGTGCTGATGAGATGAAACTTTTTAATGCACTTATTGACAAACATGATCAGATATTTAGCAAGACCGATGACGACATTGGGTACTGCGACGTCGTTAAGCATTGAATAAGGACTACGGACGATATACCCATTCGACAGCCCCATCGTCGTACACCACCGCATCATTGGAATGAGGTCAGGGAGTATATCAAATCAACATTGAACAAGGGTATCATTCGGGAGTCATCAAGTCCGTTTGCATCTCCAGTCGTTTTAGTACGCAAGAAAAATGGAAAGTTGCGACTTTGCGTCGACTATCGCGCACTCAACGCTAAAACTGTCAAGGATGCATATCCTTTACCTCGGATTGAAGAAGCTTTAGATGCATTAAAGGGAGCCAAATTATTCTATAGCTTAGACTTGGCACATGGATTTCACCAACTCCCAGTGGCAGATGAGGATATAGAGAAGACAGCCTTCCGCATCGGTACTGGAGGACTATACGAACTTTGCCGTATGCTTTTCGGCTTGACGGGAGCACCGGGTACATTTATGCGGGTAATGGACAATATATTTGGAGACCAGAATTTTCAGACTGTTCTTATTTATCAAGATGATATATTAATTTTCGGTAGAACATATCAGGAAACATTGGAACGTCTTGATATGGTTTTGACCAGACTCGCTAAATTTATTCTTAAAGTTAATCCTGACAAATGTCAGATGTTTAAGGAAAAATTGAGATATCTAGGTCACGTGATTTCTAAAGAAGGAATGATGCCAGATCCCGATAAGACCTTAGCAGTCGCAGACTGGACCAGACCAAAATCCGAGACAGAGTTAAGAGGTTTTCTTGGATTGGCCGGATACTATAGGCGTTTTGTTCGAGATTTCGCGAAAATAGCATCACCGCTACACCAGTTATTGAAATGATCGTGTAAGAAGTCAAAACAAAAGAAGGCCAGTTCTCAGATAAAAGAATGGGATGAAAAGTGCGAGACATCTTTTCAGAAACTTAAGGAATGTCTCACGTCAGCACCATTATTAGGCCATCCAGATTTCCATAAATTCTTTATTTTGGAGATTGATGCAAATGAGTTAAAGAAGATCCTGACGATAATCTCAACAGCACGCAGAATAGAGCACCATGTTGAACATCGACGGACCCCTAGCACACTAGAGGTGGGATCAGGTGCCCGGGAGGAGTAAGCATCCCCTGTTGGCTAGCCACATGTATGGCTGATTTAGGAGCAGTTCTGTCTCAGGATCAGGAACATGGACGTGTGGTGTTGTGCTATGCAAGCAGAGCCTTAAGGGACCTTGAAAAGAACATGAAAAACTACAGTAGCATGAAGTTGGAACTGTTGACATTAAAATGGGCCGTCACCGAAAAATTTCGACATCTCCTCATAGGTTCAAAATTTATTGTTTTGATCGATAATAACCCCTTAAAGATGCAGTGTCCCTGAAAATAATTTTTTATTGAAAATGTAAATTTTACTCCAAACGGTCAAGATAGAGGAAAAAATGAGCCAGAAAAAAAAAATATTTGAAAATATGCAGTAACCACTCTAATATTGTCGATTTTGTAATAATTAAATCTCCGTATACTTCTATAATAAAAACTCAATACATTGTAGGTGGCGCTAGTGGATTTAATTAGAACTGCGCACCCCAAATTCAAAATGACGTTTTTAATAGCAGTTCTCTGTAAGGACCAAAATAATTTCAATAGCACGTGGAAACAGCATGCTCCAATTTTGGAGATTTTTGGTGTGGAAGGTGTATATGATATCCTGAGACAAAAATAAACTTTCTTTTTACAAATTAAGTTTTCGTTGCCATGGAAACCATGTTTGAAATTTTACGCATCAGTAGAATACTTGTAACATGGCATTTTCACAAGGCTCGTTTCCATGGTAACAGCTATTGTAGTCAACTGAAATTTCCTTAATTTTTCTCTTTATATCTTTAATAGTATAAATATTACACAAAAAAGTATGTTTTTGCCCGCTATTCTCTTTGTCAATATGCTCAAAATGTAGGCAAAAACCTGTTTTGAAGGGGGCCTTTTTAAGACCGAAAAAGCTCCTAATTTAACACGATTTTGCTCAAATTTAAGGGCAAATAATTAGAAATGTCAGGCTAACTTGATTTCTACTGCCAATTATCTTTAAAGTTTAATCCTCGATCTTTAAGAAAATGTTAAAATTTGAGTGGGACCTCTTCACAATTTTATTCAAAAGGGTATAAAAAATGGTTACCATGGTGACATTCTGTTCAGTGCTATTACACATAGAGTAATTTACTGGTAAATTTTCAGCTGTCCGTTATATATTTTTAAGCATTTTTTAACAGTGCATATAAAAGAGCATTATTGATTAAAAAAATCACCTTAAAAGTTTTCAAGGTCACAGGACCCAATGTCAAGGTCATCTTGAATGCAATTTACAAAATTTGGCAAAATTATGTGATTTTTCAAAAATATGAGAGGCAGTTACTCATATATCATGCGGTATTGAGTAAAACAAACACATACATAGTGATTTTGGATATATCCCCTATTTATTGACCAAAGTTGCAAAAAATCTCAAAATCAATGACATCCTTGATTTTTAGCTAGTATTTCATACATACATATAAAAGAATGTGAGATTATCATGATTTTTGTCTGGGGCTTATTTTTTTAGGAGAAATGTTCTGAACTAAAAATTGTAAAGTTTTTCCATCTATCGGTCCTAATTTTAGAAAGAAGTATTTTTGATACAAAAATAGGGCAGTCAAGCCTAAATTTAGTAACAATAAATAACAACAAAAATGCAAATTTTATTGAAATTGGAACCAATATTTTGAATTGACCTTGAACTTAAAGTAAATGACCTTGAAAACTTTTTGGAAGTGCTCAAATAAAGAACAATTTCTTCTGTTGTCCCTACATAAAGCTTAAGCAATATAAGTTATTTAAACCATGCTAAAAATCAATTTGAAAAGCTATAGTCATCATGTGTCAAATGAAAAGTTGCCATGGCAACCATTTTTGACCTCAGAATTTAGGAAAACAAAACAAGGTCCCACTTATTTTTTCCAGTGATTATATTTGTCACATGAAATCTATTGTGTTCTGACAACAGTGATGGTGTTATCGGCCTGACATTTTGTGTTATTTTTGCTTAAAAATGGTAAAAATTGGACAAAAATAGGACTTGATTTTGACCTTATTTTATGGCAATTTTGGATTGATTTTGATTTGTTAGGATCCGGCTAATTGAAAGAAATGTCAAAAATTTATTTTTTTTTTCTAAAAATAGAGGTTTTAAAGATTATAAGTTGTTAATACCAATTAACTCTGACAATGGTTTCCATGGCAACATAATAACCAAAGATGACTTATTTGACCATTTTTAGTGCTATAAATAGACAGACCTCGTTTCCATGGCAACCGGAATATTTATTTTCAAAAATTTGTTATTTTTGTATTCAGGGCATTATACATACCATTTACAGAGAAAATCATGAAAATCCATGACATGCTGTTTCCAAAATATTTTGGTCCTTACAGAGAATTGATATTAAAGGTCTATAATTGCGAAAGTATGTTAGATTGGCCTGAAAATTTGAATTTGTACAAATGAGAATGTATACTTTCATATAAAAAGAAAGATTTTGCATTACAAAATTTTGTAAAATTAATTAATTTTCAGGGACACCGTCCCTTTAAGTTACATTCAGTCGACAGCAAAGCTAGGTGCAACTGAGGCGAAATGGGTTGTCGAGCTCGCGCGATTTACTTTTGAGATAAAGTACCGTTCAGGAAAATCGAACACCAATGCTGATTCTCTAAGTCGAAAAACAGATCACCTAAAAGAGACCGCTCGTTTGGAGGAATTGCATAGTTCAGGAAACGGATCTTTACATACCTTAGTGCCTTCAAAATTAAAGTCAACGGTAGAGACCATTAGAGCACAAGTTTGGGAGACGGAAGCGCATTCTTCAACGACAAGATGTTTTCCATTTGAATCGACGATGAATAATTATGATTCTTGTGATATATTGCGATTGCAAAATAAAGACAGCGATATTTTCCGACGTCAGGAGTTAAGACAAAGAGCTAAACCATTGTCTAGACGTCAGAAGTTACAAGAAAACAAGCAAGTGCGAAAATATCGCTATAAATAAACAAATCAAGGAGGAAAAACGGAATGATGTATCGGATAACCGGTGAAGGAAAGCAAGTGCTGCTTCCGCGAGATTTGAAACAACATGTTTTAAAATCCCTCCATGATAATTTAGGACATCAGGGGACGGAGAGAACACTTCAGCTTGCGAGACAACGTGTCCATTGTCTAGACGTCAGAAGTTACAAGAAAACAAGCAAGTGCGAAAATATCTCGCTATAAATAAACAAATCAAGGAGGAAAACGGAATAATGTATCGGATAACCGGTGAAAGAAAAGGAAGTGCTGCTTCCGCGAGATTTGAAACAACATGTTTTAAAATCCCTCCCTGATAATTTAGGACATCAGGGGACGGAGAGAACACTTCAGCTTGCGAGACAACGTGTCTATTGGCCTTTCATGTCCAGTGACGTGGAAGAATATTGCACAAATTGCAGTAGGTGCATGCTAGCAAAAAGAGGAAAATTGTAAGACCGACTATTGGATCTATTGTTGCAAAGAGATCGTTAGAGATCCTAGCAATTGACTTCACAATATTGGAGAAAGGGAAGATCGGATATGAAAATGTGCTTGTCATGACCGATGTGTTCACGAAGTTCACCCAAGCAGTTCCTACGCGATATCAAACGGCAAGTACCGTTGCACGAATTTTAGTGCAAGATTGGTTTATTCGGTTCGGAGTACCGCATAGGCTACATAGCGATCAGGGACGAAGTTTCGAAAATTCAATTATTCATAAGCTTTGCACTCTTTACAATGTTAAAAAAAACAAAGACTACACCTTATTCGCCACAAGCAAACGGCTAATGCAAAAGATTAAACCGTACAATACACAATCTTTTACGGACTCTACCGCCAGAACAAAAACGGAAATGGCCCGAACTTCTACCGGAACTTGTCTATGCGTACAACTGCACGATGCATTCAACTACTGGATTTTCGCCCTACTATTTAACGTTCGGGAGAGAACCATTTTACCTGTAGATTTGATGTTAGGAACAACTTTCGAAGTGAACGAGTCAGATGATGAATGGGTCAAAGCGCATTATAAAAAGCTGAGTGACGCATTTAAGAAGGCATGCAAGAGAACAGAAAGGGAGGCTTTGAAACGCCAAGATCGTGTAACCAAAACAGCCGACGACATGCCGATCAGCATAGGATCCAGGGTTTTTCTGCGAAATCATCCAAAGGGTCGAAATAAAATTCAGGATGCCTGGGGATCAACGCCATATAGGGTCATTGAAATCCTCGGAAATAATGTATATGTACTGGAACCGTTGACAGGAAACGGAAGTCAACGTACAGTTAACAGAAGAGAAATTCTTGATTCAAAGATTCTTGTAGGATCTATCAATCCGTCATCAAGGAAAATAGAAGTCGATCGAGATCGCCAGAAGGATCACGGAGACCACTCCAACGAGGAAAGTGATGAGGATGAATTGTATGAAATTCACATGCGTGTACCTCGTGATCCTGGGACATAGAAAATATCCCGCGTCTGGGTTCGGGAATGATGATTTGCTTGCGTCCAATAGAGGACAAGATAGCTCTTTATGTCTTGCTGCAGACAGTGATGTGTCATTGGAAGGCGATACTGCTGTAACAGCAGGGGAGCAGGATCAGGAGGTCGACATGATAGATGACGAGGAACAACCATCATCTGATACTTTCGGTGAAGGTACTGCCAGTGCAACAGCAGGGGAGCACGATGACCATGATTTCGATGACGATGAGGAATTGCAACACTCTCTAAGGAGAAGTATGCGAATTACTGCAGGAAGGAACCCAAACCCGTTTAATCTTCCTGTCTCTGCTTTAAAACAAGAAATACGCATTCCGGATATAGCTATTCTTGAGGCCGTTGCGAAATCAAATTTATTATTATGCGAATTAATGGCAAGAAAGTAATGTGGTAAAATACGTAATTTTAGTATTAGTATTGTGTATAGCTTATATATTCTTTAGTTTCAAGTAAGTTTTACTCCATTACATACTTTTTTGTGTTTTACATACCCGAATATTTGTGATTCGGATGTAAATGTTACTTGTTTGAATCATTTGTATTGATAAGTTGTCGAGACGACAACAATTTAGCAGGGGAGTGTAAAATATGTAATTGTCCTGCGACAATTTAATTTTTATTTTCTAAATTCTGATACGATAGTTATAATGTCACAAGTTTTGTTTGATGTGTCAATTTTCTATGAGGTCTGGAATCTTGCGCACTAAGATTTATTTTAATTGATAAATTATAGTTCTCGTAGTAAGGCGTTATCACAAGAGAATCACGTTTTTCTTACTGGGCATATGTTCTGTTTATATTAACCGTCAAAGCTAATGGGATTACAGAACGGGAATTTGAGGGGAATGCCGTAATCTGAGACCTCAATAGCCGTTACTTAACCCCCCGGAAACACGTTGTCCCGGCTCCGTTAAGTGCCGATTTTTGCCGAAACATCTAATTAGTAGATTTTTATTTCTTTTCTGTAAATCAAATTCTTATATTTAGATAAGCAATTGTTTGCTATGTTAGGGAGACGTATTATGCCATATTCATTTCTGAAAATTACTTATTAATTTATGATTTGGGTAATGTTCGGCAATGGTTTGTCACGTGACCATTGCAAGAAAAAATGTGGTTTTCTCATAGTTGCCCACTCTTAGAAGAAACGTATAATTGAACAGACGCAATTTTTGCATTGTATTAAATCAGCTTATTTTTATACTCATGAATTACTGTGTTTGCTGAACCAGAATTTAACTTAGTGAGAAAATGGAATAGCGTTCCTGAGAATCAGTAAATTTATAAAGATTTTGTCAGAATTTGGTGAGTTGTTTTAGAATTTTACATTATATTGTAAAATTTCTCTTGCGAATTTCTATATTGTAATATACTTTTATATTTCATGATCAAATGTTTTTGTTTAATCTTTGTGGAACGTATATTGTTTACAAGTTTATCTTGCATATTTGTAAAGAGAAACATGTGTTACGGACATAAGATATTCTCAGTGATTGAGTTAAGTTTTACGGATTCTTTTTGTAGAAAAATGAATTAGAGTGACGAGGTCGCTGTGCTTGACTTTGAACAGATTTTTATTCATTCAATCAGGGGTGATTTATGTCGATTGCACTCAGCAGAGTTGTTTACTAATACTTATTGAATGAAGGGTCATTGTATAAACTTTATGATTTTTTTTATTTATTTTTAGATATGTACATTCGTCTTGTTCGCGCTTAGAATTCATTTGTACTCTTATGAAATATTCTTACTTCAATTGTATATCATATACCATAGTATTCTTTTTTTTATTAGTAAGTCATATTATTTTTATTTCAAAAGCGGTATCGTAATTTTGAACATGGCGATTGATATTTTCATTCAAGAATAAGTAATTAAACTGAGACGTTTCATCATTATTTGTTTTTGCGAATGTTGATTCATTCATGTCACATTGTTTACAAATTGATGTTATCATTTCAGGTCTTTTAACTATTCTTCGTTCATGGTTCATGATGAAATAAATTGTCGAACCAAAGAGATGTCTCGTGGTTAATATTACTGGTCGGGATTTTCTCTTACATCAAGACATGCTCCAGTCATTTTCAACGAAGCATCCCATGCAAGCCCGGTGCAGCGAAATAGTGAGCAGCATCTTATCCATAATAATCAAGTGTCATGTTTCTAAACTTTTCAAATACGTCGGCCAAAAGGAGGCATCTGTCAATACATAATTATCATGCAAATCTCCAAGGTTTTCCATTTTAAGAGTTGACCAGACTTTTTTCACTTGATCATAATCTGCATCCGTTATGTGTTAAAGGCTGATTTTGGAGGTAGTTGACGCTCTTCAAATTTTCGAAAATCGTCGAAATAATCGTAACAATACACATTTTTACGTAACAACAAATGCATCGTATCTTCATCACGAAAAAAATCTCGAAAATATTTGAAGTTTTCTATTTCTTCACCTTTTAGATTTTCTACCAGCGACTCTAAAGAATCTTGCATAAATGCATAAGAATCAAGAAATCTAAGATCTCCTTGTGAAACTGAAATATACCGGTTCATATTTTGAGCAATGCATTTAATATCAGTTTCTTTGTACTTTCCAATGGCCTGACACAAAAGGTGACCATCAAATCCCTTGAGATGATGAAAAAAACACAGGTATAAAATTTGGTTCTCTAAAAGATAGATTACAATCTTGACAGGCAGCACCGCGATAATTGCTATAATTTGGATCATTGAAATCTCCTTTTAGTCCAACGTGTGAATGGTCTCGTACCTAAAATTTTTCGAGTCAAAAGGAAAACTGCAGATATGACACGATGTTGCATTCTGGAAATGTTGTTCTGTTACCTCTGTCATAACTGAAGGTTCACTATGCGACAGAATGTTTTGAATGTTTTCCTCTTCTTTTTTTCATATTAGTAAGAAAATCCTCCACTGCAGTTTCACCCCTATACACTACGGGTGCTCTCGTGTAATTTTCATTGCTACAAACGACTTTATAAGCATATCCACAGGGCTTAAAGTGACAATCATGTTGATTGTCATCCAAGTTTGTTTGGTTTGATTTCTCCCCAAAAACATTCACTTATATACTATTTTTTAGCTCAAATGTGTGAAATTTGTGAAGTGGAACTGGATAATCAATACCTGACATGTCAAGTTTATCTTCAAATTGAAGATAATGACTAACACGTTCTGCGTGGAAGGGTGCTGGATGTAAGGCTGCTAATACGGACCATAAAAAACATTTATTGTCGTTATTTTTCATGTTAACAACACTCCGAATGTTTTGAAAATCTGGTGGCAATGGTAAAAAACTTGATCCGTCAAGAGGTATGTAGGGAACTGTAACGATTTCCATGCTAATGACTTCGTCCAATGTCCAGTCGGAACCTCTGTTGATAAATTCTTCCAAATGATTGTTCATCTGTTGATATGCTGAATTCAGATCATGTTCAAAGTCCTCGTGTTCTAGTGATGTATACGTTGAACTGCGAAAATAAGGACTTGTGGTAGAATCAGCTTCATTTTCATCCCTTACCATTTTGACACGGGTATTAATATAGAATTTGATGTCTCTTGATATTCCACGTCTTACAGTCAAAATGTTACGTACTTCCGATTTCGTATTTGCGAAAAAGAATAGAATGTCCTCTTTTTCAGAAATATTAGATAGTCGCAATTTCACCTTTTGCACATTATTGTTAATTGCTTTCTTTGTAGTTCTTTGTCGCCCTCTCCTTTTGGTATGTGGTTTTGATGACTGTTTACTTGAATTAAGACTTTTCTTAACAACGGGAACATGCGTATGCACATTATGTTCATCATTTCCACTGATTAGAGGAACATTCCCATCACCAACTTGTTGCGATAAAGGATGTTGATGTTCTACATGGGTAACAAGTCTTCGGAAGCTTTGGAAAGGTTTTCCACAGTGTCTGCATTTGAAAGGTTGTTCACCGACATGTCTTGTTTGCATACCATTAGCAGGTTGTTCATCTCCCTGACATGGTCTTCTTGAGTGATTTACGTTACTGGAATCGTTTTGCTCCAAACAGGTTGTAAGCAATACGCATTTTTCTTGTGTTTATGCAAACTCTGACGATGTATATATACTTTTCCGCAGTGACACAAGTACGAGGTACCATCTTTTGTATCAGGTTTATGTTGCTTTCTTTTCGTATCACACGAAGCTCTTAATGTGTCAGGCGATTTTCGTTTGAGAGATTTCCTCTCGTCATCAAATTCTGGTAAATTTTCAAGCGTCTTCCTGTATTTTTCTATCTCTTTAATAAGACTGTCATAGAACGCAGGGTTTGTCTTTTTTAATTTTTGTATGAAACGATCTGCCATGATGAAATGCAAGGCAGGAAATGAAATGATTATATTGTTTGAAGGTTTATATACAGTTTGTATTCAAATACAAACATACAAATGAAATTCCTTGAATTCCAATCATTGCATGAATTCCAATCATTGCAAGTCGCAAAGATTCAATAAGGTGGCGATTGCACTTGTAAACAGACAATTGACAATAGCCTGAGGGATTCCTTTTTACTTCGAGATAACATTACACTGCGCGGGTATGTTAAGGCGTCCCATGGAATATTACGTCAAAAATTTGCCGCGAAATAACGTAACGTCATTTGACGTCATAGACTCCGTGTCGTCAAGTACGGTAGCAACACAGTAATTCAATTAAATTTTATGATATTTTGTAAATTCAAAGGATGAAAGTTATCAGTTTTAAATGTCATGTACTTTAACTCAATCGCTGACACTCCGTCAATTCAATATACCTTTGAGAAGACCCCCAATCTATTGAGTGCACTTTGTGACCCCCTTGCGTTGTTAAGGACCTCTGCGTTACTGAGAAGCTTGAGAAGCGATGGAAGGTGCAATCCGACAGTTGACAAGGCGGGTGATAAGAAAAAATGAGAAAATGGTATGTATTTGTTAAAATTACATGAAAACAGAGATTGTGGTAAACGTCTTTAAATTCAATAGCATCATTTTAAACCTGACATGCACGTTTCGGATGCTGCACAGAGAAAATATCCTAATATACTCAATCATATATGTAATCAAAGACAAAACTATTTAAAAATGTACGAAATCATTCTTTTTATGTACCTTATCCCCTCCTTTCTTGTTTACAGAACGTGTGTCAAATGATGCATGTGTCGTATAGGAATATTATTGCATCAATGCTGTGAAAAAAGTATGGTTGTAGCGCTATTGTTATTACTTTATTTTCCATATCATCGGTGTCTATCTAGATACAAGCATATGCATGACAAAGGTAAACTTTACGAGGAGAAAAAAAAATGGGGAAGGGGTTGGGGTGGGGTGGATGTGGGACATGCATGTGTACTGTTTAAGTATGTAACAATGAAACTACTTTGTATTATACAATTTATAACACTTATTTTTTATTCATTTGTATTTCAGACTGATGAAAATTACATATTCAATCACCTCATAAAAAAAAAACAAAACAAATATTTTGGCACTGGATCAGTGTTGAATGCTGCATTAGCCCAGAATCATAATTGAAAAAAAGAACTTTTCAATGACCAGGTATATATATGATATATAATTTTCTTAGAGACTTGAGTGTAAAAATATCTTCCCATATATATATACATAGTTGAAGTGATATATTTAATCCTAAACTATAAAAGCCTACATTTGGAGTCTTTCTGATGTCTATAAACATATGGATATCATGGTGGTTTTTTTAATCATGGGCTCTAGCTTGATGCTTAAATCAAATTATGAATTTATTTGAAAATCAATAGAAACTTGAAAACATTGTCAGAGATAAATATTGCAATATAGAAAAGCAGAGGGGCGCACAAAGGGTTCTTTAATGAAGGGTATTCTAATCTACTGCATTAGATCATGACTTCCATTGGATTTGTACATTACTCTAAGTCTTCACCAACATATTAT
Organism: Pinctada imbricata; assembly: GCA_033119305.1. Classification (NCBI taxonomy): domain Eukaryota; kingdom Metazoa; phylum Mollusca; class Bivalvia; order Pterioida; family Pteriidae; genus Pinctada; species Pinctada imbricata. The sequence goes on from VSWD01000001.1 coordinate 57,494,329, forward strand.
AATAAATATTGACACTCTACACTTCAAATTCTTCAAGAAAAATTAAATTCATGCCGAATTCACATGATCATGCCGATTTTGAGACAGAAGAATATGAATTTTCGTCGGAATGTACCTGTACTGAAACGTTTTTGAGAAATTATCTCCCCTTGTCAATCGCGCATCACTTGAACGTTTGAAATGGTTCTCGGGAGGAGAACTTTTAGGGGTACTCATAGAAAATAGATTAGCGCAAGTTGTTCATGATTTATCTATATAGTTCTTGCTACGACAACTTGATTTTTTTCATATTAAACCTATACAGGGACGTAGTCATCGAAGGTGTAACGCAAAAACCAGGGTGCGCCGTAGAATTCCTTAATTTAATCCATAAATATATGGAATTCACGACTTGTCGGAGCAAGATATATGAAATTTGAACATTTCTCTTCACAACATAAACCAAAAGTTCACTGAGAAATTAGTGGAACAACTTGCGCTCGAAGCTTCTTTTTCGTACTGTGTATATGTGCTATAAATAGCGATCACGTGACTTTCAGCACACCTGCAGAACTCGCCAATGACCCTTGATTTTCCTTCTATAAAGTACATATTCATACTTTTGATTAAAGTATATTTTATTGAGAGAAAGAGGTGTCCATTAAAAAGGTGCGATAAAGGTGATGATATTTCCATGGGACGCCTTAACATACCCGCGTGATTAATAACAACACTTTGTACAAATATTCACACTTTAATAACAACTCTAAAACATTTACCTTTACCGAATTGAGGCGACGGGTGTTGCATGCAAGCAGGAGATGCTTACTCTTCCTGGGCACCTGGTCTCACTCTCATATCGGGAATTCGCTTCTTTTCATATGGTGGAGGTTTTTGTTTTTGTTTGCTTTGGTTCCTGTTTTATCCTGATTTTGTATGCCTTCAGTTTCTGATTTTCTGAATTATCGATTTTGTACTGTAGACAGGGATATGGTCATTATCCATATTTGTCATTGAACACATAACATATTTTCAATTGTCAAATATTTTCACCTTTGCATAGTTGTAACATTTTCAGTCAAATAAAAAATGTAACCAAGTAGGTTTTCTTGTTTTTCTTTTTTTCTGAATCTTTAAAAACGATGTTGGGTTCATATTTAGGTAGTTAAAGTTTTCCACATTACCATTTCCAATTTGATTTGAATCTACATCTGAATTATTTTCTATATTGTTTTCATTGTCTTTGTCATTTCCTTTGCACTCATCAGTTTTTATCTTTAATTTTTTTTTTCATCTTTATCCCCTTTCGGTTGAATTATTTCTTTATTTTTTCTTCTTATCAATTCTTCGTACTTAACTTTCGGAAGAAGAATTAATTCTCTTGACATGACGAATGTAGGCTCCAAATACTACATTAAGAACCGTCTTCAACTTTGAAAGGTGTTTCTTCCTCGGTAAGAATGATAACTTTGGAGAGGTAAGAAGTCGCATAGCTTTTATATACCTTTTTAATTCCTTTTTCTCATTGTTATTAATTTTACAAATACCTTGGAGTATATTGTAAACTATTTCAACGATGTATCTAAGTTGTTCTTCGGTGATACGTTTGATTAATGATGCCCTCTGTTTGTCTGTCAAACTCAGAAATCCACTCACATAAGATGTCATTTTGATTGATTTCATTTTAAAGGATCATACACCACTGTCGTCTCGTTTGGTAGAATTTTTGTTCGTAACTGATACCTACGATCCGAGTTCGGGCTTAAATCTATCATGAGATATCCATATTTCTCTGTTGTTGCTTTTGAATAAGCATCCATGAAATATTAAAGTTTGTCTGGAAATACTTGCCGTCCGAAGGTTTGAATTTGAAGTTCATCGCTATTGTTTTTGAATAAGATAAAATAATGGCAATTCAGTGAGATAGTTCTCATCAGTTTACTTCTAATGTAAAGATTTTGAATGAGCTGAATCACAGTTATATTCAAATGATGAGATCCCATACAAAACATGTACATTACATCTGAACTTTCAGAGGATTCTGTCATTAAATCATCAAACAAGATAACTTTATGTTGTTTAGTACTATCCCATTCCTCAATTTCTACCATTCCAGGTAGACCTTGATAAAAAGTCACATTAGACATTATCTTTTGTATGTCATCGTATGTACTTTGCCATATGCTATAAGATATCATAATCTTCTTCGGTTTCTCTTTGAAAATACCATTGGCGTTTTGTAATATTTGTTTTGAAAGTTCCGTCTTTCCTGAACCACTGGGTCCAACAATTAAAATTGATGTTGGTGATTCAATTTTCACCAATGATTCGTTTTCCCACCATCTGCTTTCCTGCTGTGAAGACATGATTTAAATGATGTCTTTAAGTAAAACAAATACATTTTAATAATTCATTTTATTTTCGCAAATGCATATTTGACCTTTGTTACAATGATGAAAGCACAGGAACCTGTCGTTTTAATAGAGAAAATAAATTATTGTTCACTCCCTCATGCCTCTGTGTTCATATTACAATTTTCTCAAGGAATGAAACAAATTTGAAAAATTCTAGACATCGATTTTCCCAACATAACTTCGCCAATATATCGTCTACATGGGATACGACTGCCGAATCACGACTTCCAACGCTAAAAATAATATATCATGTTATAAAAACATCTAACATTACTTACAATAACGCAGGCAGATAGATGTTACAGCTCCTTTTACATGGACAACTTTCCCTCTTGATTACATTGTTTTCTCCAACGCCATGAGACATCAACTTCCTGTGTGAATAGTGAATTGAACATCTCCCGCCTCTTATTAGGAGCACTGTTTGAAAACGCAGCTGTATGTTGGAATTTTTACCTGTGTAACGGACCCATCCGAAGCAGTGAGGAATCTTTAACTTGCTTAAACACCCATCTGAGACACAGGACCATTTTAGAGACCCTTCCAAAGTACTAGGCTATGGTTACCGGTACATGTACTAAGCTATATACAGGGTGTCAGCCTGTCTGGCCAAGTAACCCTAGCCTAGTCCTTCCATAGGGACTTTAAATGGGGTTGGTGTGCCGCAAATTGGCGTAGGCAAGTTAAAGATTCCCAACTACTTCGGATGGGTCCATTGCAATGGTCAAAATTCCAACGTACAGCTAATATGTTTCGGACGGTGCTCCTTATGAGAGGCGGGAGATGTTCAATTAACTATGTACACAGGAAGTTGATGTCTCATGGCGTTGGAGAAAACAGTGTAATCAAGAGGGAATGTTATCCATGTAAAAGGAGCTGTAGCATCTATCTGCCGGTGTTATTGTAAGTAATGTTTGTTGTTTTTATAACATGATATATTATTTTTAGCGTTGGAAGTCGCGATTTGTCCGTCGTATCCCATGTAGACGATATATTGGCGAAGTTATGTTGGGAAAATTGATGTCTAGAATTTTTCGATTTTGTTTCATTCCTTGAGAAAATTGTAATATGAACACAGAGGCATGAGGGAGTGAACAATAATTTATTTTCTCTATTAAAACGACAGGTTCCTGTGATGAAAGCAACAAGTAAATTCATTTTGTACAAAATCAAAAACAAATTGATCATTAACTGAATGATTGACACTAAATTCATTCACAATGTCATGATATGAATATCCTCTAGCTCTACAGTACAAATAAAAAACACAGTATTGTCCACACACTGTACTTCCAAAACCCTGGAGTCTTTTTCTAATTATTTTTACTTTTGGATGACAAATATGGACGATATCTCTTTATATATTTTAATAAATGAGCTGAGTATACTCCTGGATATTTCCCATATGAATCAAAACATTCTAATTGCTCGTATGAATTCAGATAGAAAGCAACCCAATGTTGCCCTTTTTTTTGTTTTGAATCTGTATTAACTATTACCCCACTTGATATATTAAGTAAAGGTATTTCATCAGATGCAAATACTCCTATGACATGTTTATACATATACATGTAATAGTCCGAGTTAATTGCACAGTTTAATTGATGTGTATTCATTCTAGAACTACGTCTCGAGCACCTGTGATTGAAAATAATGATGGAAATGTCGCATAGACTATACATGTAGTTGTCTGCTCGAGGGCCTTGTTGAATTGTGCCTCAATGCGTGCATTACCTTATTTTAAAAGCGTAAGATAGTGAATATTTGATTCAAATGACAAATATGGATAATGACCATATCCCTGTCTACAGTACAAAATCGATAATTCAGAAAATCAGAAACCGAAGGCATACAAAATCAGGACAAAACAGGAACCAAAGCAAACAAAAACAAAAACCTCCACCATATGAAAAGAAGCGAACTCTCGATATGAGAGTGAGACCAGGTGCCCAGGAAGAGTAAGCATCTCCTGCTTGCATGCAACACCCGTCGCTTCAATTCGGTAGAACTGTCACATCCGGTTACTTCCATTTTGGAAGATAAAGAGTACAATCTTTGGTTGGATGGTTCAAATGGTCTATGACAGAATATCATCCACCATTCTGTATAGTGGGACATCATAGTGTATGACGAGTTCCCCATATCGACCGTAGAACTTCCTCAGTGACGATGTTAGTCGGTCACAAACATATCCCTGACTGAGAAGCTTATCTGAAAGACGCCTAGCTCTCAGAACAAAATCCGTATATTTGGTACTTGCTCTGGCATAGCGTATCAACTGAGATATGAACACGCCATAAGCAGGCGATGAAGGGATGTTGCTACTCAGAAAAGGAAAGTTCGTAATGCTGAAATTGAAGTCGTCACGTTTGTCATAGAGTGAGGTGTTCATGTGACCATCAGTGTCGTAGGACAACATTATGTCCAAATAGGATGCTGAATTATTTGTCTCTGTAGTTTCTTTGACTTCAAGCTCCGAAGGATAGATACTGCTCAGGTAATCCGCGAATTTTGGATTATTGATGGACAACACATCGTCAATGTATCTGTAAGTGAAGTTGAAATCAGAAGCTAAGTATCTTTTCCCTTCAGAGACCAAAGATTGAATGAATTCAGCTTCGTACGAGTAAAGGAAAATGTCGGCAAGGAGTGGGGCACAATTGTTACCCATTGGAATTCCGACAATTTGCTGGAAGACCTTTCCTCTAAACACCACAAAAATGTTGTCGATCAGAAAGTTTGACATCTGAATAATGTCTGTTTCAGTGTACTTATTTTCAGAATCTGACTTTTCTTTTACAAAGTAGGTTTTGTCATAGTTAACAACAATAAATTTGTATTTGCGATTACCGTTCTTACTTGTAAACGCATTACTTATAATTTTTGCGAGTCTTTCTTTCAATTTAGAATGTGGAATTGTAGTGTAAAGTGTCGAAAAATCAAAGGCTTTGATCGAATGGACTCTACTAAAATGAGTGGATTTCAGATGTTCTAAAAGTTCCTTCGAATTCTTTAAAATCCACATCTGGTTGATACCACTGCGAGAATATACTGTCGAACAATATTTTTGTAGCCCAGATTTGATTTCAGATAAAACTTTGGTGAGTAAGATCGATACAGATTTGGTAGAACATTTTGAGGAACCAGCGATGAAACGTTGTTTGTACGGATTCTTATGCATTTTAGGTATGTAGTATAAGTATGGTAAATCTAAATCTAAATTGGTGGTGTCGAAGCCAAAGGAAGCAAGAGCTGATTTGTGGTTATCTATTATTTCAGAGGCAGAAAGGTTTGTAGGGGTGTAAGTGGGATTTCCAGGTGTCGAATTTAAACCCAACTATTTAACTAGACTGTCGAAATAGTACTTTTTGCAAGTAAATGTGTAATTATTTGAGGCTTTGTCCGCTGGTGTGATGACATAATGTTCTTGGAGGTAGGTAAGTTCTGTGATAACATCAGGGTCTTTAAATATAGACACGAATCTGGTGTTCACAGTTGATTTTAATCGGTTAATTCTAGATAAAAGTAACCCTCTGATTGATTTTATCCATTCGGAAAGGGTGTCGAGCTGTACATCCTCTTTCTTTGCCCAACGTCTTGCATATTCCTCACAAGAGTCCATGATAATTTTGACATTTTGGTTCCATGTAAAGGACATACTTTCTCTGTATTTGGGACCCTTTTTTAACAATTCTCTCAACTTGTCGTTCTTGACTATACTAAGGTCACCAGTAATAACGTGTCCACAAGGGGAGTAGTTGAAATCCGATGAAGAACATTCGCAGGGAAGTGGATGTAGTGAGGGATTACTTAAATCAATACACTGCAGGAATCGTTTGTAATTGTAAATTTTAGATGCAACTGTTGGTGTGTAGCTATAGGAAATACAAGGAGTTTCTTTTCTTTTGAAATATGGTGGGATTTTTTCTGTGACAGTTTTGTGATTCAAAATTTGACCAAGATTCAAGTTATCAATACCTTTGTTTGCAAATCTTACTTTAATGAAAGGGCGGTTTGTTTTCTCCTCTGATTTATCTGATCTAACTGCTTGAAATAAACGAAAAGTAGAAATGTCCAAGATGACTCCTTGTAGTCTGTATTCTGGGGAACGTGTATCGGTATATGCGAGGTCCTACGTATAATCGTAGATTTCGTGTAACTTCCGTAAAGGAACAGAGTATAATTTGGTACGAATATAATGCAGGCCTAGAGGCTCGTTCAAAAATGGAACCAAGTCATCGAAGGAGAAACTATGTATCTCAGGCCTATTATATTTTCGAATGCCATGTCTTCGAGGTCTTCTTTGTGATCTGTTGAATAAACTAGTCACATTTACCGATTGACAACCGGGACTTGTTAAGTTTCCAATAGTGCTGATGTTATCGTTGCACCCATAGGGCGCTGCAGTGTTAAGATTTTTTATCCAGAACTCTTCTCTGTTGCGACGGAGAGGTGTGCTCAAATTGGGATTGTTTGTGGGGTGATATATTTTCTCCAGGATTCTGACTCTCATAGATAAAACAGAATGATCCGCCTGGTCAAAATGTCGGTAAAGGAGTTGACACTTCCTTTATTATTTATTTTTGACCGGTGTCCTGACATTCTTTTTCGGAGCTGGCCTTTGGTTTCGCCCACATAAATCAATCCACAAAGTGAGCACTCTATTCCGTACACAACATTTGATGTCATGCAGTTAAGGTTTTCAAAACTATGCGTGTTAAATGTTTGTTTTGTGAGATTACTTGAGAATGAAGTGTCTGTTATTAGGATGTTACAAGTTTTGCAGTTCTTCATGCCACACTTAGAAATTGAGCAATCGCTTGGTGAAAATAGGTGCTCTTTTAGTATATCGACCACTTCAATCTTACAGGGCTTGATTTTAATATACCCATCTGCATGTTTATACCAAAACTCATGGTTGTTACTAACTACAAATGTTTCAAAAAGTTAGGTTCAATATAAAAACAATAGAGTGCATTTCCTTCTGCAAAATCTTCTCGGCTTAGTTGATTTCCAGAATCAGTTCCCCATTTTCCAGTAATTTCAAACATATTTGCACATGCTGACACACTGCTGACTCCGTTTTTGTCATCGAAATTCAAACGTAATGCATTTCCTCCCACAGGTAAATTATCAATATAAAGTGTTAAACTGCTCAAATCAAAATGTTGAAAATTAAATGGGTTTTTAGAGTATGATCCTGCCACTGCCTCAGAATCCACAAATCCGATAACTGAGTGTCCGTAGATGACTGCTGTATTTACCTGAAGTTTACAAACTTTTAAAATAATATCTTCGATATAAACACGAAAGTCTGGTGCCAATTCATTTGTCATAAGATAAAACTCTCCCTTAGATCTATACAATCGTATTCCAACTGCTACTTGATTTAGAATGAATCTGTCCATCGAAAATAAGTCGGCCATTAATGGTCCTTCCAAATCTACAGATTTATTGGTTTCGAAATGTTAAGATCTCATATACAGCCCCATATTTTCTCCAGAATTTAACATCACTATCATCAAAATGACCATTCGAATCTTTTTGAAATACTTGTGAAGTCAACTGACATTCTTTGGCATCTAATCCAAAAGATAGAGGAGTTTCTATCATGCATTTATATGGATAATGATTTGTCGTTGAAGTAACAGTTTTTCCTTGCAATTGAGTTAAAGAAGATCCTGACGATAATCTCAATAGCACTCACAATAGAGCACCAAATGGAGCATCGACGGACCCCTAGCAAGCTAGAGGTGGGATCAGGTGCCCGGGAGGAGTAATGACAAATATGGATAATGACCATATTCCTGTCTACAGTACAAAATCGATAATTCAGAAACCGAAGGCATACAAAATCAGGATAAAACAGGAACCAAAGCAAACAAAAACAAAAACCTCTACCATATGAAAAGAAGCGAACTCCCGATATGAGAGTGAGACCAGGTGCCCAGGAAGAGTAAGCATCTCCTGCTTGCATGCAACACCCGTCGCTTCAATTCGGTAGAACTGTCACATTCGGTTACTTCCATTTTGGAAGATATCGAGTACAATCTTTGGTTGGATGGTTCAAATGGTCTATGACAGAATATCATCCACCATTCTGGATAGTGGCACATCATAGTGTATGACGAGTTCCCCTTATCGACCGTAGAACTTCCTCAGTGACGATGTTAGTCGGTCACAAACATATCTCTGATTGAGAAGCTTATCTGAAAGACGCCTAGCTCTCAGAACAAACTCCGTATATTTGGTACTTGCTCTGGCATAGCGTATCAACTGAGATATGAACACGCCATAAGCAGGCGATGAAGGGATGTTGCTAGTCAGAAAAGGAAAGTTCGTAATGCTGAAATTGAAGTAGTCACGTTTGTCATAGAGTGAGGTGTTCATGTGACCATCAGTGTCGTAGGACAACATTATGTCCAAATAGGATGCTGAATTATTTGTCTCTGTAGTTTCTTTGACTTCAAGCTCCGAAGGATAGATACTGCTCAGGTAATCATCCCCTGTTGGCTAGCCGCACCCGCCGTCGATGTTCACGCACGAAAATGTGAAAATATATTAAATACATGCACTGTCTATGGTTCTGTCTATATAGAAAGTGCTATGGCGACAACGTCAGGGAAAAATATTCAAAACACTTACTGTCAAACCCCTCGCGGGGAACTTTTTTTACGAGCCTCACACGGCAAAGGGCATAAGTGTGACACAAATGAGTTAAAGAAGATCCTGAATGTAACATCCACTTGAGAGAACATTGATTGCAACAGCAAATTTATAGGTCCAACATATTCTGTATCTAGTAGTTTTGATCCATCAGCATGAGTTATCCGAACTTTAACGAAAAGTTTACTTTTTTCAAATCCATGTACTCCATTCCATTTTGTCCAGATATGACAAACTCTATAGGTGCATTTCCGGAAGTCTGGGAGATAGGTCTAACTTCTTGATAAAAAATTCTCTCTACAGTAGTTTGTGTAGGAGGGAGGGAAAATAGCATCATACCACTAGGTTGAGCTTCTTTAAATTGTTCAGGTATAAAGGTTGTCATTTTAATCAAATATATCTAGGGTTTGCTTTTCTGCCTTGTCTTTATCTTTTCGTTTTAAGTTAACCTTTCTATTTCCAACCTTAGTTGTAGTTTTTGTTTTGCGATTTCCGTTTTTTTGTTGGCTTCCTTTTAGGAATATTTTTCTTCTTACTCTTCTACGTCTTTTGGATGAAACGAATGAATTTGGTTTTCCTTTCCTTTTATTGTATTTCCTTAATGGTTTGATGACAAATATGGATAATGACCATATCCCTGTTTACAGCACAAAATCGATAATTCAGAAAATCAGAAACCGAGGCATAGGAAATCAGGATAAACAGAAACAAAAGCACACAAACAAAAACCTCCACCATATGAAAATAAGCGAACTCCCGATATGAGAGTGAGACCAGGTGCCCAGGAAGAGTAAGCATCTCCTGCTTGCATGCAACACCCGCCGCTTCAATTCGGTAGAACTGTCACATTCGGTAACTTCCATTTCGGAAGACATAAAGTACAATCTTGGGTTGGATGGTTCAAATGGTCTATGACAGAATATCACCCATCATTCTGGAGAGTGGGACATCATAGTGTATGACGAGTTCCCCATATCGACCGTAGAACTTCCTCAGTGACGATGTTAGTCGGTCACAAGCATATCCCTGACTGAGAAGCTTATCTGAAAGACGCCTAGCTCTCAGAACAAAATCCGTATATTTGGTACTTGCTCTGGCATAGCGTATCAACTGAGATATGAACACGCCATAAGCAGGCGATGAAGGAATGTTGTTACTCAGAAAAGGAAGGTTTGTAATGCTGAAATTGAAGTCGTCACGTTTGTCATAGAGTGAGGTGTTCATGTGACCATCAGTGTCGTAGGACAACATTATGTCCAAATAGGATGTTGAATTATTTGTCTCTGTAGTTTCTTTGACTTCAAGCTCTGAAGGATAGATACTGCTCAGGAAATCCGCGAATTTTGGATTATTGATGGACAACACATCGTCTATGTATCTGTAAGTGAAGTTGAAGTCAGAAGCTAAGGATCTTTTCCCTTCAGAGACAAGAGATTGAATGAATTCAGCTTCGTACGAGTAAAGAAAAATGTCGGCAAGGAGTGGGGCACAATTGGTCCCCATTGGAATTCCGACAATTTGCTGGAAGACCTTTACTCCAAACACCACAAAAATGTTGTCGATCAAAAAGTTTAACATCTGAATAATATCTGTTTCAGTGTACTTATTTTCAGAATCGGACTTTTCTTTTACAAAGTAGGTTTTGTCATAGTTCACAACAATAAATTTGTATTTGCGATTACCGTTCTTACTTGTAAACGCATTACTTATAATTTTTGCGAGTCTTTCTTTCAATTTAGAATGTGGAATTGTAGTGTAAAGTGTCGAAAAATCAAAGGCTTTGATCGAATGAACTCTACTAAAATGAGTGGATTTCAGATGTTCTAAAAGTTCCTTCGAATTCCTTAAAATCCACATCTGGTTGATACCACTGCGAGAATATACTGTCGAACAATATTTTTGAAGCCCAGATTTGATTTCAGATAAAACTTTGGTGAGTAAGATCGATACAGATTTGGTAGAACATTTTGAGGAACCAGCGATGAAACGTTGTTTGTACGGATTCTTATGCATTTTAGGTATGCAGTATAAGTATGGTAAATCTAAATCTAAATTGTTAGTTTGGAAGCCAAAGGAAGCAAGAGCTGATTTGTGGTTATCTATTATTTCAGAGGCAGAAAGGTTTGTAGGGGTGTAAGTGGGATTTCCAGGTGTCGAATTTAAACCCAACTCTTTAACTAGACTGTCGAAATAGTACTTTTTGCAAGTAAATGTGTAATTATTTGAGGCTTTGTCCGCTGGTGTGATGACATAATGTTCTTGGAGGTAGGTGAGCTCTGTGATAACATCAGGGTCTTTAAATATAGACTCGAATCTGGTGTTCATAGTTGATTTTAATCGGTTTTTTCTAGATAAAAGTAACCCTCTGATGGATTTTATCCATTCGGAAAGAGTGTCGAGCTGTACATCCTCTTTCTTTGCCCAGCGTCTTGCATATTCCTCACAAGAGTCCATGATAATTTTGACATTTTGGTTCCATGTAAAGGACATACTTTCTCTGTATTTGGGACCCTTTTTTAACAATTCTCTCAACTTGTCGTTCTTGACTATACTAAGGTCACCAGTAATAACGTGTCCACAAGGAGAGTAGTTGAAATCCGATGAAGAACATTCGCAAGGAAGTGGATGTAGTGAGGGATTACTTAAATCAATACACTGCAGGAATCGTTTGTAATTGTAAATTTTAGATGCAACTGTTGGTGTGTAGCTATAGGAAATACAAGGAGTTTCTTTTCTTTTGAAATATGGTGGGATTTTTTCTGTGACAGTTTGTGATTCAAAATTCGACCAAGATTCAATTTATCAATACCTTTGTTTGCAAAAACTGCTTGAAATAAACGAAAAGTAGAAATGTCCAAGATGACTCCTTGTAGTCTGTATTCTGGGGAACGTGTATCGGTATATGTGAGGTCCTTCGTATATTCGTAGATTTCGTGCAACTTCCGTAAAGGAACAGAGTATAATTTGGTACGAATATAATGCAGTCCTAGAGGCTCATTCAAAAATGGAACCAAGTCATCGAAGGAGAAATTATGTATCTCAGGCCTATTATATTTTCGAATGCCATGACTTCGAGGTCTTCTTTGTGGATTTCACCCTTAGCTTGTTAAGTCACTTGTTGAGCAGGAGAAACGAATTCTAATTTGATGTTTGGAGAATTCGACGGTGTTGAATTAGATTTTCGCCCGACAGGTATTATGAAATGATTAAATCTGGCTTTGATTGATCCTCCCTTTTGACTTTTTATATTGTTTTAAGGGTTTGATTCACCTTGAATAACATTCGTCAGGGTCAGGTACATACATTTTATCCATATTAGAAAAATGGAAATGCTCTGAAATGAAGTGTTATGCTTGATGCTTGATCAAGAAATGATGCTTATTGTCCTGATTCAGTTGTTATATTAATATCTACATCAGCTATTTCACTGTTCTTCACATTAATGTAATGTACATTGTTAAATATTTCATTCCAATTTCCAACGTTGTTTGCTGTAAGTCGCCTCAAGTATGGTTGCTTAGTACCGTCTATTATAGATTCTTCACAGATATTAGACGAAATATATATCATCTGATCGAATTTCGAGTAGGAACTTGCGATGAATGTTTCAACAACAGCTACCTTCCATTTCCCTTCTTATATTAAAGGGGCTTCTAAATGGGATTTGAACTTAAATCCAGTATTGTTGGGAAAATAGTTTAGGGATTTGTTACTATTTAAAATTACATAGAAACTCATGTTCTTTGTTCTAGGGTTTTCACTCACTATATCTTTCTCTGACATCCACTGATTATATTCATTACTCCAACCTTCAAATTTGACCAATATTCCACTTGTCCATTGTTTATTCTTTTTCTAATTTTCTTTTCAATGAACCACATTGTATTCACCTTGAATAACATTCGTCAGGGTCAGGTACATACATTTTATCCATATCCTGAAACAGCTGGCCACGGCATGTCATGGATTTTGATGAAACTTTCTGTAATTATCATACTTAATGTAAAAACAATGAAAACAAACGATATTGTTATATTTGAACAACGGTTGCCATGGTAACGGGGTCCATCTATTTGACACCCCAATAAATATGAGAGATAAGACATATTGTGGCATTCTGTTGCCATAGAAACCATGGTCAAAATTTACTTTATGAACACAAATATTTTTCTTTGTAAGTTTAACTCTGACAAGAATAACTTTTTCAGGGGAGGGGGTTATCAGGTAGCTGTTGATAATCAGTCAAATTATGTGAAAATTTAGCAAAAATAAGGTCTAATTTTAGGGTCATTTTTGGCCTGTTTTTGATTATATTGAAGGTTGAAAACCATTAACCATTAACATCACCTTGCCAAAATAAATGCTGGAAAAAAATCAAGAAATAAAATTTATTGTGAAACGCACCATTTTGTCATGAATGCCAATCAAAATCCGTTGCTATAGCAACTTGGAATCCATATTACCATATACCGCATATTTAAAAGCATTGATTTTCCTCATGTTTGAGTCCTATGATTATGAAATAGCACACCTGTATACAAATTGTATTTATCATTATCAATTGATCTTCAAATCATTTCATGGTCATCTGTCCAAATCTCAAGGTCATTTCTAACTTTAGACTAAAATTAAGACACAAATCAGGATTTCCAATTAATTTAAATTGATTTCTCTAACTTATTTCATTAGATATTTTGATTTTAAATATTTACAGTAAAACAACCGATCAAAAGAAGTAGAATTCATCACAATTTTGTTAAATTGTATTTCAGTTCTATGTATGACATACTTTCAAAAGAGCATAAAATTGCGATTTTCTAAAATTTTCTCGTAAAATATGTGACATTTTTTGGGGTCTTCATTGGACTCTGATAAATGTGATACTCATCCCAACAAATAATACATTTATCATACTTTTACCGATAATTGATTGTTTTGCCAAGGTTCCATACTGTTTACTGTTAATCATGTCTCTTTTTAGTGAAAACCCACAAAATTTGGCCTGAAAATAGCATATATTTTTAAATGACCTTGAAAATTGAGCAAATGACCTTGACATTTTCTCAAGGTCATGATAGCATCAAATGGTCTTTAATACATCTACATACCAAGTTTTGTAACAATAGCAGGCATACATCTGTAGAAATTAGCTTTTTACTTGTGACAGGTATTTACACCTTCGTACCAAATGTTGCCATGGTAACCTATTTCAAAGGCATGTAAACAGAAAAATCTCACTTCTAGATAAATTTCCCTCCATTCCCATGAAGTCCTAGGATAATACTCTTCAGGAAATAGTCAACTGTATTTCAAATCTTGTGCAATTGCATTATTACTCTTGTCAAAAGTAAGTAAAATATAGGTAAAATAAGGCCTAAATTGGCCGAAAATGGCACATTTTTAATGAGCAATTTTTCTTGAAACTGAAGCAAATTTACATGACACACAGAAAGAAGGAGCATCGAAAAATTGTATCAACTTAAGAGGATTTAAATAATCTTTTCGGAAAATTACTTATACATTCAACATTTGTTTCCATGGTAACGGGATGCATAAAAATGCCTTGTTTACCTTGTACAAAACCTTGGTTACCATGGCAACGGAACGTCGGAGAAAAAAATGGAAGGTCAATTTGTTCTGAGGACATTATATTTACCTTATACGCAAAAGATATCCAAAATTTGAGACATGTCGTGGCCAAACATGTCTGATTTTTTAGGTTTTTACATAGAATCCATATTAAAGGTAATTCATAAACTTTTAAGTTAAATGCATTAATCTCACTATCTTACAACTTTAAGTTCAACTAAATTGATCTGCATTAGCAAATATCTTAAATGTATATAAAATAATCAAACAAAATACCTCTCTTTTCGAAAGTCGTGTCTGCATATCAGGAGGTGTATTTTCATTATTCCCTTTGTTATGTTTTCTGTCTTTTTGCTGCTACGAATAAACAATATATGATAATACGTATAAACAAATTGATATTTTTGATGACGAAGTTCTTCAATGACAAATATGGATAATGACCATATCCCTGTATACAGCACAAAATCGACAATTCAAAAATCAGAAACCGAAGGCATACAAAATCAGGACAAAACAGGAACCAAAGCAAACAAACAAAAACCTCCACCATATGAAAAGAAGCGAACTCCCGATAGTGGAGTGAGACCAGGTGCCCAGGAAGAGTAAGCATCTCCTGCTTGCATGCAACACCCGTCGCTTCAATTCGGTAGAACTGTCACATCCGGTTACTTCCATTTTGGAAGATATAGAGTACAATCTTTGGTTGGATGGTTGAAATGGTCTATGACAGAATATCATCCACCATTCTTGAGAGTGGAACATCATAGTGTATGACGAGTTCCCCATATCGACCGTAGAACTTCCTCAGTGACGATGTTAGTCGGTTACAAACATATCCCTGACTGAGAAGCTTATCTGAAAGACGCCTAGCTCTCAGAACAAAATCCATATATTTGGTACTTGCTCTGGCATAGCGTATCAACTGAGATATGAACACGCCATAAGCAGGCGATGAAGGGATGTGTGGAATGCTGACAGTGTTTATACTAAGAGTTAGAAAAAAGGTGCGATGATGATACGGCTCATGAAACGAATATCATACATACTAGTAACTCTAACAGCACGCACATTAGCACATGGAATTATAAGGTGTAGAACCATTGAACTAAGTACAAAAAGGTAGAAAACTATCAACTGGTATTTACCTTAGTGCCCCTTAGCATTTGCAAGGCAGTTTCCTCTCCTTTTTCTGCAGGGCTGTTCTTAAGTTCTTTCGAGAAAGCAGATAGTTTTAATTCACTTGATATTACTTTTTTCAAAAATTTCTGGCCCACGTCCGTCCGTATCCTTCCCAACGGGGCATAAATATACATATTATGGCCAGGATGCTGACTCTCCACTTTCTTAACCAGGGCCCAGGTCTCATTTGCCATTGTTGAAATCTTAATGTAAGAAAGGAACTTCTTTTTCCTTAAAGTTTCTTCGTTCTCATTCGATGGATACTTAATTAAGATAAATTAGCATCATCCGAATAATCTGAATATTCACACAGCTTTGTCTAAACTCCTCACAATCAAGATGCCAAGGGGAAATATCACTCATATGACAAGACTGAAAGTCTTGCAATTTTACAGCAAGCATGTACTAGAGTTTCTCTATAAAAGTGACATTTTCAGCCCTTCGGTGGCCCCTTGGGCCTCTTGATGGTTTGTTTATGTCAACTTACAACTCGTTTACCTTTATTTTCATGCAAGATGACTATGTTGGCATGGAAGTTTAGTTACATTGACATGTGTGAGTTTTTTTACACATATCGACACAAATTAGGTGCATGTTGGCATTCATATGTTACATGTCGACAAAAGAAGTTGCATGTTGACATGCACAATAATCTCGAAGGGATCCAACTCTCTACCTTCTTCGCTCGCCAGATACATCATTTACGCTTCCTTTCCAATCAATATTTCAAACTGATGAAATTGGTTAAGATTACATCTCAGTGATGACTACATCAAACAAAAAAGGGTCATTCAGTGCAATATAACTTTTCATCAGAAGACTGAGAAGAGGGAGGGGGGGGGACTTTTTATGCTGAGTTTTCGGTTTCGTCGTCTGTATGTAGTTGTAAGAATGTTTGAGTGTGTCGTGTGATACTTTGGTATTTAGTTATAAGAAAAATGGAGTATGTCAATAGATACCTCGGTATTTAGTCCTAAGAATTATGGAGTGTGTAATATGGTACCTTGGTATTTAGTTGTAAGAATTATTGAGTGTATCATGTGATGCCTCGGTGCATTTATTTAGTTGTAAGAATTATGGAGTGTGTCATGTGATACCTCAGTATGTAGTTGTAGGAATTATGGTGTGTCATGTGGTACCTCAGTTTATAGTTGTAGGAATTATGGTGTGTCATGTGGTACCTCAGTTTGTAGTTGTAGGAATTATGGTGTGTCATGTGGTACCTCAGTTTGTAGTTGTAGGAATTATGGTGTGTCATGTGGTACCTCAGTTTGTAGTTGTAGGAATTATGGTGTGTCATGTGGTACCGCAGTTTGTAGTTGTAGGAATTATGGTGTGTCATGTGGTACCTCAGTATGTAGTTGTAAGAATTATGGTGTGTCATGTGGTACCTCAGTTTGTAGTTGTAAGAATTATGGTGTGTCATGTGGTACCTCAGTTTGTAGTTGTAGGAATTATGGTGTGTCATGTGGTACCTCAGTTTGTAGTTGTAGGAATTATGGTGTGTCATGTGATACCTCAGTACATGTATTTAGTTGTAAGAATTATGGAGTATATCATGTGATACCGCAGTACATGTATTTAGTTGTAAGAACTAAGGAGTATATCATGTGATACGTTGGTACATGTATTTAGTTGTAAGAATTATGGAGTTTGTCATGATACCTCAGTTTTTAGCACAGGAGCTCAACACCAAGAATCTACAATGAAACCCACCCTTTTCAAACTGTACATTCCTAATTTTCATCAAGTAAGAGGCAAGTAGAAGTGTAGGTTTCATTGTGGATCATTTTGTCAAGCTCCTTTGGTTGGTAATTGTATGAATATTGGAATGTGTTATGTGATACCTAAGTATGTTGTTGTGAGGAGAATGGAGAGTGTCATGTGATGCTATGCAATGACAATAATTCCTGCAACGGGGTCTTGTTGGAGATCTCCTCCCTTCTTTTTATATCTACACTTATTTCGTGTTGCAGTGTGGAGTTGGTAAAGCAATTCCCCGCGACCCGATGTTTGAAGTGTTTTAATTTCATTGTGTTCTCTAACTTAGCTTTATTGTAGTGTCTTCTACGTTAGACTCTTGTTCACTTTTCTTCCATTATCGCATTATGGCATTTTTTAAGGTCGCCTCGTATCAAACTAACCCCCTTGAGATTACCCTCTGTCACTACAGTCACTTTACCATCATCGACATTCAACAGTAAAAAACTTTTTTCCTCACCAAGAGTACTCTTATCACCTCTCAAATTTAGACCCCACAGTCGTATTTTACGCACTACTCCATCTGCAGGCTCTACATTCAACAACAGACACAGAGGGTTCTCAATTATTTCTAAGTGCAAAGGTAAAAGATGCTCGTTGTGTCACCTCATCAACTGCGACTCCATAATAACATCTAGTGTAAATGGGCAGAAATTCAAAATCGAGGTAGACCAAGACATCGATTGATCGTCTCAAGATCTTATTTACGTAATGACTTGAAATGCCAGGGGATGTGGCGCACAATATGTAGGTCAGACAGGCCAACCTTTAAAATCTCGTTTTAGGAACCATTCTTATAAGATCAGAACCGCACGTCAACAAAAACACAGAAACTTTCTTTATAATCACTTTGCTAAATATAATCATTCTATTTCGGATATCACCATTACCCCAGTTCAGACTTTTCCAAAACGTAAAAATGAAAGTAAGACCGAAATTAAAAAACGCCGTACCCTCTTGGTTTAAACGATCAAATTTATGGACAAGGAAACATTTCCTCAGCTTCTACCAATATCAACATCTTTTCAATTGGCCCAAACACTAAAAGGAATACAGGTCACACGGGAAAAGACGAAACAGACAAAAAAGAAAACGATCCAGAATATACCGCTCTCTCAACGATTTACTTACTATAGCACGCAATGGTGGAAGACATGAGCTGTTACATGCTCTGTCGTCAATACCAGTTATAAACTTGAAATCTATCTTGGATGAAGCAGAGGTTGCATTCTTAAGAAACACTGACTGATTCAGACTTAATATCATTGTCTCATTCGCACAGTATAAACTTTATCCTATTGTGAAAAACACCTCACCGAAAAGACAATTCATAAAAATCCCGTTTATTAACAAAGGTTTTGATCTTCTAAACATCTCTAATATTTTTCGGGATCATCGCGTACAAAGTACCATTCCTCAATATTTTGAAAATTTAGAGCCACCTCTTATTTGCTTAAATACAAGAAACCTATTCGAAACTTTGTTTTTAACTATAATAAAGTTACAACGGATCCTGACATACTTGAGTCGTGTCCTGCTTCTTGAGAATGTGCAACTTCTAAATATCTCTACAAACCAGCTGCCATGTTGTTACAGGTGACTTTTCAATTATCCAAGACAGACAGCTCCGTGGTCTTCTTAAAAAAGGACCTAACTATAGAATCCCATCCAAGATAGATTTTGTCAAATGCCGTGAAGTGCTTACGAAAGCCTTAGATAATTATACGAAAAGATGGTGTAAATCAGAAGGAGTCGAACCGCATGCTCTAAATGACTGGAAAAAACTCATTTTAGATATAACGGATATTCGAATAGATAACTTCCATAAAAACCCTCATCTTTTTCAAAATCCACGTTCCAAATCAGAAAGATATTTCAAATCCAAACTAAGTAAATTACATGAAAAATATGTCTTTGCACCAGCTGATAAAGCAGCCAACAACACCATTATCATTTGAAAACGTTACTACATATCAACTTTGATTTCGGAACTTTCGTCTACTTATACATATATCAAAAGCAATGAAAGTGCATCTAACATTTTAGGCAAGCATAACAGTGAACTGTCTTCATTCAATATCTCTATTTCTAAATTGGATCTCCCAACACTGAGCGAGTTCGGGCGTTAACTGTAGTTCGTTTTATGAAACTATAGTTGAGTCGAACGCGAAATAGCTAACCGGAAGTGACGGAAATTTTAAACTTTAGTCAACTACTCCTGCGAGCATGTAGATGTCCAGATCCAAGATGGCGGAAAGTTGAAGAGAATGTCAGGTAAAAAAGAAAAAGAACGCATTTTACAATTGGTCTCCTCTATTGATTGAATTCTTCCATTGCACGAAATCAAAACCAAGGCACAAGAGCCCGGCTACGCGGGGATACTAGTCCAGGAATGACCTAAAATAGCAATTTACCGAAAAGACTTTGATATTTACCTAAAAGACAGCAAAATGTACCTAAAAGACCATTAGAATTTTGAATCAAATGAATTTAAGATTCAGTTTGGAGTGAAAAACTGAAATATATCCTTTTTGTTTAAAAAAATTGTCAATTTCTTAGTTATACATTGTTACAATTTCCTCTGACCACATTACGGCTGGTTGGACACTTCGCTGAACGAATTATGTGATGTTATAGTGAATGTTGCCTAGCAGGACAGGTGGCTACCATATACCAATGGGTTTCTATTAACCATAGTAGTCTTTTCGGGAAATATGATCAGCATTTTTACGGTAAATCCTTTAGTGCTACCACTGGTCAGGTAATAAATGAACAAGGGAAAGTAATTTTTATCTTTATTCTGAATAGTCCTAGCTCTCTCACACTTTAACTAGATGTCACTGTTGGAATTGAAGCCAAACAACTCCATACAGTCTAAAATATTTACTGTATCACATTCCAACAAACAAAGTTCTAAACTCGAAATGCAGTATTTCAATAAAAAGTAAAAAAAAAAAAAAAAAAAAAAAAAAAAAAAAAAAAAAAAGATAACATTTGATAATAAATGAGAGTACTTCTTGTTTTGTTCTGTTATTTTCTCTTCTCTTTATTTTCCCCAAGAGAAGATCATACTTCAGAACCTGTTAACTCTCCCAATTTCGAATGTTCAGTCCAATTTTTACCCAATGACCAGATTCTTTTTATCACACGTGTGGGTTAAATGTCTCGTTGCTGTCCCTGTAATCACCTGATATCGATTTGGTTCGGTCTATATACATTAATTGGACTTCAAATTTCCAGCTGTAACCAGTTGGTCACTTTTTCAGCACCTGAAATTACATGTACATGTAAATTGGGTTGTTTGTTTGGTGATATGCGAGATAATTAGCCTCTCTCATGTTGTTTTGTAATAGGAATGTCCGTGACAAGATGTTGGTTAAAGGATGGAGATTTATGCAGAAATTTGATTTAAGGACAAATGTTTATTGAAATGTTTTGAAACAACTGAAACAGTAAGAGGTATAGTTAATCTCAAATAGAATTTTCATCGTGGTAATATTTAGCAATAACTGAATTAAAATCTACTTAGCCATAATGAGACTTGCAAATTCAACTAAAAACCCCCAGGCCTTGACTGATACAGGGGCTTATTCCACTGCCCGTTACACCCGGGGCAAGTGCTTCCCTTTGTTGGGATAGCGGTTTTTTTTTTTTGCATACCTAAATTACATACAAGCTGAAATCAGGGTCGGACATGTCATTTGAAAATCTATGTGTCAGCCCCTGTGATATCTTCTCAAATTTTATACATCATACCGTAATTATTAGTGCTTTATATTGAAATAAATTTTCAATACAATACAATACAATACATTTTGCTTCAATACTCAATATTTTCAATACAATATGCATATTTTAATTTTTCTCTCATAAATCATAATTATGAATCAATAAATGTTATTTATATGTTTTAATCAGTGAAACCTTAATAAAACAGTAAATAAACAACAAGTGGATGTTTTTCATTATCGGGATAACAACACCATCTGCTTGCGTGTCAGATGGCCGTTCTAAATCAAAACCGGTTGCCCATTGGTCTCAATGGTTTGTGTAGTCTTTTGTTTTTGTTTAATGTTTCTATGGTGTGAGTTGGTGTTCCTGGTCTCTTTTGCGTTTCTGTGAGTGTTTATTATTTTTTTTGACACTGTGTGTTTTGGGGGTTTTCTGTGGGATTGTAACCGAGTGTTAATGGAGATCCCCTTCCTTTCTTTCAAAATCAAAACAAGGGATAAAAAGATAACAATGACAGTTATTGAAAGAATTTCTTTGTCTACCAAAGATTAATTTGGCATTTTTTCCAGAAACACAATTATAACGTAACATAGAAGCTTTATTTTAACACATATGTGTTGATGTTCAAGTGATCAGAAGCTTCAGAAGAAATATGAAATAAGAACCAAAATGAACTTAAAGTTTAGGATTTAATTTTTTTATTAAATGTATTGAAAGTATCAATACTCAGAATTTTTGTATTGATACGTATTAAAAATATCAAAATATCGATACCCTTTAATATTTTGATATCAATATACAGCACTAGTAATTATACTTCAATACAGTATTTATATATTTGTAAACAGATGGTTTATGGTTTAGCTCCACTGAAAAGCAATATTCATCTTGCATTTTCAGCTTGCTGAATACCTTTCTAAGGTAGTCATTCTATCATTTTATGACGATGAAAGCTTTAAAGGTGCATGTAACCTTTCTGCTTAAAGTCTTAAATTAATAATGCCGATCATGCTGATACATAAGAATGTGGATCCAGATTTAATTTATAGATATGTTAAATCCATTTCTTTCCTTTTGTATGTATTTAAGTAGTTTGCACCATAACTTTTTGTGAGAATTAGCCGAATCCTATCAAATCAAAATCAGTCATAAATTGCCATAAAATAAGGTTAAAATTAAGGCCTATTTTTGTCCAATTCTTACCATTTTTAAGCAAAAATAACACAGAATGTCAGGCTGATAATACAATCACTGTTGTCAGAACAAAATAGATTTCATGTGACAAATATAATCACTGAAAAAAATAAGTGGGACCTTGTTTTGTTTTCCTACATTTTGAGGTCAAAAATGGTTGCCATGGCAACTTTTCATTTGACACATGATGACTATATCTTTTCAAATTGATTGTTATCACGGTTTAGATAACTTATATTGCTTAAGCTTCATGTAGGGACAACAGAGGAAATTATTCTTTATTTGAGCACTTCCAAAATTTGTCAAGGTCATTGACTCTAAGTTCAAGGTCAATTCAAAATATAGGTTCCAATTTCAATAAAATTTGAATTTTTGTTGTTATTTATTGTTATTTATTTTAGGCTTGACTGTCATATATTTGTATCCAAAATACTTCTTTCTAAAATTAGGACCGATAGGTGGAAAAATATTACAATTTTTAGTTCAAAACATTTCTCGTAAATAAATAAGCCCCAGACAAAAATCATGATAATCTCACATTTTTTATATGCATGCATGAAATATTAGCTACAAATCAAGGATGTCATTGATTTTGAAATTTTTGCAACTTTGGTCAATAAATAGGGGATATATCCAAAATCACTATGTGTGTGTTTGTTTTACCCAATACTTCATGGTATATGAGTAACTGCCTCTCATACTTTTTAAAAATCACAGAATTTTGCCAAATTTTGTGAATTGCATTCAAGATGACCTTGACATTGGGTCCTGTGACCTTGAAAACTTTTAAGGTCATTTTTTAATCAACAATGCTCTTTCATATGCACTGATAAAAAATTGCTTAAAAATACATAACGGACAGCTAAAAATTTACCAGTAAATTACTCTATGTGTAATAGCACTGAACAGAATATCACCATGGTAACCGTTTTTTATACCCTTTTGAATAAAATTGTGAAGAGGTCCCACTCATATTTTAACATTTTCTTAAAGATCAAGGATTAAACTTAAAAGATAATTGGCAGTAGAAATCAAGTTAGCCTGACATTTCAGATTATTTGCCCTTAAAATTGAGCAAAATCATGTTAAATTAGGAGCTTTTTCGGTCTTTAAAAGGGCCTCTCCAAAATAGGTTTTTGCCTACATTTTGGGCATACTGACAAAAAGAATAGCGGGCGGAAGCATACTTCTTGTGTAGTATTTATATAATGAAAGATATAAAGAGAAAAATTAAGGAAATTTCAGTTGACTATAATAGCTGTTACCATGGAAACGAGCCTTGTGAATATGACATGTAACAAGTATTCTATTGATGCGTAAAATTTCAAACATGGTTTCCATGGCAACGAAAACTAAATTTGTAAAAATGAAGTTTATTTTTGTCTCACTACATCATATACACCTTCCATACCAAAAATCTCCAAAATTGGAGACATGCTATTTCCACGTGCTATTGAAATTATTTTGGTCCTTACAGAGAATTGCTATTAAGAGCTTTAGTCTAATTTGGGACTCTCATTTATTTATCAAGAAAATAGAACAAAAAGATAATAAATACCTTTCATGTTTACGAAAGCTTTATACTCGATGATCTATCTATCAATTCTAAATCCTTTAAAATTACTATCTCAAAACAGAATTGCACAATGATTTTGCAATGAAAGCATTTCCATAATTAGAAAATGACAATAGAATCAAAATACAGCCAAGTAATGCTACTAAGAAAAAAAAAAAAAAAACAGAGACCAAGAGTAAAAGAGTTATGTTTCTTATACTATGTTATGTTCAAATAAGAAAGACTACTTCAGTGGAGAATAAATAGCGAAGGAAAAAGACTGATTAATTCTACAAGAGTAAGTTTGTTATTACCCTGAGAATGATCATTTGAGGTAACTCTTTTCAAGATTGATCTTAATCTGATAAAAGCTCAATATTTTATCAACCAAAGTATGTTGTGACCTTGAAATCGAACAAATGACCTTGAGTCAAGGTCAAGGTGAAAGGACTTGATGCAAGGAATATTTGTTTTAAGTTTGAACTCTCAAGGTCAAATAGTCTTTGTTCTATAGGCAAAAGATTGTTGTGACCTTGAGAATCAAAATTTCACCTTGGTCAAGGTCAAGGTGAAAGAGCGTGGCTTAACGATAATATGTATGAAGTTTGAACTCTGAGGGTCAAATAGTCTTTGTTCTATAGGCAAAAGTTTGTTGTGACCTTGATAATCAAAATTTGACCTTGGGTCAAGGTCAAGGTGAAAGAGCGTGGCTTAACGATAGTATGTATGAAGTTTGAACGCTGAAGGTCAAATTGTCTATGTTCTATAGGCAAAAGTATGTTGTGACCTTGAGAGTCAAAATTTGACCTTGGGTCAAGGTCAAGGTGAAAGAGCTTGGCTAAACGATAGTATGTATGAAGTTTGAACTGTGAAGGTCAAGTAGTCTTTGTTCTATAGGCCAAAATTTGTTGTGACCTTGAGAATCAAAATTTGACCTTGAAAGTAGGTCAACATTAAATGTCTACCTATAAGTAACCTACCATCCAAGTTTCAACTCAAAATCTCAAAAAATGTAGAAATTGGCACTGTGCCAATTTAAAGTTCCATTTTCAACTCGGAATAGCGCGAAAACCGTAAATACTTTATCAAGCATGTAAGCGTATCAAAGTTTGCAAATTTCCCAAAGAAGAATATAAAACAAATTTTGTTCAAATCCGACGGTTAGTTCAGGAGTTATAAGAGCTTAAAGATTTGACCTTTGATGACCTCCAGCGGGGGCATATGTGAACCATTTGACAAGAAAAAAAATTTCATTCAAGATCTTCATATGCTCTTTCACATGGTACTTTCCGGTTTTTTCATATGATGCTGTATTTTTTTGTAAAGTGTCCGGAACGGTTTGGGGGTAAGAATAATAATAATAATAAGAACTAGATGGCTACTGTTGCAAGCAACAGACGGATTCCTCCTTTATTAGACCTTCCTCGGAACTGACGTGTTAAAATCCGAATAAAGAGGATGGAAATTAGTACCTTATTCATTTCAGCTAATGGGTCAAAAGAGTTTTGTCTAACTTGGGACTCTTATTTATTTATAAACAAATTAGAAGAAAACGATAATACATACCTTTCATGTTTACAAAATCTTTAATCTCCATGATATATCAATATTAAATCCTTTAAAATTTCTATCTCAAAACAGAATTGCACAATGACTTTGCAATGACAAAATTTCTATTAATAGAAAATGACAACAGGATGAAGTACAGACAAGTAATCATTTGTAATGCTTCTAAGAAAAAAGAAAGAAAATGAGAACAAGAATAAAAGAGTTATCCTTCTTAAACCATCTTAAGTTCAAATACTAGTAAGAAGGACAACTTGTATGAAGAACAAATACAATGTAGTATAGGACAAAAACTGTGAATTCTACAAGAGTAAATGTTTGTTATTACCTTGAGAATGATTATTCTATCTTGAAACAAGGATATGGATAAAACATAAGTATTGTAGGTTATCTCATCACGATTGATTTTAATCTGATTAAAACTCATTATCTTATTAACCAAAGTCTGTTGTGAACTTGCAGTCAAACAGATGACCTTGAGTCAAGGTCAAGATGAAAGGGCTTAATGCAAGAAATATTTGTGTAAAGTTTGAATTCCCAAAATCAAATAGTCTTTGTCTTATAGGCAAAAGTTTGTTGTGACCTTGAGAATCAATATTTGACCTTGGGTCAAGGTCAAGGTGAAAGAGCCTAGCTCAACAATAATATATATATGAAGTTTAAAGTCTGGAGGTCAAATAGTCTTTGTTTCATAAGCAAAAGTATCTTGTGACCTTGAGAATCAAAATTTGACCTTGGACCAAGGTCAAGGTGAAAGAGCTTGGTTTAACAATAGTATGTATGAAGTTTGAACTCTGAAGGTCAAATAGTCTTTATTCTATAGGGAAAAGTATGTTGTGACCTTGAGAATGAAAATTTGACCTTGGGTCAAGTTCAAAATGAAAGAGCTTGGCTTAACGATGGTATGTGTGAAGTTTGAACTCTGAAGGTCAAATAGTCAATGTTTTATAGGCAAAAGTTTGTTGTGACCTTGAGAATGAAAATTTGACCTTGAAAGTAGGTCAACATAAAATGACTACCTAATAGTAACATACCATCCAAATTTCAACTCAAAATCTCAAAAACTGTAAAAATTGGCACTGTGCCAATTTAAAGTTCCACGTTCAATTCTGAATAGCGCGAAAACCGTAAATATTTTATCGAGCATGTAAGCGTATAAAAGTTTGCAAATTTCCCAAAGAACAATATAAAACAAATTTCGTTCAAATCGTACAGCTAGTTTAGGAGTTATGAGAGTTTAAAGATTTGACCTTTGGTGACCTCTAGCGGGGGCATATGTGAATTTTTGGACAACAAAAAAAAATTTCAATTGAGATCTTCGTATGCTCTTTTACATGATACTATTCATTTTATCGTATGATGTGGTACTTTTTTGTAAAGTGTCCGGAACGATGAGGAGGTAAGAATAATAATAAGAATAATAATAAGAAGAAAGAAAAGACAATACAATAACAGAAAGGATTCCGACGGAAGTCGGAATCCTTAATAGTAATAAGAATAAAGAAAAGACAATACAATAACAGAAAGGATTCCGACGGAAGTCGGAATCCTAAATAATAAGAATAATAAGAATAAAGAAAAGACAATACAATAACAGAAAGGATTCCGACGGAAGTCGGAATCCTTAATTAAGTACACATGCTCATTTTCATTTTGGGATGCGGAGCGCCACCTACAATGCATTGAGTTTTTACAATAGACATAGATGGAGATTTAATTATTCTAAAAAAATCGACAATCTTAGGATCCTTACTGCATATTTTCAAATAAAACTTTTTATGTCTCCTTTTTTCCTCTATCTAGACCTTTTGAATGAATTATATCTCAGAAAAAGAAATTCTGGTTTTAGAGGAAAACGACTTTTTTTGTCAATTTACCAAATAAATTCCCGGGCTCGACTGTATTCTTCATGAGTTTCAGTAAATGACGTTAGAAGTTGTACAATATTGTAAATATCTTAAACAAAGTTTTTTTTTTATTTATTGAGTAATGATTTACATTACTTTCTATACATGCTCATGGATAGCGATCACCAGTAGATTCAGGACAGTTAAAAGTTTGAAATATCCTGAGTAATTCTGATTAATCGAAATGGTTTAGAATTTTCTCTTCATGAAAGTATAGAGTTGGAACACTTCCGTTTTACTATATGATCACATTTACCGACAACGAATTAGGTCAATGTTTTGCATACATGTATATTCTTTATCTACAAATAGAATTATTGTTCTAGCACTTGTCGAATATATATCGTGATTTGCGGGGGTTAATACCTCCCCCCCCCTCCCCACTCGCAACTTAAGGGATAAAAGGAAAGATATCTTCCAAGAAAATGTCTAATTCAGATCCTGTGTTGCTAACAAAAAAACCCCAAAAGTTGCACTTAAAAACATCTACATGTTGCAAAAATATAAATTGGATAAGTTTGAAAATAATGACAAATATGGATAATAATCATATCCCCGTATATGGCACAAAATCGACAATTCAGAAAATCAGAAACCGAAGGCATACAAAATCAGGATAAAACAGGAACCAAAGCAAACAAACAGAAACCTCCACCATATGAAAAGAGGCGAACTCCCAATATGGGACATCCTAGTGTATGACGAGTTCCCCATATCGACCGTAGAACTTCCTCAGTGACGATATTAGTCGGTCACAAACATATCCCTGACTGAGAAGCTTATCTGAAAGACGATAAGCTCACAGAACAAAATCCGTATATTTGGTACTCCTTCTGGGATAGCGTATCAACTGAGATATGAACACGCCATAAGCAGGCGATGAAGGGATGTTGCTACTCAGAAAAGGAAAGTTTGTTATGCTGAAATTGAAGTCGTCACGTTTGTTATAAAGTGTTGTTCATGTGACCATCATTGTCGTAGGACATTGTGTCGAAATAGGATGCTGAATTATTTGTCTCTGTAGTTTCTTTGACTTCAAGCTCCGAAGGGTAGATGCTGCTCAGGTAATCCGCGAATTTTGGATTATTGACGGACAACACATCGTCTATGTATCTGTTAGTGAAGTTGAAGTCAGAAGCTAAGTATCGTTTTCCTTCAGAGACCAAAAATTGAATGAATTCAGCTTCGTATGGGTACAGGAAAATGTCGTCAAGGAGTGGGGCACAATTGGTCCCCATTGGAATTCCGACAATTTGATAGAAAACCTTTCCTCAAGACACCACAAAAATGTTGTGATCAGAAAGTTTAACATCTGAATAATATCTGTATCAGTGTTCTAATTTCAGAATCCGACTTTTCTTTTACAAAGTAGGTTTTGTCATAGTTAACAGCAATAAATTTGTATTTGCGATTACCGTTCTTACTTGTAAACGCATTGCTAATAATTTTTAAGAGTCTTTCGTTCAATTTAGAATGTGGGATTGTGTAAAGTGTCGAAAAATCAAAGGCTTTGATCGAATAGACTCTACTAAAATGAGTGGACTTCAGATGTTCTTAAAATTCCTTCGAATTCTTTGAAATTCACATCTGGTTGATAATACAGTGAGAACATACTGTCGAACAATATTTTTGAAGCCCAGATTTGATTTTAGATAAAACATTGGTAAATATGATTGACACAGATTTTGTAGAACATTTTGAGGAGCCAGCGATGAAACGTTGTTTGTACGGAAACTCATGTATTTTAGGTTTGCAGTATAAGAATGGTAAATCTAAGTTGTTAGTGTCGAAGCCAAAAGAAGCAAGAGCTGGTTTGTGGTTATCTATAACATGTATTTCAGAGGCAGAAAGGTTAATTGGGGTGTTGGAATAGTACTTTTTGCAAGTAAATGTGATAACATCAGGGTCTTTACATATAGACTCAAATCTAGTGATCACGGTTGATTTGAATCGGTAAATTCTAGATAAATAAAACCCTCTGATGGATTTTATTCATTCGGAAAGGGTGTCGAGCGGGACATCCTCGTTCTTTGCCCAACGTCTTGCATATTCCTCACAAGAGTCCATGATAATTTTGACATTTTTGTTCCATGGAAGGACATACGTTCTCTGTATTTTGGACCCTTTTTTAACAATTCTCTCAACTTGACGTTCTTGACTGTACTAAGGTCACTAGTAATAACGTGTACACAAGGAGAGTAGTTGAAATCCGATGAAGAACATTCGCAGGGAAGTGGATGTAGTGAGGGATTACTTAAATCAATACACTGCAGGAATCGTTTGTAATTGTAAATTTAAGATGCAACTGTTGGTGTGTAGCTATAGGAAATACAAGGAGTTTCTTTTCTTTTGAAATATGGTGGGATTTTTTCTGTGAGTAGTTGAAATCCGGTGAAGAACATTCGCAAAGAAGTAGATGTAAAATCAGTACACTGCAAGAATCGTTCGTAATTGTAAGTTTTAGATGCAACTGTTGGTTGTAGCTATAGGAAATACAAGGAGTTCCCATTTCATTTGAAATATGGTAGGTTTTTTTCCTGTGACAGTTTTTTGATTCAAAATTTTACCAAGATTTAATTTATCAATACCTTTGTTTGCAAATCTTTCTTTAATGAAAGGACGGGTTGTTTTTTCCTCTGATTTATCTGATCTTACTGCTTAAAATAAACGAAAAGTACAAATGTCCAAGATGGCTCCTTGTTGTCTGTATTCGGGGGAACGTGTATCGGTAAAATGTGTTTTAAACAGGAACATGATCTGTCAATACATGTATTTACGCATGCTACGTGCCGGACTCCTGGTCCAACCTCAAACTTGCTAGGGGTCCAGCGATGCTCAAATTGGTGCTCTATTGTTGTTGCTGTTGACATTATCGTCATTAACTCGTATAAATCAACATCTAGCAAATGAAAATCATTACACAAATGATTATCTTACTGGCATTAAAGTTGTGCAATTTGTATGCAGCTTTCTACGGCAGATCTTCTCTGCATCAGTAGGCATTTCCCTACACTTATTGCATGTGCACCAAGATGGAGGAATCCCCCCTTCGCTTTGTTAACTGCCTCTCTCTTTTCGGTCAAGCAGCTCCTCTGTCATGGAGGTGTAAATCTCAGCAGCATCCAGAAAGAGTTCTAGCCTCTCTGTATCATTGAGACCTCTTACTCTGTCCTGTAGTAGATTAAACGCATAATTAACAAGTGATTTTTACTAAAAATCAATTGAAAAATTAGTTTGTTCGTGGTGAGTTAAAGAAGATCCTGACGATAATCTCAACGGCACTCACAATAGAGCACAAAATTAAACATCGACGGACCCCTAGCAAGCTTGGGGTGGGACCAGGTGCCCGGGAGGAGTAAGCATCACCTGTTTGCTAGCCGCATCTGCCGTCGATGTTAATGAAGCATGGAAATGAAATGAAAATATATAAAAATCATGCACTATCTGATGTTATGTCTATATAGAAAGTGCTATGGCGACAATGTCAGGGAAGTATATTCAAAACACTTACTATCAAACCCCTGGCAAAGGGCTGTTGAGATTATCGTCAGGATATTCTTTAGCTCATCTGTTTTACACGTATAACCTTTGCCGTGTGAAGCTCTTAAAAAGTTCCCAGCGAGGAGATTGATAGCAACTGTTTTGAATATTTTTCCCTGACATTCTCGCCATAGCACTTCTATGTAGACATTACCTCAGACAGTGCATGTATTTTAATATATATCCACATGTTCGTGCGTGAACATCGACAATGCTGCGGTTGGCCAACAGGATATGCCTACTCTTCCTGACTAGTCCATGCTGTGAACTTATCTGCTCTAAAATGATGCTAATGAATTTGAAACTTTAAACATTTGACAGATCAGATTATTGAATGGTTGGAGGTACTTTTTTTAATCCGCAATCAAGACGGACATCAAGGTGCACAAAGCCACCCGCAGTATTTTGTCCTACACAAAACTTTAAGACGATTATCTTATCCAAAATTATAGATGAAACGAAAAGAAAAAAATAAAGCCTATGCTCACGCAGCAAGATACGCCCGTTGGGATTTTTTTTCACAACACCAAAATATCTAAGTCCCATAACTCCATAAGGACAAATTGGATGAACCTAGCTTAAAATCGAAAGGCGGCTTCCTCTTCAAAGTCTGATCAAAATGTACAAATATCATGAAAATCTGTTGACACATATTCAAGTTATTGCGTTCCATGCACCTATATTTTGCCCTTAGCTTAACATGTATGTGCATGAATTCAAATATTATCAGAAATAACTGTTTTTACATGAAAATTAATTCTATTTTCAGTCTTCAGTGTAAAGTCCTCAATATGAATCCTACTGTTAACCTAGGAGAGATAAACCAATATAATGACACCAAACCAGATGTTGTGAGAATGTTTTAGGTCATGATTTACCGGTACTTTCTCATAATTTTCATCATTCTCAGAGCCTACCAGGAAACTTTAATAATAGCATCTTTCATTTAGCATCTTTCATCCATGTATGTTAACTGAATAATCCTTTTGATTATTCTAACATTCCTCACTTTCTTACCTTCATTTTTTTTAGAATGAAACATACCTTTACCCTTTATTTAAAACAGGGAAAAAAATTAATCTATCCATTATCTGTTTTCAAAATCTGAAATTTTGATTTATATCAGGAACGTTACATTCTTTTTGCTGGCACCTAAAATTTGTTTAATATAACAAACCTGGTTATTATCAGTATGACCGGAGAAATTTCAATATAATTATTAATCACATCTTACTTGACCTTGTTTTGGCCAATTGGAAAGGTCATTTAATATTATCCAATTCAAAATATATGATAAGAAGTGATATATAAATTACTGTTTTAGTATCTTGTAAAATAATGTATAGATATTATACATATCTCACAACATTTAAAAAAAAATCTTTATTTTTATATAGAACAAAGGAGGGGATCTCAAACAACACCAGATTGTAGCACCTACAGCAAAACACCCAATGCAAATGAGTTAAAGAAGATCCTGACGATAATCTCAACAGCACTCACAATAGAGCACAACATTAAACATCGACGAACCCCTAGCAAGCTAGAGGTGGGACCAGGTGCCCGGGAGGAGTAAGCAAAAACACAAAGCAAAAACACAAAACACAAAGCAAAAACACAAAGCACACGAACACAAAGAGACAATAACAATTTTTGAAAGAAAATTATACTGATGAAAAAAAAAATCTAGATACATTATGTAAATATATTTATTATGTACTTTTCAAGTTCAGAATGGAAAAACTTAGATAAAGCTATAAAAAAATTAGAATTTTTTCCATTTTTTTTTTGGTAGTTAACTTAATATTTATTGATGACATAATATTTATGGATAACAGTTTATTTTATTTTTACAAGTTCTATTTATCATACTCACATTTTCTTACGCATTCAACGGTTACATGACAAATATGGATAATGACCATATCCCTGTCTACAGTACAAAATCGATAATTCAGAAAATCAGAAACCGAAGGCATACAAAATCAGGATAAAACAGGAACCAAAGCAAACAAAAACAAAAACCTCCACCAAATGAAAAGAAGCGAACTACCGATATGAGAGTCGTTGATCAATTTTGCCTTCATATCTTCTATTGTCTGAAAATAAATTATATTATATTTATATATAAATACTTAATATATAATCATATTTAAATACTTTAAGAGTCATACATTCATATTTGTACGACGTTATTTTTTTCAATTTTTGGCCGGATTGCTAAGCAATTCCGGCCTATAGATTGACGATGTCCGTCCGTCCGTCCGTTGTTATTTTATATCTTAGTGTTTATCAATATAAATTAAACAAATTCATTATAATTACCTCATGAGCAATATGGCATTTGATCTGTGATATTATGTTCAATCCACAGATTGCTTCTGCCTGTTTCCTTCTGTTATCCTGAAACAAGTATATTAATAGATATGTGATTTATTTTTCTTATTAGGCTGTCTTTTCGTCTGTCTATATTTTGTCAACAAAAAGTTGGCTTTAACTCGTAAATTCTAAGTGATAAGAATCTAATTTTTTCACATGTATATTCCTTTTGACAAGTCTTTTTTATTAGTCTTTTCACAAATCTTTCCCCATGGGGAGAAGATAAATTCCTTTGGTTTTCAAGGTCAAAGGTCAAGGTCAAAGTAAACTTTAGCTTAAAATCCCCTTCTGAACAGCATAGATGGCAACATCATAGAAACATCAAATCTTTAACAAATGTTCTCCATAGGGAGAGAATGAACACTATCTATTTTCAAGGTCAAAGTCACAGTTAACCTTTAAAATTATTCTGCTATTTCCAAAGAACATTCAATTGCCATCAACACTTACAGTGGAATTAAAAGTATGTTACAGATTCAGGGCCTTCAACCCTTTATTTTTGTTTTCTTGAATTTAACATTCCAAAATCCTGAAATTTCACTAACATGTAAACGTCTTCAAATTGAAAAGCATCATTTAAGAACAAATAAATTGGCAACATGGACCAGACATGCACGATTCGGGTACTCAACTCTCGTCAGTGATTCTCAAATCCAAACAATCCAATATGCCAACATATTTAACTATTTTTGTGAAATTTTTAAAAATAATATATCATATACTTACATTTCCAATAGCGTGTAGTTCCTTTAAACAAATTCCTGGCAGTATAATATAAAGTTGTCATCTACAGAAGAAACAAATAAAAATATATAATTCAGGTATACATTTATTTCTACATTATATATATATTTATGAAATAATAACTAACTAGCCATAATTTATTGTGAAGTAATTACCCATATGTCATAAACTAGTCAATTTTTCTCTAAGCCGTTATGTGGCAACTTAATAATATATAATTAGTTCTTTAATAAGAATATATGATAAGTTCTTTGATAAGGGTAATTACTGGACAATATTTGATGACATTATTATAGTTCAATTAGTTCATACGTAACATCTCAGGTTATTGCTTACAGTTATACCATTGAAAATAAGGGAGGGAATGGAATGTAACCGTATTTGTTCTATTAGAATTAAAATGTCTTCGACTTATTTATTTAATACTCTATGAAGCTATAAATGCTGTTCTTTCTGAAAGATGATTTTTTTTTTGCAATAGAACTGTGGTCTAATTTTACACCTTGTATTTTATTTAGGCCTCTAACCCCCAGGGACTTAAAAATGGTTGTGGTCATTTTGTCCAATATAATTCTATGTAATCCTTCATATATAGCTATATAAATGATAAAGAAAAAATTCTGTTTTACAATTTTAAAGGTCTGTTGCTGTGGTCTAGTTGTACATCATATATTGTTTTAGGCGTCTGTCCCCAAGGAAAATAGGTGTGGTCATTTTCTTCTATATAATTCTATATTATCTTATGCTGCCAACTTTCTAAAGCTATAGATTATGAAGAGATAATTCTTTTTGTAATATTATAGGTTTCAGGTCTAGTTTTACACCTGATATTGTTTGTAGACCCATACCCCCCAGGAACTTAGATAATAGGTACACACATTTTCTCCTACAAATTTCTATGTAATTTTAATCTCCA
This sequence comes from Pinctada imbricata, assembly GCA_033119305.1. Lineage (NCBI taxonomy): Eukaryota > Metazoa > Mollusca > Bivalvia > Pterioida > Pteriidae > Pinctada > Pinctada imbricata. The sequence goes on from VSWD01000001.1 coordinate 57,529,453, forward strand.
GGTTCCTAGAAACGGGTATGGTAAGCTTTCCCGATTTAACTTTATTTAAATCTTACTTTTTAATTCTTTTTTGCAATATGATAGGTCTGTTCTGTAGTTTTAACCGAATGATATATAGATAATGACCATATCCCTGTATACAGCACAAAATTGATAATTCAGAAAATCAGAAACCGAATGAGTTAAAGAAGATCCTGACGAGAATCTCAACAGCACTCACAACAGAGCGCAAAATTAAACATCGACGGACCCCTAGCAAGCTAGAGGTGGGACCAGGTGCCCGGGAGGAGTAAGCATCCCCTGTTGGCTAGCCGCACCCGCCGTCGATTTTTATGAAGCATGGAAATGAAAATATATAAAATTCATGCACTGTCTGACGTTATGTCTGTATAGAAAGTGCTATGGCGACAAAGTCAGGGAAGTATATTCAAAACACTTACTGTCAAACCCCTCGCGGGGAACTTTTTTACGAGCTCCACACGGCAAAGGGCATAAGTGTGACACAAATGAGTTAAAGAAGATCCTGACGAGAATCTCAACAGCACTCACAACAGAGCGCAAAATTAAACATCGACGGACCCCTAGCAAGCTAGAGGTGGGACCAGGTGCCTGGGAGGAGTAAGCATCCCCTGTTGGCTAGCCGCACCCGCCGTCGATTTTTATGAAAGAAAGGAGGGGATCTCCAACAACACTAGGTTGCAGCACCCACAGCAAAATCCCAAAACACCCATGCAAAAAACACAGAACAGACACCCACAGAAAGAGACGCAAAAGGGACAAGGAACACCAATTCACAACATAGAAACATGAAACATAAAAGACTACACATAAACCAACGAGACCAATGGGCAACCGGTGCCGACTTAGGACGGCCATCTGCCACGTAAATAGCAGACGGTGTGGTTATCCTGGATTACGTGCGCACAACCCTCCCACTATTCCGATTTCCCAGAGGTCTCGAAGAACGCACAATTATGGTGTAAAACAACCTCCTCACTGTTAGGTGACCACACACAAACAAGACCGTAAAACACAGGGGTCCAAGCAACACAGATGAATATGTAAATGGATATAAAAAGAGGACGTGCGTAATACAGTCCGTGCTCTGCCGGCTGTAGCGAGCTCATATATGTTATCACCCGAGGAGTCCGACTGACATTCAGAGAGGACATTAGAGAACGAAATGGAATTAAAACACTTCAAACATCGGGTCACGGGGAATTGTATTACCAACTCCACACTGCAACTCGAAATAAGTGTAGATATAAAAGAAAGGAGGGAAGCATGGAAATGAAAATATATAAAATTCATGCACTGTCTGACGTTATGTCTGTATAGAAAGTGCTATGGCGACAAAGTCAGGGAAGTATATTCAAAACACTTACTGTCAAACCCCTCGCGGGGAACTTTTTTACGAGCTCCACACGGCAAAGGGCATAAGTGTGACACAAATGAGTTAAAGAAGATCCTGACGAGAATCTCAACAGCACTCACAACAGAGCGCAAAATTAAACATCGACGGACCCCTAGCAAGCTAGAGGTGGGACCAGGTGCCCGGGAGGAGTAAGCATCCCCTGTTGGCTAGCCGCACCCGTCGAAGGCATACAAAATCAGAATAAAACAGAAACCAAAGCAAACAAACAAAAACCTCCACCACATGAAAAGGTGTTATCCTTAAGAGCATTTCATCAACTTGATTAAAGAAATGAAGTAATTAAAATTTCATTACCTTTTGGCAGATTTTACGCCCTATCGTCACAGGTCCTTACTGTTTTATAAAGATAACAAAAAAAAAACGGTTGTCATGGTAACATATGTTCCCAATAACTCTGTCACGGTTTTTCAAAGACCCCTTTGTGTTAGATATATTCCTCAATTTTTATTTGTGCATCACGATGAAAAAAAAATTAAAGTAACTGAAATTGCAAAATTAGTAAAATTACAGACCATATTTACCGTTGCCAAGGCAACTTATGTACAAAGAAACAAGTTGGTTTATCTTATATTAAATTTATCTTAAATTCAAATCCCTTTTCATATACCCATCGAGAGAGAAGAAAAATTGGAAAATACAAACAACATTTTGAAATCTATGTATTATGTTGTCATGGTAACTAGCCTTTTTTTTAATATTGGACACTATCAGTGAGCTCATTTGAAAATTAATGTCACACACAGATCAAATTATAGAACTTCAAAGTAGCTCAGTTTTGCCAAGGCGCTGTAAGAATAAGGGCTTGATTTAGCCCTGAAATGATTATATTATTTCTTGTGCACTTTCCATCATTTGAAGGAATAGGCTGTTCAGGATCATAAGTATTTTATATAAGAAGATTTCTCATCAAATTTTAAATTAAAAAAAATATGTAAGACTTGATAATTACGGCTTAAATAAGTAGGGGATAACAATGTCTGAAAACGTCAAATAGCGAACAAAAATATACAAAAATGCATTTTTTACATAAATTGTAGATGTTCTTTTGGTTTAATTCCCTCTTATTTTCAAAAAAGGAAAAAAGGACAAAAAAACTAATTTCGAAACCAGTATGTCAATTTAACCTGGAAACTGAAAACCGATATTTTGTACTAAACAGCAACATTGTACCCTTTCAGGTGCGAAATACACACTGTTTAGAAATAATGTCAAAGGGTTACAACTCTATACCTCATTGAAGAAAATTTCATACCAATTTCTATGCAGACATCTCTATATCGTTCATTGCATTCGTGTATGTTGTACATTTTATCGGAATCCACCCAGAATAGATTGTTCCAAATGACCAGGGTACTAAAAATTAAACCTCAAAATTATGTTTATATAAGTTTTTTTTTTTCAGGAAGCTTTCTTTTCATGTGATTTCCATGGAGAGCAAAGCTGAACAAGACTTACCAGTAAACTGGATTAAGGTGTCAAATCAATAAAACAAAGGGTTATTGTGATGCTCCATAGATGTGCCCATTTATGTAGTATAGATGAGTATGAACTGGCATTAAGACATAAAATACTCTTCCAAGATATTTGTTCACCAATATTTGGCTATCAGAAAGTAAAGTAAGATGAATAGTCAGCAAATCCTGACTTACTGCAACTAAAACTAAAGAAATTAATATTTTGCATAATTCAATTTTATTTTAACTTTTCTTGCAGTAGCAATGATTGCCACATGGAATTAAAGTAGAAAAATGCTATGATCGCTGAGCGATATTAGTCCCCTACCGGCGGCATATATCTATGTTCTGCAACTCTGCCTATGAATTACTCTTCAATTGAACATGAGTTTTAATTAAACCGTGCAGCTCAGTTCTAGGGTTTTATCTGCTTCATCGATTCGAAAAAGAGGTCAGGCGTGACGAAAGTTGAACTTGCTCTGTAACTATCAAAGACTAAGCTGAGTATCAAGTTTTACCTGTGAATATCTCTATTTGTTGCAGAAAAAAAAGTCCGGAAAACTGACAAAAACTTAATTGTGCAACTCAGCAAGAGGCATAGTTCCTCAAAAATGAGGTCAAGCGTGACAGAAATCACTTTCTCTGTAACTATCCAAGACTAAGCTGAGAACAAATTTCACCTGAATATCTCTCTTTGTTGCAGAAAAAAGTCGGGAAAACTGAATTTTCCAAGTCATCAAGGGGCATACCTCCTAGAAAAATGTATCAAGCGTGACGAAAGTTGAACTTGCTCTGTAACTGTCCGAGACCAAGCTGTGTATCAAATTTTATTTGAATATCTCCATCCGTTGCAAAAAAAGAGTCCGGAAAACTGACAAAAAATTAATTTTCAAAGTCAACAAGGGGCATAACTCCTCTAAAAATAGGTCAAGCGTGACGAAAGTCGAACTTGCTCTGTAACTATCCAAGACCAATCTGTGTATCAAATTTCATCTGAATATCTCCATCCGTTGCAGAAAAAAAGTCCGGAAAACTGATTCGGACAGTCAGACCGAGAGGAAACTAAGAGCCCACTTCGGCGTTGCCGGTAGGGGACTAATTACATGTTTTTACAGTTGACCAAATGTAAATCGCTGTTCAATTATCTTACATAAATACATGTACAACTATAGATAAAGATTATTGTTACAGTGCGACCGCAAAGGATATTGCACGTGGTAACCGCTAGAGACTTGTTCTTACAGCATCGGCCCAAGAGAAAATGGATGCCGAAGCCCCAAAAACTGGTGAAGGGGTGGGAATATAAAGGACCGCAAACATGTACTCGGTCAGCATGTATTACAGTTCGGGCAGCACCTAGGACAGACATTCCTTTTGATGCTAGAGAATGGCCTCGGATATGCTGGCTGATTTGTAGACAGTATGGCAAATGAAAACAGAACAGCTACACCCTGTCTGTCAACAGATTTCTATTCAAGGATTACTTGGAGATGTTTGAAGATGGGAGAAAGGCCATGGAAATGAAAATATCAAGTTTGGTAAAATAATTGGCACCGATCAGCCGATCGAATGAGTCATTGATTCGGGGTAGGTTATACGCATCTTTGACTGTCTTGGAATTAAGTTTCCTGAAATCGATACAAAAACGTAATGCACCGTCTTTCTTTCGAACGCGAACAACATTTGAAGAGTAGGGATTCTGTGAAGGCCGTATGGGACCAACAATCAACATTTCATTCAAACTTTGTCTAACTTCCTCAAACAGACCAGAAGGAATCCTCTTACAAGGTTCCTTGAAGGGAACATTATCTGTCAAGTTAATATCATGGTGCACTAATGACGTATTGCCAAGGTCAGTTGACCCAGTAGAAAATATGTGAGACCATTTCTCAAGGACATACTTTGCCTCTTCACACTGTTCTTCAGTAAGTTTGGTTGTTTCAAAACTTACACCTAACTCTTCAAGAACATCACGTGACCTTTATGACTCCGGTTCAGAGCTTTTAGATGGGTCAGGGATCCATGAATCAACAACACTTACGCTCTGAAGATTACATATCTTTGACTTTGGTGGTATATGTACAACATGTGCAGACAGATTACACACACGAACAGGTACTCTAGAAACTTTGTTTCTGGATCCTAAATCAAGAACTCTAGAACAAATAACTATACAGATAAGGAATAGTTAATGTTAACAAATTCTATGAATAATAAACGAAAATGAATAAGGACCTATCGCGAAAAATGGTGAATAAATGGTTAGATATGTAATCATTAACGTGAATGTAGGCATACAATAATTACTGATAGATTCCTCATAGTTAACGCTTGTCATTAACCATATGTTTTATTCCGCATACTCTAACCATATTCTGCATTGCTATGTGTATGAATAATCACTAACGTTGGCGTATGGAGAATGAGTAACGTGAATGAGCTAAAAGCTACGCTTAGAATTTTCGTTTTGTTATTACTATCGTGAATCTTAAATTTATATTAATCCGGCTCCAAGCAAAAATATATATTTGTCAATGAATTTAAATCAATGTTTACATATAAACAACAAAGAATGAAACTGAAGAGGGAAATCATGATATTTAGAAAAAAATTCTATTGTGTAACTCATATTACTCATTTTTAATGGACTCAGTATTTTTTTCTTTTACTAAATTCATGGACTCCGGCACTGCATACATGTACATGTAGTTCCTAATTTCCTTTTTTTTTTGCCGCTTTCCTTTAATAAGTTAGTGATTATCTTATAAAATAATTAATTGAAAAAGAAAATTCTGTATGGTTGGTAGCTATTGTAGATAGCGACGTCTTCTAGAGTCGCGAGCGGTACGTGACATCAAAGACATACCGGCAGGTCATCTTAATTATGCCGCATTATTAAATGAGATATCGACAAGGTCCGATGACATGTCAATACAAAAGATTTCAGCTAGAGATACATAACACTATCTATGGCTGCTAGATAATAAAAATGACAAAATATATTTAGTTTAAATAAAAAAAGGGGGACGGGTCTAGATACTTTTTCCAAAGGGGGGGGGGGGTTTAAAACCATCAGAGGGTCGAAACTTTACTTTTATAAGAAGTAAAAACGGAAAATCTCGGCACATGTGAAAATAAAAACAATTCTAGCTTAATTTGATGACAACATTTAAAGATCGATTCTTTTTATGAATTAAGGGATCAATGTCATTGATACTTCTAAACCCCGCCTTTGACCGATTAAATTTGGTCCAGGTGTCAATCATTATCTGTATCATCAACATAGTGCGATCACTCGGTTCTACATGTATATACATATACATGTAGCTTTATACGTCAATCTACAAGTGTACAGCTCTACCATGGCTATTTGATTTATCGCTATAAATATTTGTAAAGATATAGTGTATATGATTATTTTTATTTTCATTCAGTTATGTTATTGTTTTTAAATCTATTGATACAAGGGACGTATATATAAAGTATACGTCCCTGTTAATAAATGTACATTATTGTTTACAAGATCATAGATAATTAGCACATTTTTGAGATCAATACAAAACTTCGGTTAGAAATTAACTGGAACACACGTTCGTCCCTGAAATTAATTATGAGAAAAGATTTGTGGTCCCAACTCGTCAAACATCGACTTACTTGTACACATGTACGCATTTTCACAGTAAAACAAACCAACATAAATCAATTTTTCATTTATCGAACATGTATATTGCATGTATATTTGATTTTATAAATGTGTCTATTGAAATGCATGATGTACCTTAAATTGTAATGAAATATTTTTTTTACTTGTATTTTATTCATACATACATGTACATAGGAAGTAAATTCTCTCTCTCTCTCTCCAGACGCAGAAATTATCCTGCGAAAGTGAGGAGACAAAATTTCGATCAGTTAACTCTTTTGAATATAACGACATTTGCATTATAAAATGTTCGCCTGTGCATGAATTAGTTTTTTTTGTCATTTTCATAAAAGCTTGCTTGCTCTCTTTTTTCAAATGAGTTAAAGAAGATCCTGACGATTATCTCAACAGCACTCACAATAGAGCACCAAATTGAGCATCGACGGACCCCTAGCAAGCTAGAGGTGGGACCAGGTGCCCGGGAGGAGTAAGCATCCCCTGTTGGCTAGCCGCACCCGCCGTCGATGTTTATGAAGCATGGAAATGAAAATATATAAAATTCATGCACTGTCTGACGTTATGTGATGAATAGGAAATGAGAGTTCTGCATCACCGGCCCCACCTATGTTAAGTAATGGGGAGTACGGGTCGCCCCACACCTAGCGGTGTTGGACGATGCGGGGCCAATCGATAATCTATTTATAGCAATGTTTAAATCTACTATAGTAGGTCTACTTACCTGTACACGTCACACGACAAGTCTGAACTTGAATTCTATTTTTAGGAATGTGGTAATTGTTTATCGATCGAATATGCTAAATCAAGTAACAATGGGAAAACCCACGCGTCTCTGTATAAATAGCGCACTCTATTACCGATAGCGTTATTATTGAATTGGGATTTAAACTGAAAAGATGTCAAAGCATGAAGTGGACGAAATAAACGATCTTGACGAGCTTAATCAATGGGCAGCTGACAGGGGATTGAAAGATGACCCTTTCGTCGATCTACGCAGGTTAGACCTTTTATCAGAGAGGTTAAATCCCGTCACGGCCGCGTCACAGGAATGTAAACATCCCTGTCCTGTATGCGGTAAGAAATACAAACAAAGAAAACATCTACTTCGACATCAGAGATCGGTACATGGAGCTAAAAATACATTTCAATGCACCATATGTCAGGCTGAATTTAACAGAAAGGACAGCTTAGAACGACATATAAAGTTACATCAGAGAAAAAGAAAGGCAGAAAGTGAAAATGCTGACACTTCATCCAAGAGAAAAAGAATCGGGAACGATCCCGAATATATGAAAGAAAATGTAACATCACAAGGAAAAGATAACTGGCCTGCCCAAAATAAAGAACTGCCGACGGAAAAGAAATTTTGGAGGAAAAGAAAAGCAGAAAATGAGAATGCCGAAGAAACAAATAAAAGAAAGAAGACCGAAGACGACCTTGGATCTAGTAAAGAAAATATACCCCCCATAACAAAATGTAACTGGTGTACCCAAAATAAAGTACTACTCCCCGGAAAGAAATTTTGTGCAGGATGTGGCGATTTGGGTAGAGAATGCCGCTGGTGTCATCGCCCCCTTCCCGAAAGGTTCTATAGTAAAAGGACAGATGTTTGTGATTCCTGTATTAACCGGAAGGAGAGATGGGCACAGTCAGGAGGAGGGAATTCAACAAAAGCACTTGAAGGATCAGTGGAGACAACGACATTACAACCCAATGCAGGAAATCTATGGGACATTCTCCAGTTTTTTATCGACAATGAGTCATCTATAACCACTACTTTACAGGAAAAACTGCTGAACATTAGAGGTATAAAGTGGTACTTAACATTGTATGTGAAATTTGTTAAGTACAATCAGAATAACGAGGCAGTATACGCAGAGCCAGTGTTTCGATCAATCAATTTTTCTTTGACAAATGCCTCCGAAATGAAAAAACAAATTGCTGCCGCATTTCAAAACTTATATAATAGTTATCAAAATTTTGAGAGAGATGGAAGTGGTTGGACAATCGATAAAATTCTCAAATTAGAAATTAGTATAGCGGAGTACACCCCCCTTTCTGGTAGTAGCTATATTCCCCTTCCTCCGAGAATCAAAAAGAAAAAAGCAGTACTTAATATCCAAAATAATGACCAGAAATGCTTTCTTTGGTCTATTATTGCTTCCATTCATCCCGTTTACAGAACGGACAACCCATGCAGAGTGAGCAATTACATACAGTATGAAAAAGAACTGAATACCGATGGTTTAGTCTTTCCAGTGCCACTCTCGCAAATTAAACATTTTGAAAAGAAAAACGAAATATCGGTCAATGTATTTGGGTTAGAAAATAATGAAATTTTCCCGTTACAAATAACAGAAGAGAGATCCAGTCATCATGTGAATTTATTGCTGTTTTCCAAGGGAGAAAAACGACACTACTGCTTAATTAGAAATCTAAGTAGGTTACTTGGTGATAGAACTAATCACAATGGAGAATCTTTTTATTGTAACTATTGCTTACATGGGTTTTGCAGACAGGATTTACTTGACGATCATGTACCCTATTGTTCTCCTAATGGTCCACAAAAACTAAGTTTTCCGAAATCTGAAGAGCAAAAATGGATAGAATTCAAACATATCAACAAACAGCTTAGGTTACCATTTGTGATTTATGCAGATTTTGAATGTTTTACATCTCCAGTGGGATCTTCTGCTCCAAACTCCTCATGTACAAAAGCATACCAGAAACATGAACCTTCTGGGTTCTGCTATTATGTAAAATGTTCAAATGACGAACTTTCAAAGCCGGCATATGTTTATAGGGGATCTAACACATTGGACCACTTTTTCGACCGACTTATGCAAGAAGAGAAACATATTTGTGAGGTACTTGATCACGTGAAGCCTATGTCGTTATCATCTGAGGAAGAAGCGGCATTTCAGAAAAGTACTAAATGTCACATTTGTGAAGGTGAACTTGGGGCCGATCGTGTACGAGATCATGATCATTTATCGGGTCGTTACAGGGGAGCAGCGCATAGTCATTGTAATTTACAATATCAATTTCGCAGGGGTAAACGAAGTGAAAACCGAAATTTTTACATTCCTGTCGTATTTCACAATTTAAGGGGATATGACCTTCACCTTATGATGCAGTCTGTAGGTAAATTGAAGGAAAGTAAGATTTCATGCATACCAAATAACATGGAGAAATACATCAGCTTCTCTTTAGATAATCTCCGGTTCATTGATTCTTATCAATTTATGAATTCCCCACTGGAAAAACTTGTAGGAAATTTATCCAATGAAGGCAGTAAGAAATTTCACAATCTCAATAGTCATTTTCCTTGTGAAAAAGAGAGGGACCTGCTTCTGCGCAAAGGAGTCTACCCTTATGACTATATGGATTCAGAGTTGAAATTTGCCGATTCAAAGTTACCAGCTATCGAAGACTTTTATAATAGACTTACAGAAGAACACCTTTCAGAGGATAACTATCATCATGCTCAGAATGTTTGGCAAACGTTTCACATGAAAAATATGGGACAATACCACGACTTGTACTTGAAAACGGACGTGTTACTACTAGCTGACGTTTTCGAAAACTTTCGAGACTTGTGCTTAGCGTTCTACCACCTTGACCCCGCTCATTACTATACATCGCCTGGTTTAGCTTGGGAGGCAATGCTTAAAATGACCAGAGTCAAATTAGAATTATTGGATGATATTGATATGGTTTTGATGATTGAGAAAGGAATTAGGGGAGGGGTATCCATGATCTCAAAGAAATATGCTAAGGCCAATAATCCAGAGGTTCCAGAGTATGATCCTACCCGACCCAACACCTGGATCTCCTACTTAGATATGAACAATCTGTACGGGACAAGCATGGTAAATAGCCTTCCAGAAAGAGATTTTGCTTGGCTTAATGACGAACAATTAGAAAATCTCGATATCGATACAGTCCCTGATGATTCTGAGACAGGTTACATCTTGGAAGTTGATTTAGAGTACCCCGAACACCTACATGATGATCATAGTGACTACCCTTTGGCCCCTGAGAATTTTACTATTACAAATGAAATGCTATCTCCTCATACTTTGATGTTACGCGAAAAATTACAAATCAAGAGTAAACCGTCTGCAAAACTCGTTCCAAATTTACAACATAAGAAGCAGTATGTCACCCACTATAGGAACTTGAAATATTATTTATCCAAGGGTATGGTTCTCACAAAAATACATCGAGGTATAGAGTTTTCACAATCTCCATGGATGAAACCGTACATAGATTTCAACACCCAAAAAAGATCAATGGCAAAGAATGATTTTGAAAAAGATTTTTTCAAGCTCATGAACAACGCAGTATTCGGGAAGACCATGGAAAACATGAGAAAAAGAATGAATGTGGAACTTGTAAATTCAAAACGGCGACTACGTAAATTAAGTTCAAAACCTAATTTTCTGTCATTCAAAATTTTTGATGAGGACCTTGTCGCCGTTAACCTCAAGAAGGCAAACATTGTTTTAAATCGACCAATCTATGCTGGTTTCTGTATTTTAGAACTGTCTAAGATATTTATGTATGAATTTCATTATGACTACATGACAGCTAAATATGGAAACAGAGCTTCGTTACTTTTCACTGATACAGACTCTCTATGTTACGAGGTAGAAACTAACGATATCTATGAAGATATGATGTCTGATTTGGATCGCTTCGATACAAGTAATTTCGAAAAAGATCATTTTCTTCATTCTAAAAAGAATTGTAAGGTACTTGGGAAGATGAAAGATGAGAATGGAGGGAAAATTGTACAAGAATTTATCGGACTTAAGCCCAAAATGTACAGTTTGATGTGTCAAGGGGGTGATGAAAAAAGAACTGCTAAAGGTATAAAAAAGTATGTGATTGACAAGTATTTGAAGCATGATGCATATAAAACATCATTGTCCAGCCACTGCTCTCTGAAACATAGCATGAACATGATCCGAAGTTTTAACCATCAATTGTACTCTATCACAGTGACAAAAACATCACTATCACCGTATGACGATAAAAGATATGTCTTAGACTCTGGTGTCGAAACCTTGGCACATGGACACTATCGGATTGCGTCAAAAATACTGTAACTTCTTACTTGTGTTGTAATTATCTTGTTTTGTATACCACCACGTTATTTGCTATTTCTAATTAATTTATGCATGTATTTATAAAAATAAAGATTCAAATGTAGACTTTTCTTTGCGTTGTTATTTTAAGCATATATTGCTACTCCTCCCTGTGAAACATTGAAAGACACCTATTTATATACAATAGGAGATTGTCATAAGGCAGAATATGGCATTGCATGAAAACATAACAACATTGGTTGTATTTTCATATTTTATTGGTATATACAGACAAATATTTACATTACAAAGATGAGTACAATGCTATATGATATACAATTTGAAGATTGGTATAATTACACATGAAGAAAAAATATTCTCTTATATTATTGGTGAATAAATACAAACAGGATACATATTGTAAAGACAAATGCTATATGAAACACAACTTTAAGCATGATTATAAAAGTTCAAAAGTCGGTTATCAAGCTGATTCCTCTTCATCATCTGTATCGTCATCATCATCACTTCTGTGATAGTCATCAAAGAGTTTGTCAAAATCTGTTTTATGTTGCTTAATCACAAAATCACATGCTCTCTCCACATCCATCTTTTGATCATTTACTAGATCAGATATTTCACGCTTTATGTCTCTGTGTAATTTACTTTCATTTAATCCATGTACGTACAAAAAGAAGTCTTTATATTTCTTCATAAATAAGGATCTGTCTTTTGATAACATCAGTTCACTAGCCTCCTCCATGGCATCGTCTTTCGACATTTCCTCGTCGTCCTCCAGCAATTTATTTATTTTACGGTCATATTGCTCACTATGTTCATCCCAGACGTCATTGACTAAAAAGTCATACCCTTCATCATTGTCTTCCTGTTCATCATAATCCATATCTATGTCTTTATCATTACTATCGTCGTCTTCATTCATTGGACAACCATTTTTTATATGTCTCTGCAAATCGTATGTAGTACCAAACATGATTCCACAGTCGGAACATGTAGGATGTTCGTTTTTCTCTTCATATCTACGTCTTTGATTATAGTTATCCAAATGTGCTGGAATAAGGTTATCTGAATCTTCATATCTGCGACGATGATGGAATGTATCCATATGATAAGGAATTTGTCTGGCATTATCTGACATTTTGTAATTGTTAAATTTCTCGGTATCCGGGAAATAAATGAAATCCTCTCTAAAATCCTGAGACGTCTGTACTCCTGAACTGTCGGAAAATGAATGAGCTTGGTCCGAATCATCATCCTTTATATAGTCTCGGAAAATGTCTGTTTGAAGACGCTTCGAATCCGGTGTCGCTTGTTTCAAATCTATAACAAGGTATCCAAAGGACTTATCAGTTGCTTGTCGATACATATCCATGAACTTCTTTGTCCTTCCAGGATACATTTGTCTAGCCAAAGTACTGATTTGTAATTGGTCCCTTGGATTTTTAAAGAGAACTAGATATTGTGTGTTTAAATTTATTGTTCTGTTCTCCTTCCCTTTGTTGAATATGTTTTGCATGATACAAATAACACTAAGATTACGGTGATGTGCTCCCTCGGTAAAAAGTTCACATATATCTTGACTGCCAGTTGCATCTCTTTGAATGTCATCTAATATGATCAAATTATTTTCTCTTGAATTTATGAAATCATCTCTTCGAATTTCATCCGTCAGTCCTTGAATAAATTGTACGGGAGGGCTGACATATTTACTGATGACGTCATATAATGGTTGCCATCTCTTGTATATCCATATAATTTTGGAGGGGTTCGGCTGGATCATTACATCGTTATAGATAAGCAAGTCTTTAACGAATGTGCTTTTCCCACTCATTGTTGGGCCCGCCACCAACATTGTAAATGGGTGACCAAACTTGAAAGAACCAGCTTGACTTGACGTTGATAGACCCGGTGGTGGTAGACCTTGTGGTGGTGGTGGTGGTGGTGGTGGTAGACCTTGTGGTGGTGGTGGTGGTGGACCTTGTGGTGGTGGTGGTGGTGGTGGTGTGGTGGTGGTGGTGGTGGTGGTGGTGGACCTTGTGGTGGTGGTGGTGGTGGTGGTGGATACGCATCAGTAATTTGTGGATACGCACCAGTGATTTGAGGACACGCTTGAACAGCTCGCGAATACGGATGATAAGCTTGATGAGAGTTTCTAAGATGTCTTCGCATGGCGTCTGGTCGAGAGAAATTTCTAGAGCACACTGGACAAGATGTTGACTGCATAGTTACTTTTCACAGAATGAATGAAGCTAAGCTCCGTACCTCTTATTTATAGGTTTTGTACGTCACTTTCCGGAATCCACGAATTGAACTTTTTAGGGTATCCTAACCATTTCACATATACTTCTTTGATGCCTCGTCGTCTACGGGTTTTAAGTACTTTTTCTATTTTCCATAAATCATTTCTGGTCTTATTGACTTTTTGCAACTCGCTTTCATAAAATGTTCCCTCTATTGGATCTTCATCGTAATCGGAAACCTTGTAGACTGGTATTCCTTGTCGTAAAAATCGTCTTGTGATGATAAACACTTCTTCGGACCATTTCTGTTCATAGTCTCTCTGAAAAGTGCGCTTCAAACTTGACAATCGGACGTAATCCCCTCTCTTAAATTTGAATCTCTTATAGATTTTCTTTTTATTCCTCCGTATTTTTGATTTATTCAATACATCGATGTACATCTCTTTCCACAGTATAGCCTCGTTCTCGGGATTGACTTCTGAGGGGGACAAACCATTTAAAGAACGGTGTGATCTGTTGTTATAATTACGCACAATATCTTGCAAAACACCCATGTATTTATGCGTGCGATTATGGGTAAAATATCTATAAAATAACACCTTCAAAGTGCGAATAACACGTTCAGCATAGTTTGCTTTGGTTTCGTTCTGTGTAACATAATGGTGAATTCCTCGAGTCTTGAAAAATTCAGCAAGCCATTTATTTTTAAATTCACTTCCTTTATCGGTACGAATTTCTTTTGGATGTCGTCCCGAAGATAGTACTTTGTTAAGAGCTTCTATTACGGGTCCATGTTGTTTAGAGAGTAAAGGCTGAACCCATAGATATCTTGAAAAGACATCTATAACTACAAACAAATACTTTATCCCATCATTTTCTTTGGATAAGTTGGAGACATCAGCTAAATCTACATCCCATAGATAATCTATTCCTTGAGATATGACTCTATTTCTTTTAAATTTGTACCGCTGGGGTCGTTGGAGACTATATGCATCTATGTCTTGTAACCATTGTTTAATTAACGATAAACCAACTTTATATTTTCCCTCTTTTCTCAAGTATCGATAAATTTTAGTTGGGCCCGCATAACTAATTGGGTTTTTAACATCGAAATAAATCTCTTGCAAATGCTCTCTCCAACTCATGTTTCTAAAATGGCGAAATCATTAATAAAATGTATATTTATATTTGATTTTTGGAAAATCCCATATCCTAAAAATAGAATTCAAGTTCAGACTTGTCGTGTGACGTGTACAGGTAAGTAGACCTACTATAGTAGATTTAAACATTTCTATAAATAGATTATCGATTGGCCCCGCATCGTCCAACACCGCTAGGTGTGGGGCGACCCGTACTCCCCATTACTTAACATAGGTGGGGCCGGTGATGCAGAACTCTCATTTCCTATTCATCAGTTATGTCTATATAGAAAGTGCTATGGCGATAATGTCAGGGAAGTATATTCAAAACACTGTCAAACCCCTCGCGGGGAACTTTTTTACGAGCTCCACACGGCAAAGGGCATAAGTGTGACACAAATGAGTTAAAGAAGATCCTGACAACAAACGTACTAATGTCTCAAATGAACAGTTCAATCAAAAGATGTAGTAAAAATGAATTCCAAAGACATCCGTAATACAAAAGAAAAAAAGTGTGTGCGCTTTGGTCTGGTACTTCAAAGGGTTCCAAACAATGCCTCGCATGTTGTTCATACCGCTCTTTTACCTGTACATGTATATTAACACCCCCTGTACACGGAGACGTGTGACTATAAACCTTCCAATTTTAATTTGTTTACAAACTTTGATAATTTGATGCCACCGGGGCAGGTATTTTATATACATAAACCTTCTTTGAACTTTCGTGCATAATTTATGTGTATGTGAGATTGAAGATTTTTTATAGATTCAATTTACCGTTTCTGCGTTCGCCCCCCCCCCCCGCCATCGGCGGAACAAACTTTGAATTCGCAAGTAAACAGAATCTAAATAGAAAAGAAAAATTGTACATGACGGCGTAAGAGAGAACTATATAGGTCCCCTTTCATCTTCACTTGAATATAATCCTGTTTTCTGTTTATGTCAAAGTGCCCGATCCCCCCCCCCCCCAACGAAGGAATACCTGAACAAAAGAAAGATAAACAAATACATGCAAGAAATTCTTTATTGAAACCAACAAAAATACAAAGGTGCAAGGAGATGTAGCAAATTCTGAAAAGATGCAGCTAATTCATGAAGAAAAAATATGGAACCCAATCCGAGCCCCAGATCGGAAAGGGGATCGGTATGGGGGCTACAGAAATTTTTGCTTTACACTGGATTTTTTTCTTTGAAAACGTTCTTTCATCATCCTCAAATACATGATTTGGGGATTTCTTAACAAATCAGTCCATTTTAGTTTAAATAAGGGAAGTATATGCTTTTTTTAAATAAAAATAAGAAATAATTGTTCTGAAAATGAATTTATACTTCGTCTAATGTCAAAGCTCTCGCTGTGTAATTAAATTAAATCGATCAGCCACTGAGGGTAGTATATGTATATTGTAAGTCTATACGTTGTCAAATTAGAAAAAAAATATATATTCAAAAAACTAGTGAAGTTATACACACATCACAAAAGACGATGAGAGAGAATTAAAAAAGATACATGTATGTTTGAAAAATGCATATTTAATTATTTAGATTTGATTAATTCACAGTAGACTGAATTGCTGTCGTTTCTTGACTTAGGAGGGTATATTCCCCGGGAGGACTATGGTCAAGGCGCGAAGCGCCGAATCAGAGGGGGATAGGAGGACTTGTGGGAGGACTAGGTTGTCTGAAGTCAGCCTCGGATAATTGTGCGAAATTTATGATTTCTAAGACCATTGTTGAATACGTTTGTTTGATCTTGTAAAGTTAAAACGAAAGATTATCGTGGTGACAAAAAATAATGAAAGGTTTTCATGCGTACATGTAAAAGATGTATATATCGCTCAATTTGAGATTTCTATGAGGCCATTGAAAGACACCAAGAAAGTAACATTTATTAAATCACAGAAAATAACAACTCTTTATCTGAGTCTGATTTTTTTGGGCTAGTTGTGCAGATACTAGTATATACATATATATAAAAAAAATGCGAAGCGACTAATATCCTGAGTTTGTATAAACACTTTTTCATGAATTGAAAGGAGAAGGTGCGGTAACCTGCCTTTTTGGCCCTATACGATTAAATAGTGAAAAAAATCAAAATGTTGTTAAGGTATTCCGTAAAACAGGCGGATCTATATGTACATATTTGTCGAAGGAGGGGAAGGATGGGTTTTTTTTAGAAGCCATGGCCCTAACTAAAAGGAAACTGTAAATGGGATGTTCTCGATTTTTTCCAGGTATTACGGAAGAAAATTGAGCAATCATGATTCAACACTCTTACAATTTCTTTGGCTGTTAAAACTGAAAAGCTTGTGGATCCAGAGGCGGGCCATGCTGATAAATAATTGTGAATTATGAGGGATTTCATGATCTGAAAGAAGCGGAGATACATGCATTTCTATAGTCCGATACTTTTGTACAAATATATTCTGTGTCTGATGTATTATTTCCATTATTAAGGTGTCTATCTAACTATTCTCACGGGGTATAGCGGTGATGGTGGGAGAAAGGGCGGGGTACTCTGTAGTGTATGGAGTTAAAAAGACTTTGAAAAAAATACAATGATGACAAGGGGTTATTTAAATCAAAAGATTAAAGTCAGTCAATCACTCAACACGAACAAATGTCGGGAGGAAGAAATTAACTAAATAATCTATTATAATAGTACATGAAATTAGAGAAAAACCGAAAGTTCTGCATTGCGAGATTGTCCACCATGTAACTTTGATTACATCTTGCATTAAAATAAAAAAAGAAATGTATATAAGACAAAACTACTGAATTAAACATGTGAAAATTAAATTATTCAAAACCATCAATATAAAGAATTAGAGAAAAGGGAAAGCGCCGAGAAAGAACAGGTAATTGTTGAAATAACACAGGTATTGTTGTGGCAGGGCGAAGCATAGTTTTACCTGGTCATCGGAAGAGTTCATTATAGGCAGGTGATACAAGATGTCAAAATTACAGGTCTTATAATTATACAGGCATTTCATACTCTATGTAACAGTGTGTAAACTAATTTTTTTTATCGACTGGTCTAATTTGCTTGATTGAATTATCTCCGCCCGGTCAGATCACTTTGATAGAGAAATACATGTGTATTACGTGTATATTATCGTTGTATGAATTCAGATTAATATAAAGTACGTATAATACGTATAATAAAAAATGCAAATAAAAAAAAATATCCGATAAACCCGATAAAAATGTACAAATTTCATAAGATTATAAACAAAATTCGGATTCTGAGTAAGATTTATTCGTTTTGCAAGTTATGAGTCGTAATATTAATTCATTCACGTTATTCTCCATAGTAATGTTTATTATGCATACGCTAACGGTTAATTCTGCATACGCTCACGATAGAATTTTTTTCCGCGTACGCTCACGATAGAATGAATAATTAGTGCTACTCATTTATCACGATACAATGAATACAGAGAATTTGATACTATCGCTATGAATAAGAAAAATTGAGTACAAACGTGAATGAGATAAGCGCTAACCATTGTACGTTTTTCAATCAGTATTCATACAAATGAATAAGGACTATTTGGTAATATCGTGAGCAAATCAATAACTAAGGTTAATTAAACGATAAAAATCGTGAACTAAGAATACATATAAATAATGAATGAGGACTAACGTGAGGGTTGTTAAGATTAACTATTCCTTATCTGTACCTCCAGACAATGATGTGTCTGCGTGTTCCGTCATGCTCATATCATCGATGCAGCGAGCTAAACCATGTATGGTTTTCATTTCGTTTGGTTTAGAGTAATGGGACGCTTGTTTGTAGAACGAACAGGTACACCAGTTATCAAACAATGTAACAAATGCATTTTGCCAAGCCTCTGGGACCATACCACGAAGTTCAGTGTTTCTACAAAGTCGAATCACATTAGTACCAACTATGATCGGAACCTTAAAATTGTACTCTGTGTCGGTTACAACTAACAACGGTGTTGTAAATGTGTTGTCATTTAAACTAGGAATAGAGATATCTGCCTCTATGTAACCAAGGTACGGTAAAACTGAATCGTTTGAACCTTTCACTGTCAACTCAAATTCACGCATATCATGAAGCTCGGGTGAAGGCATAAGTATCTCATAAAACGAGTATGACACTGACGTCACCATAGAACCAGTATCAATCAGAGCCATGGTTTAACAACCATTCACAAACACTTCACTCTCATTCGTAGAGCCTACGAGTCAATCAAATAGATCTGTTTGAACTTTGGACATTGAGTCATTTCACTAGTACCACACTCCATTTGCCCTGTAACAGAGGGTGATTCTTGTTTGACGACTTACTACCGTTATATCGAAAATTAGGAGCGTTGCCTCGGCCGCTGGCTCTGCCCCTGAAAGGAGTTCTATTACCTCTGTTGCTATAACGATTGTACGTTTGACCTCTACCTCTATAAGTAGGACGAGAATCACCTGTATGGGGAGGAAATATATTAGTATTGACCTTTTGTTCAAGTGATTCAAGTCTTGACATAAGTTTGGTCAACTGATCTAAGACCTCTTTATTTGAATCTCTGAGTATCAATCTTGCTCGGTTGCTGACGAGCTACTTTCGAATTGACCTTTTGAACCATATGTACCTTGTTTGTTTCCTCTTGCTCAACCTTTCTAATTTCCATCAAAAGGGACTGAAAATCTTTCTCACTGTCATAATGGTGACGAGTACTGTTACGCAACTCTTGACTTTTTAAACCAGTCCAAATTTTACTTCTGAGCATTGAATCTTTAGCACTAGTGTCAAGGTGACCTCTATTGATCGCTTTTATGAGCGGTTCCTCAATTCGTGATGCAAAACTGACAATAGACTCGTTTTCCTTCTGATAATCATTATAGAAAGACTGCATCAAAATTTCGCAAGTACTAACGGTACCATAGAAACCATGCAGCTTTGTGGGTACATCATTGACACTCGCCCCTTCACCGAGCGAAACTAACATAGATCTAGCCGTGCCCTTCAAAGAATTTCTGAGAGCTTGCAAAATAATGTGCTCCGGATATTGTCCAGTGCGCTTGAGGCATCACACCTCAAAACTCCATACATCATAGGTTACTTCCCCTTTTTGAGAACTTTCGTTCCCACTGATAGTTGGTAATTTAGGGATACTGTACGTAGCAGGCATACCATGCAAATATGATTCCTTCGGACCAGTCGGTTTAAAATTGAATCTAGCATCAAAATTAGGCGTACTCACCACAGACCCATTCTCGCCATCGACATGCGGTAACAACTTGAACTTTGACATGTTCACTTTCGCATCTTCCTCGAGTTGCGTCATCGTCGTAGCGTCTTTGTGAACTTCCGTTTTCGCGTCATCCGCACCACTAGTCGCCATCGCGATACCGTAGAAGAGTAAGATGAACATTCACACTATAAAAACCGAAAACGATCGCGTTGTCGTAGCATAAACCACGTGCAGATCAAGTTAAGTGCTAGTAACTCTGTATTAGTACATGCAATGATCACACTCCTCGCACTGAGAAAATAAATCTAAATCAAATGTAAAAAAATTTTTTTTTTTAAATATGGGAGATAAGGTTGGTTGGGGCAAAAATTTAAACTATCAAAAGTCGAACGCCTTTCAAAATGAAATTCAACACAAGCAGAAGACTAACTAAAGTATGAAGCAATGCAAACTAAAATAAACATGCAAAGCATAAATTCAATGAAATGTAAAATATAGCAAATCAAGGCAAAAGTCAAGCAAAAAGAATTATGCAACAAAATAAAGTAAACTAAATACAAATTTGCAAATAAAGCAAGCTAAACACAAATTTGCAAATAATGCAAACAGGCGCAAATGACCATAGATAACACTGATTCGTTGATTCGCGCACTACGGAACACACGGCTCGCGGACAGAGGCGTTGATCCAAGGCGATCGATCTTTGATTTCTGTATGTATATATGAAAACTGCTCACTGGTTGATATAACAGCGGTTTACGCACGGCTAGTTATAACTAAGGTAGCAGGTATTTGCATATATCTCATGTTGAATGATGCGCATCGTTGGTGGATTACATATATCGATGTGAATATACGATGAAATCGAAAAAAACAGATCTAGCAGCAGAATAATTTTCTGGCTTCGAATTTTTAGTTGGAGTTTATAAACGTTTAAACGTTGAAAATCAGACGTAAGGAAAATCGTCTAAATGCCGGGACACCTACATGATGAATTTCACTGGGGGCTCAATTGTCACCGGGGTGGTAGATCTTATATAAAACTAAAATTTCCGGAGTTCTCTTTAGAATTTATTAATCAAATATGGTGTCCTAAAAGAATAATAAACAAATATAAATAGTATGCATATAATAATTCTAGTGTATTAAATCATCGATAAGGCGAATCAAATAATAAATAAATTGTATAATTGCAACTAACCTTATCGGCGTGACTACATCTCAAAGTTGTAACATCGTGAAAATTACAGGTGATGCGTTGTAGAAATATTATGTAAGAATACTATAAATCGCGGAGGAAAAGAATATAAGGAAATTGTGGACGCATGCGCAAGGATATAGGATGACCATTGATCAATCAGATAAGAACTATATTATGTCTCGCATCCATCCATATTCATACACTCTCTCAAAACAATTTTAATTAGTAGAAGTTATGTATCTTAGATATTAAAATGCAAATTACGTCCGTGACATATAGGATGGTATTTACAGTGTGTGGTACGTGCATGGTACAAATTAAATAAATTGAAAGAAAGTATGTTTATTCTATCCTAAGGGTATAACTGAAAGATGTTGATAGTGAGAAATGAAAATAAAGCAGATTGCATTTGATTGTTCTGTAAAGTCAAACAATCCGCTTTTTATATAGTTCTGAATACCTCTATATAACACTACTAATATTGATAGACATAATAGATTTCGTAAAGGATGCTCTCTAAACGCCGTTGAAGATGAACTTCATTTTAAATTTATTTGTCCTGTTTACAATGAAATTAGATTGAAATATATAAAGAAATATTACATCAGACGTCCAAGTGTTTTCAAATTGATACAACTTTTAAGCAGCATTGAGAAAACTAGGTCAATATTGCTATTATGCAGATAAGCTAAGGAATAATTTGTCTCAAAGTTAACATAAAATTAATAAGTTAATTAACGTATGTTCTTCTTTATTAATATGATATGAGTGTGCCTTGTCAAGAAGTATGAGATATGTATGGTTGATTCAATTACCGTATGTTTGTATGATTTGTGTTGTTATTGTATAATCAGGATGACAATGTACATGTTACACTGATGTACCATGTTGTGCAAAGTATCAATGAAGTTTGAATCCCCCAAAGCACAGGTAGCATACAAAGGCGCCTCAGGTAATAAATAAGATAGCAAAATGCATTTTGATGAATATATAAACGTACAAGCTCAAATGGAAATACAACAAATATGAACGACTAGATATTTTGAAATGGTACTTGTACTTGGTAATATGAATTGGCAAGGTATTTCTTATTGCTGGTCACTTGGTCGGAGTAACACATAAAACGTATATGTAAATGTGTCTTAAAATTAGTGGTACCATCGGAGTGTTTCTTAAAGGGACGGTGTCCCTGAAAATTTATGAATTTTACAAAATTTTGGAATGCATTATTTTTTCTTTTCACATGAAAGTATGCATTCTCATTTTTATAAATTCAAATTTAAAGGCGAATCTAACGCATATACTCAAAGTTAAAAACATTTAAATACGTCATTTTGAAGTTGGGGTGCGCAGCTTTAATTCTTTCCACTAACGCCACCTACAATGTATTGAGTTTTTTTTCAATAAAAGTATATAGAGATTTAATGATTAAAAAATCTACAATATGAGGGTCGTTGCAGCATTTTATTTTACTAAAACTTTTTATGGCTCAATTTTCCCTTATCTAGACCCTTTGGAATAAAGTTTACGTTTTCGAGAGTCATGTCCCGCAATTGCGTGCAGTTATGCCCCTTGAAACTTAGAAAAATCAAAATATTGTGGTTTCTGCACTAACAAATTCCATGCAACTACCGGAAGTGACGATTTTTATCCTACGCGCATGCCCCAAGTGACGTCTTTTGTTTACAAACACAACATTTGATTGCAGTTTATTTTTTTTATAGATTGATTTGCTTAAAGCTGAACTAAGTCTTTAAAAAAAGCCATGACGTAGTAAATTTTTTTAGGGAACGGAAATTGTTAGAAGTGAAACTAACAATCTCTGTCCCCTGGCTAAAAATACACTTGGTCATGTGTTGATTTGAACTTTCCCCCTGATGACGTTTTGCATACTAATGTATCGTGACCCAAAATCCACTACCTCGAGTACTCGAGCGGTATATAAAGAAGCCTGGACGCGTGGACATTGTCATTTGTATGAGATGTCGTCCACCTGTAAAGATGAGTTCAGAAATTAGTAAATTGCATAGAAAATCATACATTAAAATATATAATTTTCAAATAAGAATAAAATTATTTTCTCATATATAGTTATAATGAATGAGATCTGCCCCGGGTACGTGATAGAGGGAGGGGAACTCGGGGACGGGAGTTGGGGGGGGGGTCCGGTACATGTTTCACATATACAGCACCTCCAGAAGAAATTATGGCGTATGCATAATGATATATACAAGTACTATGTTTAAAAATCAAAATTAAGGTACAGATTGAAAAGTTTGGGGGGGGGGGGGAGATTTGCTACAAGTAAATCATCATGAAATGTAGTAAATAACAAATGATTATTTACAAAGATAACATGATCACAAACTTATCACAATGCATATGCATGTAGGGAACTCAATGCTTCAAAATTTGGACAGATCAAGAGGGTTTGCGGTTCGGGGGGGGGGGATCGAATGGTAGCCCAAAATCAAAGCGTTGAAATAAAATATATGAAGCGAAATATTATTTGCTTGTAATTTACATAATAGATCCGGACGAAAAAAGATCTGGGAAAAAGAAGAGTTGTGAGGTTTCGAGTTCGCGGGGGGGGGGGGGGGGGGGAGAGGTGCGCGTTACAGGGAGGAAGTAATGCATACTCCAAATGTAATTCAAAATTACACTCTTTTACATACTGAAATGATTCTTAGCTATGTCTGCCTATAAAATATTCATTTTCAGTATAGCTGTATCTTACACAATAGACCATTTTCGGGTTACCGTTCACGTTCGGATATTATACTCCGCTTCGACGTTTTGTCAAGATGCCCTACTTCCGGTTTACATTTGAGTCTAAAAATAACGTGATCACGATTAAGAAATAAACTATTTACGCAACCAAATGGCATTGTAGCGTCAGAAATGTGCACCATTTACATGATTTGGGGTTGGAAAAATTCAAGCAAAAGGTATCAGTCAAAGGGGATGCTCTATGTAGAAGCTGAATGGGCAGGAAAGGGGGGAGGGGTATGAAGAGACACAACAAGAGACTCTGGACACGTGTCCAGGTGTATGTGACTGAATTTATTGTTTGTGACAGTTAGATGGGGATAGGCATTTGACACGACAGGTGTTTAAATGTTTGATTTTGACCTGTACATCTACCCAGTACCCCGGCTACCGGGCAACGACGTGATGCCAAGTAAAGCTTATGAAGGTGAGGGGGTGGACAGGGTGAAAGGGATGGGAGAGAGGGGGAGGGAAGAAAGAGGAGGGAGAGAGTGGGAGGTAAGGGAAGGGTAAAAAGGAGGGGGAGGGGGTAGGTAAGGGGGTGGGAGGGGGAGAGACGTGCCCCCTTCCCCGAAGGTGTACCGTGCTGACGATCAAATATCATGATAGTATTGATATACATGTACACAGTGACATTGTATCTGTGACTCTGTAATCGGAAAAAGATCATGCAGAATCTAAAAGAATGAAGAATGAAAAAAAAAATGTTTGAAACAATTATCTTCTCGGGACTCAGGACTGACCATCAGTATATTTTCCTTACCTGGTTGACCCCCCCCTTCCTGCTTTCCTCCTATCGGCTTTCCATTTCTCGTTTGTAAAATATTGATCAGGCCATGAGCGTGACTGGGGTGAACTCCGTCCCCTAGAGATTCACGAGAACAAATTTCATTTTAAAGTTTGAAGGCCAGATGTATTTATTGAAATGTATGTTCAAGGATTATGACTATAAATAGATACAAAAAGGTCTATCTGTGAATACGGCAAATAAAACGTGTACTTGAACTTTGAGTCTCATAGGATTTACATTTTATTTTGCGTGAAGCTTAGAGCCACCCGCGCGGGTGTTGAGGCTCTGGACTCCCCTCCCCCTCAAGATGTCAGTCATTATTCTATTTCTACGCTCCCAATTTCTCAACTTCAGAGCCAGGATGAACCCCATCCTTGGAAAAATGTTTTAGATCCACGCATTATTTTTTATCTATATACAATTTATTTTTTTCATTATTCCAAGGTACCGTTTTCTGATTTTTTTTTCAATTTTTAACATCCTTTTTTTTTTAGTTCCTTCGTCAGGTGTACAGGGACAAACCTTTCGTATCTTTCTTATTTTCTCAAGTTACCAATAGAGTTAAAGAAGATCCTGGTGATAATCTCAACAGCACTCACAACAGAGCACCAAATTGAGCATCGACGGACCCCTAGCAAGCTAGAGGTGGGACCAGGTGCCCGGGAGGAGTAAGCATCCCCTGCTGGCTAGCCGCACCCGCCGTCGATGTTCACGCACGAAAATGAAAATAATATATATAATGCATGCACTGTCTGAGGCCACGTCTATATAGAAAGTGCTATGGCGACATCGTCAGGGAAAAATATTCAAAACACTTACTGTCAAACCCCTCGCGGGGAACCTTTTTACGAGCTCCACACGGCAAAGGGCATAAGTGTGACACAAATGAGTTAAAGAAGATCCTGGCGATAATCTCAACAGCACTCACAACAGAGCACCAAATTGAGCATCGACGGACCCCTAGCAAGCTAGAGGTGGGACCAGGTGCCCGGGAGGAGTAAGCACGCTGCCATTTATCAAAATAGTTTTAACCCCCCCCCCCCCCCCAAAAAAAAAACTGTTAATACCAATTTTTATACTGAATTGATGCATTCAGAAAAGAAAGCGGCTTATATTACTTCAGAAATACTTAATGTTATTTAAATTTCAGAAACTTTTATTTACTGACAATTTCTTAGGGATATATTTGCACAAAAAGGCAATGGCATGGCATTAAAAAAAAGGGGGGGGGGTTAAATCACAATTATTGTTATGTTTTAAAAATGAAATTCAGTTCGGTTACCATTTTCTAATTTTTTTTATGTAAGACTTTTAAATTTTCCGTTCAAAGAATTTCCTGTTTTTCACTTTTTCAATATTTATACTGAAAAAAAATTTGAAGTAAAATCCGATGACTTATAATTTACATTGTCGTTGAAAAGCAGCGATTATAATAATTTCCATATTCAAAGAAAAGTAGTTTTTCAATTTTGAGTAGATTAGATCGATTTTACACCGCTGATGTCACAATATGTGACGTTGCTAAGGTAGACCGGAAGTAACCCTACTTGACGTAACTAAGCAGGTGCGTCATAGCAGTGACTAAACTGAAGGTTTATAACGGTCATTAGTTGTAACTCGAAAATGGTCTATTACATAAATACACTTAGTGACCCACATTATATATTTACATTGTACCTGTTTACTAAATGTCTAAAATACAAAAATTTCCTAATTTCAAAATTTATTTTTAATTTAACAAGTCCATTGTCTCAATCTTCTAAAATTATATCAGAATAAAAAACTGCACATTGCATGGTTTTACTTACATGTTGATAAAGCAAATACAATCCTATATTACAAATGATCGGTACCATTTTACACGCATGTGAAAAAACCGCGTGTTCGATTAGAGCTTTAGTAATACTTGTCTTGTAAATAATAAGTAAGATCACAATTTCGTTATCCTAATGTTCTATGTTTGGAACAAAATAAGGAGTGTTACATCTAAGTCAAAATGGCTCATATTTCGATGAATTAACGCGATCTATACATTTTCCAGGGGGGTGGGGGGGGGGGCAAGTCGTCACCGTCAGTGTAGGGGTGGGTGTCACCATATGGGCATATATATGGTTATTAGTAAAATTCAACTTGAAAACGGAAAAAACCAAGCAATTTTTGACAAATCACAAGAATGAGGGGGAGGGCCCCCATAGTTTGTGGGATTTGAAAGTATTTTCTGAAAGTATAAAGGCCCTACTCAAGAATGAATTTGATTTAAATGTACACTTTACCAACTCAGGTATTTCGTGGAAATTTTGGGTTAAAAATAAATTTTATAAAAATGCTGAAAATTGGAAATGCTTTATTTTATTCAATTTTTTGGAGTCTTTACATACTTTGAACAAGTACTCATATCAAAAGTAGTTAATGAATGTTTTCAGTCATCACATTTCAATTTTGCAAATTGAATAAAATTAAGCAATTTAAACTCTGGGGTATCTTGAAGAAATCTGATCTAGATGGGGATACCATATTTCCCCAAAAAATACAAAATTTCCAAAGATAAGTGCAAATATCAAACTTTAACTTTCAAATTACGTTTGGCTACCATATTTTACACATATCTAAAGCTTCAGAATCTGATGTGAATTTGTCCAAAAGACGGTGAAATTATTGAGTTTTTCCTTTTTCAGCGATTTTTGATAAAATGAATAGTTTTTACCTCCATTATTTTTCTCGTAACGACGAGATTTTTTTTTCGTAACTTCGAAATTTTTCTCGCAACTACGAGTTATGACATGGTACGAAATGGCTTCTGTAGGAAATACACGCTCATGGACTAGAATATTTTATACATATTGGGAGTATTTTATTTTTACTTAGAACCAACAACCTTTTTTATCGCAAAGCGATACAAATCCCCTACCGGTATAAATCTGAGACCAATACTGAAATCAATGCATGTGCAGACAAGTACCAGTTCAGTATCTGTAATAGGATCAATAAAGAAAAGACTAGAAATCTGAAACTGTAATGAAAATAACAAAGTCAAAGGGTATAACTCTATTAAAACTAGGTCAGCTTCAGCAAATATTGAACATGATCTATCACAAACCAAAACACAGTTCAACATTTGCGATACATGTAACAGTAAAAAAAAGTCTGAATTCTTAAATCTAGGAAAAACTTTGAATTTTACTAAGTCCAAGAACAAGAACTATTGTACAAATAGGTCAATTGAAACTAATTTGAACTGAACTTCCTCTGAATTACACCGACATATATATTCACATACTAGTACCAAAAAGTAGTACAATAGATTCAATAATGAAGAAAAAAAGTCCAGAAAAGTTAAAATATTATGAATGTAATATGTACTCTTCGACGTGTTAAAAGGAATCAAGACTAAAACTCTACTCTTCGACGTGTAAAAAGGAATCAAGAATAAAACTCTATCTTTATAAATCTAAGATATACTCAAATATCAAAACTTATTTCAATATTTACATAAAAGTTTCATAAAATTCGAAAAACTAAGGCACGGTCCATTTGATATTCGGGGGGGGGGGGGGGCTTTGGGTTTTTTTTTTTTTTTTTTCGAAAAAAATAATTTTGCTCTGAATTTTGATGGAAAAATTGATTTGCTTATGGTGTGTCAGAAAAAAATAATCTTGTTTCACAAGTAGTCTATATTTGAAGAATTACCTTTAAATTTCGCTAAAAATTTCTGAAAATTTTCCGACTCGCTTCGTTCGTCACAGTTTTCAATTTATATAAAAAAAATTTTGGCTGGCTTCGCTCGCTGTAGTTTTATATCAAAACGTTAATTTTTAATGGCAAAGATTATATTTGAAAATACCAAAAGAATGCATGTTAATGGGGGAAAAGGGCTTCCTTAGAGGCTTATAAATATACCATGAATATAATGCATTACTATTACATGCAATAGATGCATGTTTCACCATAGAGTCTAATTTCATATACAAGCTTCGAAGGAGAACTTCAGTTTTTCCCCTAAGAAGCTGTTAAGATAAGGCGTAGAATCTGCCCTGAAAAGTTGAAATTTCAAAATGCAAAAATTGAGAATCTATTTCGGTAGAAATTTCAAGTAACTTGGTCCGCATATGAATCTGCTTTCAGATGGGATAAATTATGAAAAATAAGACCGATATTTGGGTCAAAGTAAGCGTTTTTTACACAGAAATCAATGGAAAACGGAAAAGTTTTATACAACATCGTTCCCCCCCTCGCTTTACAATGCCACTTTCACCAAAGGTGTATATCAATAAAACACAATTTCTTGCCAAGTGGGGTTCTGAAGCGAGGGGGGGGGGGGAACAATGTTCCACAGGCGAAAAACGAAAAATGGGGGGATGGATGGCTATTTTTAAATTTGCCTCTAGAGCGTTTAAGTACGTTATAATGTCGTCTTTTTCTTTTTATATCACAGAACAATCTATTCAGAGTGTATTCCGATCAAATATTTAACCGTTTGGAAGGAAATAAACGAGAAAGTTGTCTATTTCTACACCGTGTGTATTTCGCGCCAGAAAGCTACATAAATGGCTGAGAAGAACGAAATAAAACCGTTTTTCAGTTTCCGGATTGCAGAGTTTGCCGATTATATTGATATAATAACCTCAAAGTTAATTTTGCTTATCCAATTTTAGACATGAAAAGGTAACAGAAGCATAATATACATAAAAAATGTTTTAAATAATGCATTTTTTTGTGCATTTTCGATCGATATTTAACGTTTTCCGTCATCTGTACCCCTAACTCTTCAACCCGTAATTATAACATCTTTCACCAAATTTATTTAAATAAAATACCTACTAGGAATCTTATGATACTTTATATTTTATCTTGACCAATTTTTATATAAATTGGAAAGACAGCGCACGAGAAATAATCGAGTGATTTCAGGGCTAAATCCGGCCCTTATCTTAACAGCTCCTTTACAATTCGAAATTCGAAAATTTGTCTAGAAAATCCTCCCCTCAGACCCTCTTACAAGATATAAATTTTGTTTACTGAGGATTATATTGTAAATACTTCTATCTCTCTGTTTATAAGTGAATTGAATTTTTCATAAAAATAAAGTAATATTTTATTAGAGTAGTTTTGGGGAAATCACGCATTCGAAAATCACTGATAAAAGGGAAAAAAGGAACAGCTATTCAAAAATGAAACCATGTGAATGCATGTATAAAAGCTTTGATGAGTTTCAGATGAAATTAATTTTAAATTTCAATTCCTATACTTTTAATGTGGATTTAAAAAAAATCACAGAAATTCAAAGTAATTTTACTCTTTCTTCCAACATTTCTGCTCCAGAGTAGTGCATATGATGATCGTTCATGGATGATTTAGACCAAACAAAACTCCTCCAACTCGCCACTTTTAATTGGCCGGATTGCAAAGCAATTCCGGTCTATAGATTGACGATGTCTGTCTGTCTGTCTGTCTGTCTGTCTGTCTGTCCGTCCGTCCGACTGTCTGTCTGTCTGTCCGTCCGTCTGTCGTCAACATATTGGTTAAAGTTTCTGGTTGCAGCAAAATCTGAGGAACATTACGCAGTAGAAACTTTATATCATACATGAAGGTTGCCCATTACAAGACCTTTCAATTTATGCCTTAACATTTGACCTAGTGACCTTGACCTGGAGCTTTGACCTAGTCATGGTTATGGTATCGGGAAAGTGTGTAGACTGTAAGGCCACTATGTTCCCCATTTCCTCAACATAAATTTTGGACCCGGCCCGAAAAGAAAGGGCTATACATCATTTGATGGGGGGGGGGGGTAGTTATTGAGATGGGGATATTTGGAGGAAACGGATCCAAGACATGGCCCAGGTAGAGTTGTTCGACGAAAAATATTTTCAACACAAAGGAAACCTATAAACTATTGATAAATAGGATTGTCAAGAATTCTATAAATTGTTTCTTTCCCATTTCCGATGCGAATTCCATCTGTTGCATCCCAAGGTCTCCACGTTCACGACCCCCCCCCCCCCCCCCCTTAACACATCAATGGAAATAATCATACAAACGATCATAGATATGAATTCCAATGGATAATGAAGCTTATTCAAATATTCGGTAACTAGTATACATGTATATTTTAATTGATATGAATTTATAAAAGCCCATTTTCATTATGCGAATAGTCTAATCGAACACGCGATTTTCACATGTGTCTACACAATGAGGTCATGTACATGTATGTTGTAGAAAATTGTGTACCGACCATTGGCCTGTATTGGATTGTATTTTCTAAAATATCATGTAAGTAAAACACTATAATTATCATGCAGTTTTGTATTCTCGAAATTTAGCTGATTAATTACATTTTCTAAGGCACGGTCCATTTGATATTCTGGGGGTGGGGGGGGGGGCTTGGGTTTTTTTCGAAAAAAATAATTTTGCTCTCAATTTTGATGAAAAAAATAAATTTGCTTATGATGTGACAGAAAAAAAATAATCTTGCTCTTACAAATAATCTGAATTTGAAGAATTACCATAAAATTTCGCTAAAATTCTTGAAAATTTTTCCGGTTCGCTTCGCTCGCCGCAGTGTTTAATTTGTATCAAAAATTTTTTGGCTCGCTTCGCTTGCCATACTTTTCTATCAAAACATTATTTACTAATGGCATTATGTTCATATATTTGAAGATATCAAAAGTTATATGTGTATGTGAATGAAAAAGGGCTTCCTTAAAAGCTTAAATATATTATCAATAATTATTTATAATTGCTGTTAATACATGTTGCATGTATCCCGTAGAATCTAATATATTATGTTCTTGTAAGCTTGGAAGGAAAACTTCAATTATTCACCAATTCTACATTTAAAAATTTGTCTAGGAGACAAGTTCCCCTCAGACACTCTTATACATGTTATATACATG
The DNA here is from genome assembly GCA_033119305.1 of Pinctada imbricata. Taxonomy (NCBI): domain Eukaryota; kingdom Metazoa; phylum Mollusca; class Bivalvia; order Pterioida; family Pteriidae; genus Pinctada; species Pinctada imbricata. The sequence goes on from VSWD01000001.1 coordinate 57,561,362, forward strand.
TACCTTATATAAAATATTGAGAATTGTATTGTAAATATCTTTTATCTCTCTGTTAAATGAATACTTGCATAAAAATAAACTAAAATATTAATATTTAGAGTTTTGTGTAAAAATATAAATAATTTCTATTGATAAAACACAATCATTTTTCATATGCGCATCACTTTGTTAAAAAAAATTTCCTTGCTCCAACTTTGCAAGAAAAAAATAATTTTGCTCTGGTCCGGGGCGAACAAAATAATCTTGCTCCGACAAAAAACCCAAGCCCCCCAGAATATCAAATGGACCGTGCCTAAAAGAAATTTTGAAATGAGGAAAATGCAGAGAAACAGCTATGTACTTGCCTTTCACAGTATACAGGTATATGTAACAAAATCGTTTGTAATGAAAATAGAATATTATAGAAGAATTTAACAATCGTATTTAGTATGTTAATGTATGTACTTTTATTGTGCTTTTTTGCATGACTATGTTTCGATATAACATCCCACTCCCCCCCCCCCCCACACACCCCTCCCAACTACTCTTCCGTCTAATAAATTGCATGCCATTCTTTGATGTAAACTTTTAGCAGTAAACACTGATCAATATACTATTTCACTTCAGATAATATAAAGTTTCAATAACTTAACCGCCCTCCCCCCCCCCTTTCCGGCCCAACATGTCTTGGTTGATCATAAACATTGGGCTCCTTTTTCATCTACATGTATATTTGATCTCCTTTGCTTGTGAAAAATCATTTCAATTAACTTTCATGTCTGTTGGTTTGAATGATATACTTGAATCCAACAACATCCCATCCCACCACTATTTCACATATGTACCAAATTTTGATCAATGTAAACCGTAGCATATAATTTTTTGACATTGTAAAATGTAACTATGGATATTTTGAATTCATCTTTTTGGTTCGCAATATTTCATATAAAACATATGAAAAAACCTACCCACCCGGTCCCGTCCCCATCCCGTTCTAAAACAACCCCCTCCCACCCATCCCCTTCCACAAGTTCACAAGATTACGTACCCGTCTTTTAATTATTTCAGTAAAACTGAAGATTTCATGATTACTTTATCCATTTTCTATTTCAATGTATGGTTTTCTTTGATATTTTCTAATTTCTGAACTCATCTTTACAGGTAGACGACATCTCATACAAATGACAATGTCCACGCGTCCAGGCTCCTTTATATACCGCTCGAGTACTCGAGGTAGTGGATTTTGGGTCACGATACATTAGTATGCAAAACGTCATCAGGGGGAAAGTTCAAATCAACACATGACAAAGTGTATTTTTAGCTAGGGGACGGAGATTGTTAGTTTCACTTCTAACAATTTCCGTTCCCTAAAAAAATTTACTACGTCATGGGGGTTTTTAAATACTTAGTTCAGCTTTAAGTAAGAGAAATTTATCTGATTTTGATTTTGATTTAGCAGCCTTTTTTTGTAATAAAATTTCATTGATCATTTAGCTTACTTCTGAGTTGACTCGGCAGTATAATTCGGGAGGGGGGATCTGGGGGTGTCAATGATTCTATTGGTAATGTATTTATTTTGTTTTTTTTTTTTTTTTGGTCAAAATAATAATAATTGCTTGAGTTTTTATTGGAACCACTACCGAATATGGCCTCATGTTCATCAGAAAGGAAGGGATCTCTAACAACACCTAGTTGCATCAGGTAATCTTCTAAATGGTGGAGGTGGCGTAGCCTCAGTTTCCTCTCACATAGCTTTAATTATTGATCGTTGGATGCTGAACATTACATATACTAAAAATTGCTGATGAAAATCCTTGACAGTAATTTTCATTTTGGTACAACATTCATTTATAGAATCGCTATTCAATGAAGAGTGAAATTCAGAATTAAACTGACGAAAAGGTTTTGGTTAAACTTTTGAATTTGGACCTGCAGTTACAGATTTAAGATTGGTTGGATGTTGGTTTTGAAAGCCGCCAGGGTATACATAGCATGAACAAGACATGCACGTTTCGGTTATTGATCCCTTGTCAGTGATCCTCAATCTAAGCAATGTTTTATGGCCAAAATCTCCGATATTTATGTCCTAAATATACCTAAAGACACAACAAGATGGCTGAGATATGATGCTGTAGGAACCAAAACTTCGTCTAGTTTTCACAACGACGTTCGTGTTGGAGACATCGCTATAGCGATCGCAGGTCGTGCATTGATATTTCTCGCTATAGGTTTTCATGTTGGAAATGTTAGATAAATGTTCATCAAACATGTTTAATTTAATTCATGGTATCTTGATGATGTTTGATACTTTTTCTGATGGGAAACAGTACCATCTTCATGCATTTCAATAATATTGACATTTATTTCAAAACATTGCTCCAGTTCATGTTTCTCTTCTAAAGGTAGTTTCTCGTCGTGTATTTTTTTGTTCCGCGGAAAGTCATGTATTTCGTTAAGTGCTCTTTTATTGAAGTCCTCAAATGCCTTCGTCCGGATTGCACATTATTGGGCACCTTACAGCCACGCATGTCTCATCAAAAGGACCCGACACTCTGTGTTTCTAATTAATATGATGTATCGTTTTTACTTGAGAGCAACATTCATTTTTATAGAGTGTTTCGGCAGTATTTTGCTTAAATACATGTGGCATAATGTTTCTTAATTATCAACACGGTCCTGCCTCATCAGGGGTCCAACCTTATAGTTTGCTAATTGTTCATTAATAGACAATTGATGAAGTTAGTATGTCTCCGAGATTTTGGTGCTTTTTGTAAGCTATCATCGGCGCTGACTGAAATATTGTTTTAAGGAGTGAGTCTTCTGATATCAATTTCCAGTTTTTCATAAGTCGCTTTTTTATTCCTTTTATTCTGGGGTCAAATTTCGTAACAAGAATATGTTTCTCTTTTCTTTGCTTAGCTGATTTCGGTTTAAGTAAATCTTTTGTTTTTATGCTTAACTTCTTGGATGATCGGGATTGTTTCAGTTTCACAGTAGCCTCGTAGCATTAATTTATCATTAAATGATTGCAATGCAGAATCTAAGACAGAGTTGTCACTTGTGTTGCGCAATAGTCTATAACATTCGCCTTTGATGAATCCTTTGAAGACTGGCGTAGGATGTGCGCTTTCTCTGTGTAAATATTGAAAATTGTTTGTTTTTTTCATGTGTTTTTATGTCCAGAACGTTTTGAGTACTGAACCTATTTCCTTTGAATACTGTTGTATCAAGGAGCGTCATTTCTGTCTCAGATATTTCATATGTAAACTTCAATAAGTCATGGATTGCATTGCCGATTTCGAATAAATGATTTGCTTCTTGAAGTGTTCCGTTGTATATTATAAATCCGTCATCTCTATAACGCCCATGAAATGCAATCTTTTCTCTGTATTGGAATTGTGACATCATAGTATTTGTGATTTCATACATTCTTATGTCACATATTTCAGGGCTTGGTACTGCACCCATAGCAGCGCCTATGCGCTGTCTGTAGTGTTTACCATTGAATTCAAAATAGTTATTTTCAAGAATTATTTTGAGTAAGTCAAGCATATTTTGTTTTGTTGGGCAATTAAGTTCTAATTGTGATTGCAGTGTGTGCTCGTTATAGGATCTACCCACAGCATTTAAGAGTTCATCAAATGTCATGTTAGTGTACATGCTTGTTACATCATAGGTTATCAAAAGACAATCGGGATTTAGTTTCAACGACTCAATTTTGTTTATGAAGTCTGATGTGTCTTTTATGTATGTATTTTGCATTCGGACGATAGGTACCAGAAAGTAATCACAATAATGACCGATTCTCTCTGCTGGTGTTCCGATTTGAGAGATTATAGGTCTGCCAGGTGGCATAATTGGAAGTTCATTGCATGCGCCGTGTCGGACATTTGTTATCAATTGCTCATTTAATTTATGTATCTTAGGGAGTAGATATAGCCTCCCTACGCGATATGTCTGGCCACTTGTCAAATACTTGATCGTTTCTTTATCAAACATGCTATTCACTTTCATTTCACCAATTATTTTCATGATTGCATTATCAATCTCGTGTAAGTTTGGTTGTTCAACTTCTTCATAATGTGGTGAATTTAGCATTTTTTCTCCTCTCTTATACATTTCTTTATCAAGAATTACTATTGTGTTGCTTTTATCGGCTTTCTTAATTACTGCATCTTTCAAACTTTTCAATTGTTTTATTTCATGCCTTTCGCGCAGTGAGAGATTAACTGACTTTGTTTTTCATTCGAGTGTTAATTCTTCATTCAATATCTCTATTTCTAAATTGGATCTCCCAACACTATATTGCATACCGAAACTGCACAAGTCTCCTTACAAATTTCGATTTATTGCTAATTCTAGTAACTGCTCCACTACAATTTTGTCTAGAAATCTGACGTCAGCACTTACTGCTATTAAAGAACACATAACTAGATATTGTGAAACGGTTCTAAACAGGAACGATGTAAATTTATTTTGGTCTATTAAGAATTCAGGGGATGTGATTGAAAAAATGAAATCTGGAAATTTCCAAGCCAACACGATTTCTTCATACGACTTCTCTAATATGTACACCACACTTCCTCATGACAAAATTAATGATCGATTATCTAATCTCATTAAATGGTGTTTTGATCGAGAGCGAAAAACTTACATTTGTACATCTGAATCGAAGGGTTTCTTTTCCTCGACAGACTACAAATCATATAAATCATGGACATGTAGTGACCTGTGTAATGCCTTGTCCTTCCTCTTGGACAATATTTATGTTAGATTTGGTGAGGATCTATACAAGCAGGTTGTAGGAATTCCTATGGGTACTAACTGTGCGCCTCTTGTTGCAGATTTATTTTTATACACTTATGAAAAAGAATTTATCCAAAATCTTCAAAAGCAAAGAAAAGGGCAAGGGGCGGTAAGGGACTCTCTAGGCCCAAAATTGTTGTTAATTCCGAAAATTTAAAAATATTGAAATTGATACTGAAATTGATTAAAGGAAGATTGTCTTTAATAGGTTCAACTTGAAAAATGTTCGATTTCATTTTTTCATTAGAGTTATCCCCCTTTGAAATCACCTATGAAACCGGAAATGAACAAAAAATCAATAAATTTTCGCCTTTGATGGCGAAATTAGACTTGGCCACATCAAAACAACAAGTTCATATTTTGTCTGTATATCCGTACAAGTATTTTGTAAATGTTGTAAAAGTATGAATCTGTTGTTTTCATGTGGCCACATCGAAAACGGAATGAAATCAATTACTGTTACCAAGAGATCGGGTCTTTTTGGAAACAGAAAAACACCTTTTACTTCTATAATACAGAAATAATTTGAGTCAAATCGATATAATTTAATAGATTTTGTTTTGTTGTTAATGATGATATTGATTATTTATTCTTACATGCACGAAATAAAATAATATCGACAAAAATGTCTTTCAAATGTCTACTTTCCTCGTAACGTAACCGACTTTCAGGACGATAGAATGACGTCATACTGAATATATGACGTCATTCTATGGTCGTGAATGTATTTTGCGAAAAATATTTTAAAGTCAAAGCAATCATATCATATACATATTTAAAAATCGAAATGACAGAGTATGTCTAAAAGGATACAGCCGGTATAAAATAAAATATTAATTAAAAAAGAAAAAACCCTGTACAAACGAAAAAGAAATCCTTAAAAACTAAATTAAACAACATCAACCCCCCCCCCCCCCCGCAAAAAAAAAAAACACACACGAAAGTCAACCACAATAAACTTATAGATTAAATGAAGATGTCAAGTACACCCCATCTTTTCAGAAAAAAAGAAAAGAAAAAAGAAAAGGAGACAAAATAGAAAATCCGAATGGACGTTACGTATAACATGACAAACCCTTCTTTCACATGAAGAGCAATTTTTACTTTATCATAAATATATCATGAAGAACACAACATATATGTAATCTATCTGATTTTGACACTGGAATAAAATTTATTTCAATATCGAGAAATTATGGCCATGTAAAATTTACACCGCCGCGTATGATTTGCCGTCGATGAGATTTACTTATTTTTTCAAATTGGGAAAAAAATATCTGCCATGTCTCGATTTCGACTGAGAAATATCCTTTAATTTTATTGAACATATTTTATAGAAAATATGTTGTCAATAACGAAAATTATAGCGCATACAGTGTATATAAAACTTATATAAGAGCGATTTTACGGTAACGGACATTCTGCGAGTATTGTGTACATACCGATTGTCTGTTGTTCACGCCTTGTAAATAAATCCTTCACAGTAGCACATTCTGTATCTTCATATTTTTCTTCATTTTTTTAATGATGTAAATCTAAATCATTAAAAGTGCAATCCAAGGAACTTGTACATGTATACATAAAAAATAAAGAACAACCGAAATATAGACGCATCTTAATTTGGGGAGATTTTTTGACATACAATGAATATTGATAATTTCAGTCGTTAAAAATCAATGCGTTTAGAAAGTAGGAAATATCCCCACTAATGTGGTTATTTTACAGGGACGTGTATAAAATTTTATCCCTGGTATTTTATTACAAACAACGAATCGTACATACTGAAATGTTGTAAGCAATAGGAATTATTGAGAGAAAAACGAAAGTTTGTGAACTGGAAGGTATTGTAGGTGGCGCTATGATAAAATGATTAACCTTTGAATTCTTAATCGATCCTTTTTCTGTGTAAAAACAACATGTGTTATTATATAAACATGTAGTTGCGGTTGTTCATTAAAAAAAAGATAAAAACCAAGAAAAGCCTTATTATTGTGATTAAAGAATGACTTGCGAGTGGTACTGTAACCAGCGATCAATCCGACGCCCATGTGTATATGTTTATTTTTTTTTTAATTGTCACACCTTCACTTTTTTGGCCAACACACGAGTAACGACCTTCAACACGCTGGCGAACGTCGAGGTTTCGTTCGAAATTTTATAACGAGGCAACTCTCTCAATGCGCGCGTAGCGACCTAAAAGGTTTGTTGACATTGAGACATGCAAGGTAATTCTTGATAATGACTAGCGGTACCTAGCGAGCCGAAGGATTTCTTAACTATAAAAAAAATTCTATTAGAAAAAGGAAGTGCTGACCACCAAAAGAGGGGATCGGAGCCCACTCGTAATGCAGATGAATCAGATGAGACAAAAATGATTTACACGGGAAAAGGGGTTTGGGACTAAAATACAGTGTAGGGTCTGCTGGGTTACCGGAAATACACGCTATTTATGCCTTGGTGAAAAGTATCATTATCACATCAATATCATTTATTGTAAGATTTCAAAAAGTCAACAAAGGGGTGGTACCCCAGTTACCCCTCATTATATTTAAATCTACCAAGTACATTCATGTATATATTATATCGTGATATTGACAGCATATGAACACATTTAACTATTGTTTCCTCCTTTTTCGTAACAAGTTGCAGCTTCAAAACTTTACATGAAAATTTGATTTATTTAAAGATATTTATTTATCATTCAATTGCACAAAAACTGATACAAAGTAGCCTAAATAGTGTTAGAATATAGCAGCATGTTACCTACAGACAATTTAAAATTACAATGTGATCGTAACGTCATATGACGTCAAAATCAGTGTAACATATAGCCGACCATCCTGGTTTCAAATTAGTGTAGAATTGCAACGGAATGTCGGATTCTCAAAATTTAAAATGATTTACACTCTGTATTTCATGTATTTTCAATGTTCAATGTTTTTCCGAGTTTTGAGATTGGGCTGATTTTGGCCCTTACCGCCCCTTGCCCTTTGATGAGCTGAAATGTTTCAATAATACTTCTAGGTATCTGGATGATATTCTAACCATTGACAATCCTGCTTTTGAATTATATAAGAATGAAATTTATCCACAAGAATTAACCCTTAACAAGGCAAACCTTTCAAATACAGAAACACCCTTTTTGGACCTAAATATCAAAATTGTAAACGGAAAGATTCATACAAGTGTATATGACAAAAGGGATGATTTTGGATTCAACATAGTAAATTTCCCTTGGCTTGACGGTGATGTTCCAAGATTACCGTCATACGGCATTTACATATCACAGCTCATCCGGTACGCTAGAGCATGTACTGATATTTTGGATTTTCACAGTAGAAATTTACAAATTACCAAAAAACTTTTAGGTCAAGGTTTCCGCTTTCATAAACTAGTTAAGACTTTTTGGAAATTTTACAAAAATTACAGTCAACTTCTTTTAAAATTCGGATATATACATGCAACAGAGTACATTACTATGGGTATTACACAACCTGTCTTTTATGGTGATATGATAAACAAAATAAAGAGGATCAAAGGTAGGCAGCATAACCATCGAAAATGCGTCAGAATCATCAAACGCCTTTTATACCGTGGATATGATCCTAATGTCACCAGACGGACACTAGGCTTGGTACTTGACCAATCTACAGTCTTGTACAAGCGCATCCTTGAGACTTGCACTCTGACTGGCTGTGACGACGGGACTCCATGACGGGCCCTGTCCAAACCTCTTTAGAGAAGACAGGGCCCCGACCACCTGTCCTCTCTGAATGTCAGTCGGACTCCTCGGGTGATTGCATACATGAGCTCGCTACAGCCGGCAGAGCACGGACTGTATAACGCATGCCCTCTTTTTATATCCATTTACATATTCATCTGTGTCTCTGGGGCCTCTGCGTTTTGCGGTCTTGTTTGTGTGATGTCATCTTACAGTGAGGAGGTTGTTTTACACCACAATTGTACGTTCTTCGAGACCTCTGGGTAATTGGAGAAGTGAGAGGGTTGTGCGCACGTAATCCAGGATAACCACACCATTTGCTACTTGCGTGACAGATGGCCGTCCAAAGTCGGCACCGGTTACCCATTGGTCTCGTCGGTTTATGTGTAGTCTTTTGTGTTTGATGTTTACATGTCGTGTGTCTCTTTTCCGTCTCGTGCTGTACTCGTCTTTTGTGTTTTTGCATCGGGTGTTTTGGTGTTTTACTGTTGATGCTGCAACGGGGTCTTGTTGGAGATCTCCTCCCTTCTTTCAACACTGGAGGAAATTATGCTATTCTGGCAAGAACGATAAGGCGTGCTCTAAAATGATAACCAGCCTCTGATTGGTTTGCTGGAAAATCAACTACGTTTCAATCGAACAGAATAGCATAATTTCCCCCAGTGTTGAATTAACACTCGAATGAAAAACAAAGTCAGTTGAAATGACTCGAAGATTTAAAAGAAAAAATAAAAGATCAAAGTCATTTAGAGCGGGGCTCATTGAACAATAGAAATTTCGAGAGCGGGTTGAAAAAGAAGAGAAAGCGAGAAAGTATGTTCTTAATTTATCGAACCATGAACTTAATAATGAAGAGGTGCTCCTTTTGTCGAAAGGGTTAAAATTTATACCTACACCTAAAACCAAAAATGCTAAGAACCAAATCATGCTCTCATTCAACGAATTTGCCCGGAAATTACGTTGCAAATACCACTTTGGGGGGCAAGAGAAAACAAACAATCTTCATCCGTTCAGAATAAAATCTGGTTTTGAACCTGACCGAGGCTGTGAAAATCTTGAAAAATACATCGAACTAACAAAGCTAGAGTTATCGTCTATACAAATGAGACAAACCCATGATAATCTCTCACTGCGCGAAAGGCATGCAATAAAACAATTGAAAAGTTTGAAAGATGTAGTAATTAAGAAAGCCGATAAAAGCAACACAATAGTAATTCTTGATAAAGAAATGTATAAGAGAGAAGAAGAAAAAATGCTAAATTCACCACATTATGAAGAAGTTGAACAACCAAACTTACACGAGATTGATAATGCAATCATGAAAATAATTGGTGAAATGAAAATGAATAGCATGTTTGATAAAGAAACGATCAAGTATTTGACAGGTGGCCAGACATATCGTGTAGGGAGGCTATATCTACTCCCTAAGATACATAAATTAAATGAGCAATTGATAACAAATGTCCGACACGGCGCATGCAATGAACTTCCAATTATGCCACCTGGCAGACCTATAATCTCTCAAATCGGAATACCAGCAGAGAGAATCGGTCATTATTGTGATTACTTTCTGGTACCTATCGTCCGAATGCAAAATACATACATAAAAGACACATCAGACTTCATAAACAAAATTGAGTCGTTGAAACTAAATCCCGATTGTCTTTTGATAACCTATGATGTAACAAGCATGTACACTAACATGACATTTGATGAACTCCTAAATGCTATGGGTAGATCATACAACGAGCACACACTGCAATCACAATTAGAACTTAATTGCCCAACAAAACAAAACATGCTTGACTTACTCAAAATAATTCTTGAAAATAACTATTTTGAATTCAATGGTAAACACTACAGACAGCGCATAGGCGCTGCTATGGGTGCAGTACCAAGCCCTGAAATATGTGACATAAGAATGTATGAAATCACAAATGCTATGATGTCACAATTCTAATACAGAGAAAAGATTGCATTTCATGGGCGTTATAGAGATGACGGATTTATAATATACAACGGAACACTTCAAGAAGCAAATCATTTATTCGAAATCGGCAATGCAATCCATGACTTATTGAAGTTTACATATGAAATATCTGAGACAGAAATGACGTTCCTTGATACAACAGTATTCAAAGGAAATAGGTTCAGTACTCAAAACGTTCTGGACATAAAAAACACGTATGAAAAAAACAAACAATTTTCAATATTTACACAGAGAAAGCGCACATCCTACGTCAGTCTTCAAAGGATTCATCAAAGGCGAATGTTATAGACTATTGCGCAACACAAGTGACAACTCTGTCTTAGATTCTGCATTGCAATCATTTAATGATAAATTAATGCTACGAGGCTACTGTGAAACTGAAACAATCCCGATCATCCAAGAAGTTAAGCATAAAAACAGAAAAGATTTACTTAAACCGAAATCAGCTAAACAAAGAAAAGAGAAACATATTTTTGTTACGAAATTTGACCCCAGAATAAAAGGAATAAAAAAGCGACTTATGAAAAACTGGAAATTGATATCAGAAGACTCACTCCTTAAAACAATATTTCAGTCAGCGCCGATGATAGCTTACAAAAAGCACCAAAATCTCGGAGACATACTAACTTCATCAATTGTCTATTAATGAACAATTAGCAAACTACAAGGTTGGACCCCTGATGAGGCAGGACCGTGTTGATAATTAACAAACATAATGCCACATGTATTTAAGCAAAATACTGCCGAAACACTCTATAAAAATGAATGTTGCTCTCAAGTAAAAACGATACATCATATCAATTAGAAACACAGAGTGTCGGGTCCTTTTGATGAGACATGCGTGGCTGTAAGGTGCCCAATAATGTGCAATTTGGACTTCGGGGACAATGTCCCACTGACACTATCCCGTGAATCCCTTCACTTGGAAGGAGATCCGCATGTTGAATCCTAAGGATTCGACTAATTTATGTGTTTCTACCACATATAATTAATGCCTTTCTAGAAATGCACAAAAGTATGTACAAATTTAATCATAAAATGCCATAGAGCTATGAACAATCAGCAAAGATTGTCCCTACAGAAAAAAATGTCTACTGTTTCCATGACTCCCGAAGACGTCGACACAATGATGTGTAACCAAGAGAGTCAATTTAAATATGAGGAAGATGTTGACTTTTCCCTGGACTTAACAAAAGAATGTGAACCTGAACTGGTTGACAAAAGTATCGAAGATGCAACAAGTAATGGACTGCGAAGAATAATAAAACTCATGGATGAAAGGAATGAACTATCCCGAAGTAAGGAGTGTCTAAAATTTGGGAAAGAGAGAAGCGAAAATCCACCTTGGATGAAACTTATCACCTTCACCTCGTTTAAAGTGTCAAATGATGAAGACACGATGAAATTCAATGATCTTTTTAATGAAGTTGCGAGGGAAGCGAAGGACAAAGTAGTGAACTCAATGGTCCAGTTCCTGGATAGAGAGATAACATCCAAGGAAGAAAAAATGAAAAAAGTGAGAAACGAAGTCTTTGAAAGCTTTCCGCCGGCAACAAAGGGGTGGCGTGAAGCCAAGAAAGGATTTGACAAGGAGATACAAGAACTCACCAATAAACATGCTCGAGATCTGGCACGCTACAGAGATAACTTAGTGGAAAAAAGCGAGCAGAAAAAGGAAAGAAGACCAAATAGTGGAAAGAAACGTCAAAGAGGAAGAGGACACTATAGGGGAAAATTCCGCCCATACTAAAAGAACAATACAAAAGAAACTATCCATGCTAGACTCATAAAAAATGTGAAGTGAAAGTGAAATTATGATAATTGGATTATAATAGAATAACTAAAACAGTATGTAACTCTGTTAAATTTTTGTTTTCTCTTCACTCAAGAAATGTTATTCCAGTAGAAATTACATGGCTGTATTTTTCAAATAAATTTTGAGTCTTAAATTGCGTAGTAATGTCTTGAATACAACAAACAAAACACTGATACTGTGCGTAGACATATTAGACTATACATGTAATTAGTGTACACAATTGTATGTACAGGTGTATCTTAGAAATACAAATACTGAGTGCTATATCAAGCTTTAATTCATCAATTAATAATGAAATAATTATACAGGGAGAAAATCACCAACAAGATAGCAAATTAATTCATCAAAATATTTTTTTCTCACTTGTTCGATTGAAACGTAGTTGATTTTCCAGCTAAGCAATCAGAGGTTGGTTATCATTTTAGACCACGCCTTATCGTTCTTGCCAGAATAGCATAATTTCCCCAGTGTTGAATTAGCACTCGAATGAAAAACAAAGTCAATTGAAATGACTCGAAGATTTAAAAGAAAAAATAAAAGATCAAAGTCATTTAGAGCGGGGCTCATCGAACAATATAAATTTCGAGAGCGGGTTGAAAAAGAAGAGAAAGCGAGAAAGTATGTTCTTAATTTATCGAACCATGAACTTAATAATGAAGAGGTGCTCCTTTTGTCGAAAGGGTTAAAATTTATACCTACACCTAAAACCAAAAATGCAAAGAACCAAATCATGCTCTCATTCAACGAATTTGCCCGGAAATTACGTTGCAAATACCACTTTGGGGGGGGGGGGGGGCAAGAGAAAACAAACAATCTTCATCCGTTCAGAATAAAATCTGGTTTTGAACCTGACCGAGGCTGAGAAAATCTTGAAAAATATATCGAACTAACAAAGCTAGAGTTATCGTCTATACAAATGAGACAAACCCATGATAATCTCTCACTGCGCGAAAGGCATGCAATAAAACAATTGAAAAGTTTGAAAGATGTAGTAATTAAGAAAGCCGATAAAAGCAACACAATAGTAATTCTTGATAAAGAAATGTATAAGAGAGAAGGAGAAAAAATGCTAAATTCACCACATTATGAAGAAGTTGAACAACCAAACTTACACGAGATTGATAATGCAATCATGAAAATAATTGGTGAAATGAAAATGAATAGCATGTTTGATAAAGAAACGATCAAGTATTTGACAAGTGGCCAGACATATCGTGTATGGAGGCTATATCTACTCCCTAAGATACATAAATTAAATGAGCAATTGATAACAAATGTCCGACACGGCGCATGCAATGAACTTCCAATTATGCCACCTGGCAGACCTATAATCTCTCAAATCGGAACACCAGCAGAGAGAATCGGTCATTATTGTGATTACTTTCTGGTACCTATCGTCCGAATGCAAAATACATACATAAAAGACACATCAGACTTCATAAACAAAATTGAGTCGTTGAAACTAAATCCCGATTGTCTTTTGATAACCTATGATGTAACAAGCATGTACACTAACATGACATTTGATGAACTCTTAAATGCTGTGGGTAGATCCTACAACGAGCACACACTGCAATCACAATTAGAACTTAATTGCCCAACAAAACAAAATATGCTTGACTTACTCAAAATAATTCTTGAAAATAACTATTTTGAATTCAATGGTAAACACTACAGACAGCGCATAGGCGCTGCTATGGGTGCAGTACCAAGCCCTGAAATATGTGACATAAGAATGTATGAAATCACAAATGCTATGATGTCACAATTCCAATACAGAGGAAAGATTGCATTTCATGGGCGTTATAGAGATGACGGATTTATAATATACAACGGAACACTTCAAGAAGCAAATCATTTATTCGAAATCGGCAATGCAATCCATGACTTATTGAAGTTTACATATGAAATATCTGAGACAGAAATGACGTTCCTTGATACAACAGTATTCAAAGGAAATAGGTTCAGTACTCAAAACGTTCTGGACATAAAAAACACGTATGAAAAAAACAAACAATTTTCAATATTTACACAGAGAAAGCGCACATCCTACGTCAGTCTTCAAAGGATTCATCAAAGGCGAATGTTATAGACTATTGCGCAACACAAGTGACAACTCTGTCTTAGATTCTGCATTGCAATCATTTAATGATAAATTAATGCTACGAGGCTACTGTGAAACTGAAACAATCCCGATCATCCAAGAAGTTAAGCATAAAAACAGAAAAGATTTACTTAAACCGAAATCAGCTAAACAAAGAAAAGAGAAACATATTTTTGTTACGAAATTTGACCCCAGAATAAAAGGAATAAAAAAGAGACTTATGAAAAACTTGAAATTGATATCAGAAGACTCACTCCTTAAAACAATATTTCAGCCAGCGCCGATGATAGCTTACAAAAAGCACCAAAATCTCGGAGACATACTAACTTCATCAATTGTCTATTGATGAACAATTAGCAAACTACAAGGTTGGACCCCTGATGAGGCAGGACCGTGTTGATAATTAACAAACATAATGCCACATGTATTTAAGCAAAATACTGCCGAAACACTCTATAAAAATGAATGTTGCTCTCAAGTAAAAACGATACATCATATCAATTAGAAACACAGAGTGTCGGGTCCTTTTGATGAGACATGCGTGGCTGTAAGGTGCCCAATAATGTGCAATTTGGACTTCGGGGACAATGTCCCACTGACACTATCCCGTGAATCCCTTCACTTGAAGGAGATCCGCATGTTGAATCCTAAGGATTCGACTAATTTATGTGTTTCTACCACATATAATTAATGCCTTTCTAGAAATGCACAAAAGTATGTACAAATATAATCATAAAATGCCATAGAGCTATGAACAATCAGCAAAGATTGTCCCTACAGAAAAAAATGTCTACTGTTTCCATGACTCCCGAAGACGTCGACACAATGATGTGTAACCAAGAGAGTCAATTTAAATATGAGGAAGATGTTGACTTTTCCCTGGACTTAACAAAAGAATGTGAACCTGAACTGGTTGACAAAAGTATCGAAGATGCAACAAGTAATGGACTGCGAAGAAAAATAAAACTCATGGATGAAAGGAATGAACTATCCCGAAGTAAGGAGTGTCTAAAATTTGGGAAAGAGAGAAGCGAAAATCCACCTTGGATGAAACTTATCACCTTCACCTCGTTTAAAGTGTCAAATGATGAAGACACGATGAAATTCAATGATCTTTTTAAGGAAGTTGCGAGGGAAGCGAAGGACAAAGTAGTGAACTCAATGGTCCAGTTCCTGGATAGAGAGATAACATCCAAGGAAGAAAAAATGAAAAAAGTGAGAAACGAAGTCTTTGAAAGCTTTCCGCCGGCAACAAAGGGGTGGCGTGAAGCCAAGAAAGGATTTGACAAGGAGATACAAGAACTCACCAATAAACATGCTCGAGATCTGGCACGCTACAGAGATAACTTAGTGGAAAAAAGCGAGCAGAAAAAGGAAAGAAGACCAAATAGTGGAAAGAAACATCAAAGAGGAAGAGGACACTATAGGGGAAAATTCCGCCCATACTAAAAGAACAATACAAAAGAAACTATCCATGCTAGACTCATAAAAAATGTGAAGTGAAAGTGAAATTATGATAATTGGATTATAATAGAATAACTAAAACAGTATGTAACTCTGTTAAATTTTTGTTTTCTCTTCACTCAAGAAATGTTAATCCAGTAGAAATTACATGGCTGTATTTTTCAAATAAATTTTGAGTCTTAAATTGCGTAGTAATGTCTTGAATACAACAAACAAAACACTGATACTGTGCGTAGACATATTAGACTATACATGTAATTAGTGTACATAATTGTATGTACAGGTGTATCTTAGAAATACAAATACTGAGTGCTATATCAAGCTTTAATTCATCAATTAATAATGAAATAATTATACAGGGAGAAAATCACCAACAAGATAGCAAATTAATTCATCAAAATATTTTTTTCTCACTTGTTCGATTGAAACGTAGTTGATTTTCCAGCTAAGCAATCAGAGGTTGGTTATCATTTTAGACCACGCCTTATCGTTCTTGCCAGAATAGCATAATTTCCCCTGTGTTGAATTAGCACTCGAATGAAAAACAAAGTCAATTGAAATGACTCGAAGATTTAAAAGAAAAAATAAAAGATCAAAGTCATTTAGGGAAAACAAACAATCTTCATCCGTTCAGAATAAAATCCAATTTATCTGTTCTTAAATGATGCTATTCAATTTGAAGACGTTTAACATTGAACCTGACCGAGGCTGTGAAAATCTTGAAAAATACATCGAACTAACAAATCTAGAGTTATCGTCTATACAAATGAGACAAACCCATGATAATCTCTCACTGCGCGAAAGGCATGCAATAAAACAATTGAAAAGTTTGAAAGATGTAGTAATTAAGAAAGCCGATAAAAGCAACACAATAGTAATTCTTGATAAAGAAATGTATAAGAGAGAAGGAGAAAAAATGCTAAATTCACCACATTATGAAGAAGTTGAACAACCAAACTTACACGAGATTGATAATGCAATCATGAAAATAATTGGTGAAATGAAAATGAATAGCATGTTTTATAAAGAAACGATCAAGTATTTGACAAGTGGCCAGACATATCGTGTAGGGAGGCTATATCTACTCCCTAAGATACATAAATTAAATGAGCAATTGATAACAAATGTCCGACACGGCGCATGCGATGAACTTCCAATTATGCCACCTGGCAGACCTATAATCTCTCAAATCGGAACACCAGCAGAGAGAATCGGTCATTATTGTGATTACTTTCTGGTACCTATCGTCCGAATGCAAAATACATACATAAAAGACACATCAGACTTCATAAACAAAATTGAGTCGTTGAAACTAAATCCCAATTGTCTTTTGATAACCTATGATGTAACAAGCATGTACACTAACATGACATTTGATGAACTCTTAAACGCTGTGGGAAGATCATACAACGAGCACACACTGCAATCACAATTAGAACTTAATTGCCCAACAAAACAAAATATGCTTGACTTACTCAAAATAATTCTTGAAAATAACTATTTTGAATTCAATGGTAAACACTACAGACAGCGCATAGGCGCTGCTATGGGTGCAGTACCAAGCCCTGAAATATGTGACATAAGAATGTATGAAATCACAAATGCTATGATGTCACAATTCCAATACAGAGAAAAGATTGCATTTCATGGGCGTTATAGAGATGACGGATTTATAATATACAACGGAACACTTCAAGAAGCAAATCATTTATTCGAAATCGGCAATGCAATCCATGACTTATTGAAGTTTACATATGAAATATCTGAGACAGAAATGACGTTCCTTGATACAACAGTATTCAAAGGAAATAGGTTCAGTACTCAAAACGCTCTGGACATAAAAACAAGTATGAAAAAAACAAACAATTTTCAATATTTACACAGAGAAAGCGCACATCCTACGTCAGTCTTCAAAGGATTCATCAAAGGCGAATGTTATAGATGAGTTAAAGAAGATCCTGACGATAATCTCAACAGCACTCACAATAGAGCGCAAAATTAAACATCGACGGACCCCTAGCAAGCTAGAGGTGGGATCAGGTGCCCGGGAGGAGTAAGCATCCCCTGTTGGCTAGCCGCACCCGCCGTCGATGTTTATGAAGCATTGAAATGAAAATATAAAAACTTCATGCACTGTCTGACGTTATGTCTATATAGAAAGTGCTATGGCGACAATGTCAGGGAAGTATATTCAAAACACTTACTGTCAAACCCCTCGCGGGGAACTTTTTTACGAGCTCCACACGGCAAAGGGCATAAGTGTGACACAAATGAGTTAAAGAAGATCCTGACGATAATCTCAACAGCACTCACAATAGAGCGCAAAATTAAACATCGACGGACCCCTAGCAAGCTAGAGGTGGGATCAGGTGCCCGGGAGGAGTAAGCATCCCCTGTTGGCTAGCCGCACCCGCCGTCGATGTTTATGAAGCATTGAAATGAAAATATAAAAACTTCATGCACTGTCTGACGTTATGTCTATATAGAAAGTGCTATGGCGACAATGTCAGGGAAGTATATTCAAAACACTTACTGTCAAACCCCTCGCGGGGAACTTTTTACGAGCTCCACACGGCAAAGGGCATAAGTGTGACACAAATGAGTTAAAGAAGATCCTGACGATAATCTCAACAGCACTCACAATAGAGCGCAAAATTAAACATCGACGGACCCCTAGCAAGCTAGAGGTGGGATCAGGTGCCCGGGAGGAGTAAGCATCCCCTGTTGGCTAGCCGCACCCGCCGTCGATGTTTATGAAGCATTGAAATGAAAATATAAAAACTTCATGCACTGTCTGACGTTATGTCTATATAGAAAGTGCTATGGCGACAATGTCAGGGAAGTATATTCAAAACACTTACTGTCAAACCCCTCGCGGGGAACTTTTTTACGAGCTCCACACGGCAAAGGGCATAAGTGTGACACAAATGAGTTAAAGAAGATCCTGACGATAATCTCAACAGCACTCACAATAGAGCGCAAAATTAAACATCGACGGACCCCTAGCAAGCTAGAGGTGGGATCAGGTGCCCGGGAGGAGTAAGCATCCCCTGTTGGCTAGCCGCACCCGCCGTCGATGTTTATGAAGCATTGAAATGAAAATATAAAAACTTCATGCACTGTCTGACGTTATGTCTATATAGAAAGTGCTATGGCGACAATGTCAGGGAAGTATATTCAAAACACTTACTGTCAAACCCCTCGCGGGGAACTTTTTTACGAGCTCCACACGGCAAAGGGCATAAGGCATTATAGACTATTGCGCAACACAAGTGACAACTCTGTCTTAGATTCTGCATTGCAATCATTTAATGATAAATTAATGCTACGAGGCTACTGTGAAACTGAAACAATCCCGATCATCCAAGAAGTTAAGCATAAAAACAGAAAAGATTTACTTAAACCGAAATCAGCTAAACAAAGAAAAGAGAAACATATTTTTGTTACGAAATTTGACCCCAGAATAAAAGGAATAAAAAAGCGACTTATGAAAAACTTGAAATTGATATCAGAAGACTCACTCCTTAAAACAATATTTCAGTCAGCGCCGATGATAGCTTACAAAAAGCACAAAAATCTCGGAGACATACTAACTTCATCAATTGTCTATTGATGAACAATTAGCAAACTACAAGGTTGGACCCCTGATGAGGCAGGACCGTGTTGATAATTAACAAACATAATGCCACATGTATTTAAGCAAAATACTGCCGAAACACTCTATAAAAATGAATGTTGCTCTCAAGTAAAAACGATACATCATATCAATTAGAAACACAGAGTGTCGGGTCCTTTTGATGAGACATGCGTGGCTGTAAGGTGCCCAATAATGTGGAAAATGGTGTAAAGATAGACATCTTAACATACACAGGTTGTCCGTATATGGTTGACCCTTTTGCTTTTTCGTGAGAGCATGGATGCTTTGGTTTCTCGTTATGAGAACTGACAAGGTCGTTTCTCCAGCGCCAAAAAGATAATTCATCCGGTTAATTGTAATTCTGTAAAGTCACAATGTAAATAATTTGTCGCCAAATTTTGTGATGTCTGCAATTTTTGTCTCTGGAAAATTAACTACATGTGTATTGTAAGACTAAATGTAGGGAAAGTAAGTAACCTGTACACAATCTTAGAAATGTATATAATAAAGTGAGGAGATACTTATGTGAAATAAAATGAGTTACAACATACCCAGAATCTGGATCAGTAGCACTCACAATGTCCTTTAACCTTGCCAATATTATATTCTTCGTGAAGAAGAAAATTAAATCTATTTTCATTTCATTATGTGGGAAGTTCTCTTCAACGCATTTGAAATTTTCTGTTACAAAATTTATTGAAATTTCAAAAACGTGGGTCCTGTAGCATCATATCCCACCCATTCTGCTACGTCTTTTGGTACATTTTTGGACATAATAATTTTCATACTTTTTGGCAATATTACATTGTTTAGACTGAGGATCACTGACGAGGGTGTAGTGCTCGAAACGTGCATGTCTGGTCCATGCTGTAAATTTATCAGGTTTTAAATAATGCTATTAAATTTAAAGACGTTTAACATTACATACAAAAAATCATCTGCCACATTGATAATGTCAAACTAAGAACATACCTGATTCTTCCTCTGTTAGATTTCTTTGCTCTAGGTGCTGGTGCTCTACGTACTCTAGGTGCTGTAGGGGTTGATGTTCTACCTTCTGTAGGTGCTAGTGATGTAAGCTCTATAGGGGTTGTCCATGAGAGTCCGAAATATTCAGCAATAAATATATTACAATAAATAAGATAAATACTTATTAGTGCAAACGTGGTTCTTTTCGCTGGGGAAAATTTCGCAATCGTTACATCAAGAAGTTTCGCGTGGGGGGAAATATTCGCGATAAAAATGTTTTTCCCGTGGCAAGAATACATCGGGGACATTTCACGTTGGGGAATATATATATTGTATATACAATAATATTACACGGTGAGGGGTCTGACAGTAAGTGTTTTGAATATTTTCCCTGACATGGTTGCCATGGCATTTTCTACATAAGATATAACATCAGACAGTGCAAAATGCATGTATTTTATATATTGCTTATATTTTCGTGCATGAACATCGACGGCGGGTGCGTCTAGCCAACAGGGGATGCTTACTCCTCCCGAGCACCTGGTCCCACCTATAGCTCACTGCTGGTGGACCAAGAATCACAAGGGCACACGTAAAACGTGAGTCCTGTAGCATCATATCCCACCTATTCTGCTACGTCTTTTGGTATATATTTGGACACAATATTTTTCATACTTTTTGGCCATTTTACAATGTTTAGACTGAGGATCACTGACGACGGTTCAGTAACCGAAACGTGCATGTCTGATCCGTGCTGTAAATTTATCAGGTCTTAAATGATGCTATTGAATTTGAAGACGTTTAACAATTGCTAGGGGTCCGTTGATGCTCAATTTGGTGCTCTATTGTGATTGCTGTTGAGATTATCGCCAGGATCTTCTTTAACTCGTGTGTATACAATAGTATTATATGTGTATACAGTAATATCACATGTGTATACAATAATATTACATGTTTATACAATAATACTGTATGTGTATATAATAATATTACATATGTATACATTAATATTGCATGTGAATACAATAATACTGTATGTGTATACAGTAATTTTACATGCGTATACAGTAATATTACATGTGTATATAATAATATTACATATGTATACAGTAATATTGCATGTGTATGCAATAATGTTAAACGTCTTCAATTTTGATATCATCATTTAAAACCAGATAAATTTGCAGCATGAACCAGACATGCACGTTTCGGGTACTTTACCCTCGTCAGTGATCCTCAGTCTAAACAATGTAATATGGTTAAAAAGTGTGAAAATATTGCTAAAAAGTGTGAAAATTATTAAAGGGACGGTGTCCCTGAAAATGTATTAAGTTTACAAAATTTTGTAATGCAAAATCTGAAAGTATACATTCTCATTTGTACAAATTCAAATTTTCAGGCCAATCTAACGCATACTTTCGCAGTTATAGACCTTTAAAAACGTCATTTTGAATTTGGGGTGCGAAGTTCTAATATATTCCACTAGCGCCACCTACAATGTATTGAGTTTTTACTATAGAGGTATACGGAGATTTAATTATTACAAAATCGACAATATTAGAGTGGTTACTGCATATTTTCAAATAATTTTTTTCTGGCTCATTTTTTCCTCTATCTAGACCGTTTGGAGTAAAATTTACATTTTCAATAAAAAATTATTTTCAGGGACACTGCATCTTTAAGTCCAAAAATGTACCTAACGACGTAGCAGAATGGGTGGGATATGGTGCTACAGGACCCACGTTTTAGAAATTTCAATAAATTTTGTAACAGAAAATTTCAAATGCGTTTGAAGAGACAGACGATGAACCGAAGTTGATCGAACTTGGCTACATGTGCCGTCGGGCACTCCTGGTTCACCAGCAGTGACACTCACTAAGTAGTTTTCAAATTTGATAGCATCATTGAAATTTATTTAAAGATGCAGTGTCCCTGAAAATATTTTTTTTATTGAAAATGTAAATTTTACTCCAAACGGTCTAGATAGAGGAAAAAATGAGCCAGAAAAAAATTTATTTGAAAATATGCAGTAACCACTCTAATATTGTCGATTTTGTAATAATTAAATCTCCGTATACCTCTATAGTAAAAATTCAATACATTGTAGATGGCGCTAGTGGAATGAATTAGAACTGCGCACCCCAAATTCAAAATGTCGTTTTTAAAGGTCCATAACTGCGAAAGTATGCGTTAGATTGGCCTGAAAATTTGAATTTGTACAAATGAGAATGTATACTTTCATATAAAAAGAAAGATTTTGCATTACAAAATTTTGTAAAATTAATTAATAAATTTTCAGGGACACCGTCCCT
Organism: Pinctada imbricata; assembly: GCA_033119305.1. NCBI lineage: Eukaryota > Metazoa > Mollusca > Bivalvia > Pterioida > Pteriidae > Pinctada > Pinctada imbricata. The sequence continues at coordinate 57,584,160 of VSWD01000001.1, forward strand.
TTAATATTACATGTGAATAGAGTAATATTACATGTGTATACATTATTCATTTAATATAACATATGTATAAATCCATTGAATTTTTATTCATATAAATATATTCATATAAATTCATTTATTCATATAAATTCATTTATTCATATAAAATCATTTAATATTATATGTGTATACAGTAATTTTACATGTGTATACAATAATATTTCATGATCCCCTCCTTTGTGTTATGTGTATACAATAATTTAACATGTGTATACACTAATATTACATGTGTAAACAATTTAAAGACGTTTAACATAATATATGTGAATACAGTAATATTGCATGTGTATACAATACTATTACAAGTGTATACAATAATATTACATGTGAAAACAATAATATTATTTGTGAATACATTTTCGTACACAAAACAAAATTTAACAAATATGAAAATACAAAACAAAACAAGAATTCATACCAAATCCAATCACTAATAAGTTTCTCCTTCACAAGAATTGCTATCAGGAATGTTTCATGTATATATCGAGGGTTAAGAGCAAAAAGGTGTCATAAGCAATTTTGGCTTATTTTGTTTGTTGTTGTTGTTTTTTTTTTTTTCGTTTCCTGAATACTAATTAGCTATACTTCTTCTATCGGGTGTTTTCGTGTTTTGCTGTTGTTGCTGCGACAGGATCTTGTTGGAGATGGTCTCCCTTCTACAAAGTGTCAAAACCATTTCAGATCAACACTTATGAACACTTTATGAAGTATAATGACGATGCATCTGGTATTTTTTGAATTGTGTTTACTAAGTGCAACCCCTCCCGTAATGTTGTCATTATCAACAAAGAAAGTGGCGTCCTAAATGGTGGAGTTTGCACGAGTACAGTGGGTCTACCGGAGAGATGCGGACATATTTGGTGCTATACTTTTTCGTCTGGCTGATTTGGTAGCTAGTTGATTAAAGGAGCTTTCAAGTGAGGATAGATCATGGACTTGGAAATTATGCGAATGGACTGATCCGAAGGGAGCTGGCAGTCAACAAACCGTTTCTGACGAGGTGCAAATCAGGAACAGGGCTAAAACTTTAAATCCCAATACTCAAGAATTCGAAAATTGTCGATATGGATCCTCCCTCCGTCAATGGGTTTTAAAATTGAAAGCTAGAATTTTTATGTTTAACGTGTTCAAATTCGATAGCAACATTTAAGAGCAGATGAACCTACAGCATGGACCAGACACGAAGGTCCCGGGTACTTAACCCCGCCAGTGATGTCACCTATGAATTTGGACAGTTCTGTCCAGCTGTACATGCAGGTTTCTGTAGAGTTTTACATGTATATATTGTGACATAATGAGTACTAACATGTTCCTTTCAATAGTTTGATCACAGGGCTTTACTTTGGTTGTGCATATATATTTAATTTGAAACAAATACATGTAGAAGATATCAATATTGTATGACTCAAAATAGAAGATGAAAGAGCATACTGCTATTGTCATGCATGTCTGTTTGTGTTAATCTTTGCACATAACATTAAAACATTAGACTATAATGATCAGAAATGTTTTGTGACTTGTTTAATGTTGTTGTTTGTTCTTGTTTTATGACACGAACATTAATGAAATAGTTGAGGGTAATATTGTGTGAGAAAGGTGTACATCATGCAACAATTTCTCAAAGGGCTCGTCAGGTCCAACTAATATGCATGAATCATGCATAATGTACTTCAACTTAAGGAAATGATTGCAAGTTGACACCCTCCCCCCAAAAAAACAAAAATCATGTTTGCAGAACTAGTCTTTAATTTTGCTTATACGGTATTGTAGGATTGCCAGGCAGAAATACTATAAGCATAGAAGCAAAAGCAGGACATCAACATGTAGATATTCCAGCCTCATCATTGACAACATGGACTCTGGAAAGACGAATTAACCAAGGTTCCAGGAAAGTTTTAATGTGAATATACAGAGAATAATATTACATGCTCTCTCTTCATGTCATTTTAGGTTAGGTATAATTTAAATTAATTAGGTGTCGAATTTAAACCCAACTCTTTAACTAGACTGTCGAAGTAGTACTTTTTGCAAGTAAATGTGTAATTATTTGAGGCTTTGTCCGCTGGTGTGATGACATAATGTTCTTGGAGGTAGGTAAGTTCTAAATTCGACACCTGGAAATCCCACTTACACCCCAACAAACCTTTCTGCCTCTGAAATAATAGATAACCACAAATCAGCTCTTGCTTCCTTTGGCTTCGACACTACCAATTTAGATTTAGATTTACCATACTTATACTGCATACCTAAAATGCATAAGAATCCGTACAAACAACGTTTCATCGCTGGCTCCTCAAAATGTTCTACCAAATCTGTATCGATCTTACTCACCAAAGTTTTATCTGAAATCAAATCTGGGCTACAAAAATATTGTTCGACAGTATATTCTCGCAGTGGTATCAACCAGATGTGGATTTTAAAGAATTCGAAGGAACTTTCAGAACATCTGAAATCCACTCATTTTAGTAGAGTCCATTCGATCAAAGCCTTTGATTTTTCGACACTTTACACTACAATTCAACATTCTAAATTGAAAGAAAGACTCGCAAAAATTAGAAGTAATGCGCTTACAAGTAAGAACGGTAATCGCAAATACAAATTTATTGTTGTTAACTATGACAAAACCTACTTTGTAAAAGAAAAGTCAGATTCTGAAAATAAGTACACTGAAACAGACATTATTCAGATGTTAAACTTTCTGATCGACAAATTTTTGTGGTGTTCGGAGGAAAGGTCTTCCAGCAAATTGTCGGAATTCCAATGGGGACCAATTGTGCCCCACTCTATGCCGACATTTTCCTTTACTCGTACGAAGCTGAATTCATTTAATCTTTGGTCTCTGAAGGGAAAAGATACTTAGCTTCTGACTTCAACTTCACTTACAGATACATAGACGATGTGTTGTCCATCAATAATCCAAAATTCGCGGATTACCTGAGCAGTATCTATCATTCGGAGCTTGAAGTCAAAGAAAACTACAGAGACAAATAATTCAGCATCCTATTTGGACATAATGTTGTCCTACGACACTGATGGTCACATGAACACCTCACTCTATGACAAACGTGACGACTTCAATTTCAGCATTACAAACTTTCCTTTTCTGAGTAGCAACTTCCCTTCATCGCCTGCTTATGGCGTGTTCATATCTCAGTTGATACGCTATGCCAGAGCAAGTACCAAATATACGGATTTTGTTCTGAGAGCTAGGCGTCTTTCAGATAAGCTTCTCAGTCAGGGATATGTTTGTGACCGACTAACATCGGCACTGAGAAAGTTCTACGGTCGATATGGGGAACTCGTCATACACTATGATGTCCCACTATCCAGAATGGTGGATGATATTCTGTCATAGACCATTTGAACCATCCAACCAAAGATTGTACTCTATATCTTCCAAAATGGAAGTTACCGGATGTGACAGTTCTACCGAATTGAAGCGACGGGTGTTGCATGCAAGCAGGAGATGCTAACTCTTCCTGGGCACCTGGTCTCACTCTCATATCGGGAGTTCGCTTCTTTTCATATGGTGGAGGTTTTTGTTTTTGTTTGCTTTGGTTCCTGTTTTATCCTGATTTTGTATGCCTTCGGTTTCTGATTTTCTGAATTATCGATTTTGTACTGTAGACAGGGATATGGTCATTATCCATATTTGTCATTTATCTGATCTAACTGCTTGAAATTAACGAAAAGTAGAAATGACCAAGATGACTCCTTGTAGTCTGTATTCTGGGGAACGTGTATCGGTATATGCGAGGTCCTTCGTATAATCGTAGATTTCGTGTTACTTCCGTAAAGGAACAGAATATAATTTGGTACGAATATAATGCAGGCCTAGAGGCTCATTCAAAAATGGAACCAAGTCATCGAAGGAGAAACTATGTATCTCAGGCCTATTATATTTTCGAATGCCATGACTTCGAGGTCTTCTTTGTGATCTGTTGAATAAGCTAGTCACATTTACCGATTGACAACCGGAACTTGTTAAGTTTCCTATAGTGCTGATGTTATCGTACTATACACAAACAAGGACATCTTTGTAGTATATAACACAGAGTGTAGAAGAGTAAATGTCAGCTGACCTTTGATCCTAAGCGACTTGAACCAGCCATCTTTCGGTCAGTGGCCCGGCACCTCATAACCAGTCTACGGTGCCGACAGTAGGCTTACTTGTAACTTTTAATGCAAGTTTAAAACAAGAAAAAAATAACGAAAATCACTTTGGATGGAGCATTCTATTATCACTATTTATCTATACTCACTGTATCTAGCCTATAATGGATAATTTCACTATTTCAGTAGAAATAAATGCCCTTTCAAACTCAAGGGATATATAACGTTTTAAAAATGCATGCAACAAAGAGAACTTCATTACCTTTTTTTGTTCCTTCTAAACAGGAAAAGGTATGTTTTCTTTGCAAGGAGAGTATCAATCAAGTAACTTGAAAGAAACAAGAAGTTGATTTACGAGAGTATGCCTGTGATTCTCCCTCGTTGTGCTGTTGTCATTATCGCCCCCTTAGTGGCAATAATGAAAGAGCAAACTGAAAGACTGAACAAATTCGGATTTAAAGCCACGTACATAGGAAGGGATGGGATCGAAGAGGAGGATATCCTAAATGGGCGTTTCGATTTTATATTTGGTAGTCCTGAATCAGTTGTTGGAGAGAAGAAATGGACGAATATATTATCAGATTATGGCCAAAGACTGAAATTAATTGTTGTTGATGAGGCACATACTGTCGTACAATGGTAAGGATATCTCTTTAAATAGCAGTTACTTAATACTGAATCTAATTCGAATGGAAAATGCTATTGCAGTTGTCTTTTGGGTAAATATTTAAAAAATTTCCTGGTTAAAAACAATTTCAGAAAAACAATGTTGATTACTTGATAATTTAAACCCAGGTGGATCACAACCAAATGTCTGTGTAGGTGGGGAGGGGGAGATGGTTTTGTGCTCTGCATCCTTATAAATATACAATTACATGTATGTCACTTATTGTATTACAATGTATCTTTGCAGGGGTATGGAAAGTAAGACAGATGAAGCATTTAGAGAGATGTACAGTCATATTGGGGAGCTGAAATCTGTCCGACCAGATATACAGTTCTTGGCACTGACAGCTACATCGGCACCAACAAAAAGACGTAAAATAATGAAAAGTTTGTGTTTCAAAGCAAATGCAAAAGTGATCTGTGACTCTCCAGACAGAAAAAAATATTAAAATATCTGCACTCTGTATCCCGAATAATGACAATCTTGAAGAAACATTCAAATTTTGAATCACAAAACTGTCACAGAAAAAATCCCACCATATTTCAAAAGAAAAGAAACTCCTTGTATTTCCTATAGCTACACACCAACAGTTGCATCTAAAATTTACAATTACAAACGATTCCTGCAGTGTATTGATTTAAGTAATCCCTCACTTCATCCACTTCACTGCGAATGTTCTTCATCGGATTTCAACTACTCTCCTTGTGGACACGTTATTACTGGTGTAATAGTCAAGAACGACAAGTTGAGAGAATTGTTAAAAAAGGGTCCCAAATACAGAGAAAGTATGTCCTTTACATGGAACCAAAATGTCAAAATTATCATGGACTCTTGTGAGGAATATGCAAGACGATGGGCAAAGAAAGAGGATGTACAGCTCGACACCCTTTCCGAATGGATAAAATCAATCAGAGGGTTACTTTTATCTAGAATTAACCGATTAAAATCAACTGTGAACACCAGATTCGTGTCTATATTTAAAGACCCTGATGTTATCACAGAACTTACCTACCTCCAAGAACATTATGTCATCACACCAGCGGACAAAGCCTCAAATAATTACACATTTACTTGCAAAAAGTACTATTTCGACAGTCTAGTTAAAGAGTTGGGTTTAAATTCGACACCTGCAAATCCCACTTACACCCCAACAAACCTTTCTGCCTCTGAAATAATAGATAACCACAAATCAGCTCTTGCTTCCTTTGGCTTCGACACTACCAATTTAGATTTAGATTTACCATACTTATACTGCATACCTAAAATGCATAAGAATCCGTACAAACAACGTTTCATCGCTGGTTCCTCAAAATGTTCTACCAAATCTGTATCGATCTTACTCACCAAAGTTTTATCTGAAATCAAATCTGGGCTACAAAAATATTGTTCGACAGTATATTCTCGCAGTGGTATCAACCAGATGTGGATTTTAAAGAATTCGAAGGAGCTTTTAGAACATCTGAAATCCACTCATTTTAGTAGCCTTTGATTTTTCGACACTTTACACTACAATTCCACATTCTAAATTGAAAGAAAGACTCGAAAAAATTATAAGTAATGCGTTTACAAGTAAGAACGGTAATCGCAAATACAAATTTATTGTTGTTAACTATGACAAAACCTACTTTGTAAAAGAAAAGTCAGATTCTGAAAATAAGTACACTGAAACAGACATTATTCAGATTTTAAACTTTCTGATCGACAACATCTTGTGGTGTTTGGAGGAAAGGTCTTCCAGCAAATTGTCGGAATTCCAATGGGGACCAATTGTGCCCCACTCCTTGCCGACATTTTCCTTTACTCGTACGAAGATGAATTCATTCAATCTTTGGTCTCTGAAGGGAAAAGATACTTAGCTTCTGACTTCAACTTCACTTACAGATACATAGACGATGTGTTGTCCATCAATAATCCAAAATTCGCGGATTACCTGAGCAGTATCTATCCCTCGGAGCTTGAAGTCAAAGAAACTACAGAGACAAATAATTCAGCATCCTATTTGGACATAATGTTGTCCTACGACACCGATGGTCACATGAACACCTCACTCTATGACAAACGTGACGACTTCAATTTCAGCATTACGAACTTTCCTTTTCTGAGTAGCAACATCCCTTCATCGCCTGCTTATGGCGTGTTCATATCTCAGTTGATACGCTATGCCAGAGCAAGTACCAAATATACGGATTTTGTTCTGAGAGCTAGGCGTCTTTCAGATAAGCTTCTCAGTCAGGGATATGTTTGTAACCGACTAACATCGTCACTGAGGATGTTCTACGGTCGATATGGGGAACTCGTCATACACTATGATGTCCCACTATCCAGAATGGAGGATGATATTCTGTCATAGACCATTTGAACCATCCAACCAAAGATTGTACTCTATATCTTCCAAAATGGAAGTAACCGGATGTGACAGTTCTACCGAATTGAAGCGACGGGTGTTGCATGCAAGCAGGAGATGCTTACTCTTCCTGGGCACCTGGTCTCACTCTCATATCGGGAGTTCGCTTCTTTTCATATGGTGGAGGTTTTTGATTTTGTTTGCTTTGGTTCCTGTTTTATCCTGATTTTGTATGCCTTCGGTTTCTGATTTTCTGAATTATCGATTTTGTACTGTAGACAGGGATATGGTCATTATCCATATTTGTCATTCCACTGGTTAATCAATGATTTAAAAAACATCTTTCATACTTTTTGGCATATTACATTGTTTAGATTTAGGATTTAGGATCACTGATGAGGGTTAAGTATCCGAAACGTGCATGTCTGGTCCACGTTGCCAATTTATTTGTTCTTAAATGATGCTATTCAATTTGAAGACGTTTACATCAATCACATTTTCCAAGGCATGTTGTGTTTTGCGAAAGAATATCCACAGTGGCAAATATTTATTCAGTATTTAGGAAGAACTTTGGAGATTCCTCTATGTATGAAATGTTCCCCTGGAGATGTGAAGGAGAAAATACGAAATGATATGTCTACTGCTGGAAATATACGAGTTTTGATATGCTTCAATTCTGCTGGGATGGGGGTAAATTTCCATGGTCTCCATAACATTGTGCACTATTGTATACCTCGCGAAATTGGATACTCTAGTGCAGCAAATGGGACGAGCCGGTAGAGATGGTTCTTTTTCACATGAACCTATTTTGTACAAAGATTATAAAGGTCATATGAAACTAGTAGATCGTGAACGTTTGGTCCCACCTCTAGCTTGCTAGGGGTTGGACCAAATGGTGTTTCTTCAAGATTGTCACTAGATAAGGATGACCATAGACCAAATGGTGTTTCTTCAAGATGGTGTTTCTTCAAGATTTTGGTCCCACCTCTACCTTGCTAGGGGTGGACCAAATGGTGTTTCGTCAAGATTGTCACCAGATAAGGATGCAGTGCACAACACCATCTCAGCTAGGGTAGGGACCAGGTCACACCTCTAGCTTGCTAGGGGTCCGTCGATGCTTAATTGTGTGCTATATTGTGAGTGCTGTTGAGATTATCGTCAGGATCTTCCTTAACTCATTTGTGTCACGCTTATGCCCTTTGCCGTGTGGAGCTCGTAAAAAAGTCGAGCTTAAGCGATTGCCCTATCATGTCCGTCTGTTAGTTAAACATTTTTTGTGGTTTCGAAACAAAGGAGGGGATCTCCAACAACACCAGATTGCAGCGTCCACAGCAAACCCCCAAACACTCAATGCGTAAACACAAAGCAGACAAGCACAGAAAAAGAGACGCATAAGGGACAAGGAACGTCAACGCACAACACAGAAACATCAAACACAAAGGACTACACATAATTCAAGTCCTTTGAAACTGCCTTTCGGTATTTGTTTGGAAGAAACGATCAACCGAAATTGATCGAAGTTGGCTACATGTGCCCTCGGGGACTCCTGGTCCACCAGCAGTGACACTCACCAAGTGGTATAAATGTAAACGTCTTCAAATTGAATAGCATCATTTAAGAACAGATAAATTGGCAACGTGGACCAGACATGCACGTTTCGGTTACTTAACCCTCGTCAGTGATCCTCAAATCTAAACAATGTAATATGCCAAAAAGTATGAAAGTTACTATGTCGAAAAAGCATACCGAAAGACGTGGCAGGATTGGTGGGATATGATGCCACAGGACCCACGGTTTGGAAAGCTCAAGAAATTTTGATAACAGAAATTTTAGAATGCGTTGAAGAAACGATCAACCGAAATTGATCGAACTTGACTACATGTGCCCTCGGGAACTCCTGGTCCACCAGCAGTGACACTGACCAAGTGGTATAAATATAAACGTCTTTAAATTGAATAGCATCATTTAAGAACAGATAAATAACTTTTATACTCTTTGGCCATATTACATTGTGTAAATTGAGGATCACTGATGAAGGATAAGTACCCTTAACGTGCATATGTGGTCCATGCTGCCAATTTATCTGTTCCTAAATGCGGCTAGCCAACAGGGGATGCTTGCTCCTCCCGGGCACCTGGTCCCACCTCTAGCTTGCTAGGGGTCCGTCGATACTCAATTTGGTGCTCTATTGTGAGTGCTGTTGATATTATCGTCAGGGTCTTCTTTAACTCTTAAACGCATTCTAAGATTTCTGGTATCAAAATGTTTCGAAATTTCTAAAACGCAAGTCCTGTAGCATCATATCCCACACATCCTGCTACGTCCTTCGGTACGCTTTTTCGACAAAGTAGCCATAATACTTTGTTGTTTGATTTGAGGATCACTGACGAGGGTTAAGTAGCCGAAATGTTCATGTCTGGTCTATGCTGCCAATTTATCTGTTCCCAAATGATGCTTTTCAATTTAAAGACGTTTTACATTCTGTACGGCGTAGTGTCTGCGCCTGCCATATGACAGAGGCCTATCGACATTGTATCCAAGGTCTAAGCGGAGTTTACTGCGTCATAGATGACATGGTAATTACCGGGAAGACTGAATAGTAACATCTTCGGAATTTGGATGTCGTCCTTAAAGTCTTTAGCAGTACTGCTTAAGAGCAACTTTGGATAAATGCAAAACTTTGCGAGGAAGATAGAATTTTGCGGATACGACACCGCTTAGGATAACACAAAACCCAGAAGAAAATTGAAGCTGTACTTCCCTCACTACGCGAGAAAATTCTCGAGGAGCTACATCAAGGCCATATTGGAATCGTAAAGAGGAAACCGTTAGCTCGTAGCTGTGTGTGGTGGCCTGGAATTGACATTGACATAGAAAACGATTGTAAGAAATGTGAAGGGTGCTAATTAGTAAATACTGCACCACAAAAAGCACATGTGCAACCTTGGGAACGTATTCACATCGATATCTCAGGTCCGTTCTTGAACCATGCGTTTCGAATAGTCGTTGATACACTCAAAGTGGAAGGAGGTCGTTCCGATGATGGGAACCACTTCCACTAACACCAGTGATGAATTTTGATATGTAAGATAATATTTCCCTCATTGATTCCATTAAAAACTGCTTTATGCAATTCTTCATTATTGCATATTTTGAAGCCAATAGGTTTTACCTGAGGGACATTGCAATTTGTTTCTATACAAACCTTAGGGAGGGGCTATATTGTGAAGAAATCTGATGATCAAGAATGACTTATATGGAAAAACCATATCCCTATCAAGAATGACATATATGGAAAAACCATATCTCTATCAAGAATGACAAACATGGAAAAACCATATCCCTATAAAGAATAATGCGGAAGGGTTCCAACTGTATAGTTTCTTGAAAAAGTACAAAATCGTGAATCGAAAAATCATCAAACCAAGGGCATGCAAAACCAAGATAAAAATAATTTGCCTAAGTAATGTCATAGGGGACCCATCACAGAAAACAAAACACCACTCACGTGTCCCTGTACCATAAGATCGTATGCCGGCATCCTTTCCAATTTCATCTAAAACTTTCTTCACAGATTCTTTACAGCAAGGATTCACAAATAAAAGAGAAATTAAAGATATATCAAGCGGTTTCTTTTCAGGGTACTTACATTTGACTTATTTGAATGATCTGGGGACGTTTTTCCATCATTATTCTCGGAGGGGTTATAGGCATGGAATCTCAGTTTTTCAGAGCTATTGCTACAATTTTGACTTGATTTCTCTTCTGCTGCTTTTTCTTTGTTGTAAGATCACATGTTTATTTTACTAATATCACATTTTACTTTACGTTTTTTCCATGCCTTAGGCATGGTCCATTTGATATTCAGGGGGGGGGGGCTTGGGTTTTTTGTCGGAGCAAGATTATTTTTTTCGCCCCGAATCGGGGCAAAATTATTTTTTTCTGGCAAAGTTGGAGCAAGGAAATTTTTTTAACAAAGTGATGCGCATACATTTGTATTAAGAATGTTGTGTTTTATCAATAGAAATTATTTATATTTTTACGCAAAACTCTAAATCTTAATATATTGGTTTATTTTTTATGCAAGTATTCAATTCACTTTTAAACAGAAAGATAAAAGATTTTTACAATATAATTCTCAATATTCTATAAAAGGTACATGTATATAACATGTATAAGAGGGTCTGAGGGGAAGGTCTTCTAGACATTATTTTAAATGTTACTAAGTATTGTAAATTGGTGAATTACTGAAGTTCTCCTTCCAAGCTTACAAGAACATGACTCTATGGGATACATGCAACATGTATTAACAGCAATACATAAATATTGATAATATATTTAAGCTTTTAAGGAAGCCCTTTTTCATTCACATACATGTATAACTTTTCAAATATCTGAACTTAAAATGCTATTAGTAAATAATGTTTTGATGGAAAACTATGGCGAGCGAAGCGAGCCAAAAATTTTTGATATAATTTGAAAATTGCGGTGAGCGAAACGAGCCAGAAAATTTTCAAGAATTTTAGCGAAATTTTACGGTAATTCTTCAAATTCAGATTATTTGTAAGAGCAAGATTATTTTTTTCTGTCACACCATAAGCAAATTTATTTTTTTCATCAAAATTGAGAGCAAAATTATTTTTTTCGAAAAAAACCCAAGCCCCCACCCCAGAATATCAAATGGACCGTGCCTTATTACAAAGAGGACAATTTATTGTGTCGCTATTTGTTGCCATGGCTCTAATTTTCACTTTTTCGTCTACAGGATCCTTATCTTCTTGAACTTTGATGAGATTTAAAATATATTTTGATATTATTTCGTCATAAAAGGAAGTGGCGTTAGACGAATTCATGTATTTGGGAATTTCCTCTTCCGGTACGTTTGAATATTTACGCCACAACGAAGGATGTAGATTTTCATTGAACTGAACATTTAATGAATCATTAATTTGAACTATAGCGATGTTTGTCATTATTTGAACAACCTGTGTATTAAAATTTCTTGAAAGCCATGATCGTAGGATTCTTTTATTATTGTCGAAAGCATAAAATAATGAAGAGGTTTGTAAAGAGTTTGATTTGTTTAAATTTTGACTGGCATGAAGTTGAAATAGCCATGACTCCAAGTGATCATAGCTCCCACTTGGTAGAAGTTGATTAATTGTATTTATGGCCAACTTACTACCAGTTGTTTCATATACTATAGACACAGGCATAGAACAGAGGGGGGATACATACCTTTGATTCCGCGCTCCCATAATGCACTCGCCTGCCACGGCTTGTTTCAAAATCTTTGACTTGCAATTAAGCTTAGGCACGGTCCATTTGATATTCAGGGGGGGGGGTTGGGTTTTTTTGTCGGAGCAAGATTATTTTTTTCGCCCCGGACCAGGTCAAAATTATTTTTTTCTAACAAAGTTGGAGCAAGGAAATTTTTTTAACAAAGTGATGCGCATATTTAAAGAATGTTTGTGTTTTATCATTACAAATTATTTATATTTTTACTCAAAACTCTAAATATTAATAGTTTATTTTTATGCAAGTATTTCCATTCACTTTTAAACAGAGATTTTTACAATACAATTCTCAATATTTTATATAAGGTACATTTATATAACATGTACATATATAAGAGGGTCTGAGGGGAAAGTCTCTTAGACAAATTTTTAAAAGTTACTAAGATTTGTAAATTGATGAATAACTGAAGTTCTTCCAAGATTACAAGAACAGAAAATTGGACTCTATGGGATACATGCAACATTATTAATAGCAATACATAAATATTGATGATATATTTAAGCTTTAAAGGAAGCCTTTTTTCATTCACATATGTGTATAACTTTTGATATCGTGAGATATATGAACTTTGCCATATGGCGATCGAAGCGAGCCAAAAATTTTTGATACAATTTGAAAACTGTGGCGAGCGAAGCGAGCCGGAAAATTTTCAATAATTTTAGCGAAATTTTATGGTAATTCTTCAAATTCAGATTATTTGCAAGAGCAAGATTTTTTTTTGTCACACCATAAGCAAATTTATTTTTTTCATAAAAATTGAGAGCAAAATTATTTTTTTTTTCGAAACCCCCCCCCCCCCCAGAATATCAAATGGACCGTGCCTTATTTTCAGATTTATTTTCGGTCAGAGAATCCATAAAGGCTGAGACTACAGGGTTTTTAGTTTTAATGGCATCTCGAAGATTAAGTTTTTCAAGGGAATTGAAGGCAAAAAGGTCTTGATTAGAGATTGAATTTTGGTACAAATTGTAAAGATTTAAATTTTCTGCTTTCCCTATTTTCTTGACTAGTTCTATTCTTTGTTCTCGAGTTTCAAAAATTGTCATTTGTTCATTTCGAAGTTTTTTATTCTTCTTTTAAAATTTCATTTTCTACCATTAAAAAAATCAATTTCTCTACATTTTTCTACAATTTCATTATTTCTTTTGTACAAGCTGCTTTTCAAATTAAAACTTTTTCTCTTTAACGTCTTGAAAATGTTTAAGGCGAAGTCCATTCCAATTTGAAGCTTTTTCTTACAGTGCTCTCACTTTCCTCCCCGTCATCCTCGTCCTCTTCATCGTCCATGCATGAATCACAGCTCTTCCCATTGTCTGATCAGATTTTTTTAAAAATATAGTCGGTTAGAGCGAGTCTGTATGGCTAACCCTAAACTATATTAGGATAATGACCATATCCCTGTCTACAGTACAAAATCGATAATTCAGAAAATCAGAAACCGAAGGCATACAAAATCAGGATAAAACAGGAACCAAAGCAAACAAAATCAAAAAACCTTCACCATATGAAAAGAAGCGAACTCCCGATATGAGAGTGAGATCAGGTGCCCAGGAAGAGTAAGCATCTCCTGCTTGCATGCAACACCCGTCGCCTCAATTCGGTAGAACTGTCACATCCGGTTACTTCCATTTTGGAAGATATAGAGTACAATCTTTGGTTGGATGGTTCAAATGGTCTATGACAGAATATAATCCACCATTATGGATAGTGGGACATCATGACGAGTTCCCCATATCGACCGTAGAACTTCCTCAGTGACGATGTTAGTCGGTCACAAACATATCCCTGACTGAGAATGTTAAACGTCTTTAAATTCACTAGCATCATTTAAAACCTGATAAATTAACAGCATGGACCAGACATGCACGTTTCGGGTACTAAACCCTCGTCAGTGATCCTCAGTCTAAACAATGTAATAGGGCCAAAAAGTATGATAATAATTATGTCCAAAAATGTATCAAAAGACGTAGCAGAATGGGTGGGATATGATGCTACAGGACCCACGTTTTAGAAATTTCAAGTATTTTGTAACAGAAAATTTCAAATGCGTTGAAGAGACAGACGATCAACCAAAGTTGATCGTACTTGGCTACATGTGCCCTCGGGGACTCTTGGTCCACCAGCAGTGACACTCACCTAGTAGTTCAAATGTTAAACGTCTTTAAATTCACTAGCATCATTTAAAACCTGATAAATTAACAGCATGGACCAGACATGCACGTTTCGGGTACTAAACCCTCGTCAGTGATCCTCAGTCTAAACAATGTAATAGGGCCAAAAAGTATGATAATAATTATGTCCAAAAATGTATCAAAAGACGTAGCAGAATGGGTGGGATATGATGCTACAGGACCCACGTTTTAGAAATTTCAAGAATTTTGTAACAGAAAATTTCAAATGCGTTGAAGAGACAGACGATCAACCAAAGTTGATCGTACTTGGCTACATGTGCCCTCGGGGACTCTTGGTCCACCAGCAGTGACACTCACCAAGCTTATCTGAAAGACGCCTAGCTCTCAGAACAAAATCCGTATATTTGGTACTTGCTCTGGCATAGCGTATCAACTGAGATATGAACACGCCATAAGCAGGCGATGAAGGGATGTTACTACTCAGAAAAGGAAAGTTCGTAATGCTGAAATTGAAGTCGTCACGTTTGTCATAGAGTGAGGTGTTCATGTGACCATCAGTGTCGTAGGACTTTACAGAGGTGAGTTTTCGGACATGAGCAGATATAGGATTATTCATGGTTGCAATGGTCCTCTTCTCCCCCTTTTCCCTTGTCAGTTTTTTTTTTCAGAATCGGACAAATAAACTTTGAAAATCCTAGACTAAATATCCCCTAATAATCCATTGATATATCTATTTATAATGTTTTTCTGGATATTTTCATTTATTGTAAAAATCTACCATTATGACTATTAAGTCAAAATGGCAGATATTTATGATAAATAAAAGTATCCAGAAAGAAAATATGATAAGATGTTTTATTGAATAATTCATTAACAATAACTGATTGATTAATAAATATCAAGCAGATCCAGAGGGGATTAGGGGTTCAGGACCCCCTTGAATTTGCAAATGATTGCTGATTTTCCCCGTTTTTATGTATAACCTTATTTTTGAAAACCATGCCTGGTCATCGTCTTGTAACCTCAAACGGAACTTTTTTTCTAGATCTTAGATGAATATTGCTCTTCTTAAACCCATCGAAATAGACCTTACACAAAATTACTACACAAAGTTATTACCTGTGTTTCTGGATGCCAAAGTTTTCAAAAATGTTGCCGCTGTTGGACAATGGTCATTGACACAATCATCTGAACCTTCAGCTTCTCGATTCAACTGTATGAAGAAATAATATATACAATAATAGATCCCTATATTTGATTTACATCGCGATGCTTAATTATATCAAGTACAAAGCGAAAAAAAGTTACGAAAATTCTTTAAATTTTTCATAAGTATTTTTTGGGGGAAGCAGGCTGCTGTTTCATAGTCTCTTTGTTGGTCTTTCTGCTTAAAAACTAACATTTGCTCCTTTTTTGTAATATTTCTTGTTCATGATTGATAATTTCGCGTATATGTTTTCAACAGAACTATATCGTATATTTCATTACGTATGTTTTTTCTTTCCACATTACTGCGTGACTGGTATTTTTCTATTTGACGGCAAGTACTGACTCATAGAACGTCACACTTAGAAACAGTTTTCTTTTACGTACTCATTTCGCCGTACAAAACGACTATCTAGAGCGCATTTATGTGAAAAAAGGCTAATATTAGTTTGTAAGTTATTCGAAAGTTACAAGTGTTGTCAACGTGTACGTATGGTGTACATGTACAAGTCATCGATTGACGTCATTGTCGAAAGACGTCACACGTACGAGCCAGTGAACTAAAAATGTCTAAATATAGCTATGTAGTAAGAAATAAAACTGTCTTGAACTTGGTGTGCGTGTTGACATCTACACTTTCATTCTTTAAATCCGCGAAACGTGCATTACAATAGCGAAAACTGGAAGTTAGATTAATAATAAGTGTTGGAATTTTTTTTTTAAAGTTACTCGTTCTGTTGTTTGATATAGAGCGTCGTTTACACGTCCATAACGTGTAGCTCTATGTCACGCCGTGGCGTCATTTGATAAAATGACAAATATGGATAATGACCATATCCCTGATTATTGATGGACAACACATCGTCTATGTATCTGTAAGTGAAGTTAAAGTCAGAAGCTAAGTATCTTTTCCCTTCAGAGACCAACGATTGAATGAATTCAATCAGTGCAATGACGAAAATGAAAAAAAGAGAATACTTACTCGATTCATTCCCAAAATACTCATTTGATCATCTGTGAGATTTTCAACAACTGAAATAAAATTATCACAGCACTTCTTTTGATTCCAATGTCTGTTGTCGCCTGATAATTGTTGAAACAGGGTCAATGTTTTTACATGAATATGCTTAACAACAAAAAGTTTGAGCATTTTCTCGTCATCGTTGCACCATTTTTGGTGCATAGTGCACACACATTTGCCTATAAAACGACCCCCAGGCAACACACACACGAAGAACAACGCTAAAACAGCCCGGAAAGTCCCCATTTTTATTTTGGTATAGGAAACACTGGACGACGCCTCTGCATATACGTGAGTACGTTTCAGGTAAATGTGTATGTGAAATAAGCACGCAGAAACAACGCCTATTCGTGCATGAACTTACCTGTTAACAACTCACCAAGGTACATTTACATGTAAACCCGTTTTGATAAAGTTCTACTCTGAAATTATGGAAATCCCACGGTAGGATCGTGGATAACATATAAAAGAATAGGAATATGCCGAAAGACAAAGAATTAATTCATAAATGTTAATCCTAGAAGAATTGTAAACAATCCTTCGAAAAATAAACAGAAGCACGTGTTATTTATTCACATTATATGTCAATAGCTGAATCACTGATTAGTCAATAAACGACATGCGACTCGGGAGAACTCGGAGAGTTTCCAAAAATAACAATCGTTAATTTCCGGTTTTAAATACCATATAGAGTAATCGACCAGACGTGTAGAATATCTGGAAATATATTGGATGATAGGCTCCCAAAGACATTCTTTCTTGAAATTAACATATGCGTCTCTGCCGAGTGATGTTTCTAGATGGTCGGAAACTGCTGAAATGTTTTATTTGACGAAAGAAAATAATCATTCTATTTGTTTTATCCTTTTTTGTTCTCAATTCATCTACCAGCCACTCGGAAGTTCTTTTGGATGTCGTCATTCTTTAAATTTATTACACAGTAAGTGATGTTCCTCTTCTCTGGACTAACTAATATCTCGACTGGATTCTTCATACATCGGACGGATGTACGACGGACGGCTCACCAGGGCAATAACTATCTTGGGCATTGCTTATCCGAGCTAAAATATAGAATATGTGTTTATCACATCATACACCTGTTATGCAGTTTCAAAAAGCCATTTCATAATCAAATGTTATGATAAAACGTTACGTATCGCTCTGATCGAATGCGATTGGTCAAGTTTTTAGCCTCATCAACTACACTGTGACCTTTCATATCATAATTAAGACGCAAATTCGATACCAATGATTGAATAATTGTTGTTGATGACATAATAATTGCATTAAAGTACTAACCAAAGTTGATATACTTTTCTCTTTACGTACAGAACATCTACGATGGGGAACTACTTCTCATAGCGTAGCAGACGACTTCTATAGGCCATGGAGTGATTCGCCTCTAGTTCTCAGAATCGTTGATTTCACGTTGGAAATAAACATTTTTTGGCAGAATCATGTGATAAAAGGAATCTCAAATGAATTTTCATTTCATACGATGTATCATGAAACTCGTTGTGCGTTTTATATCCCCTCGCAAAGGCTAGGGAATGTAAAACACACAACTCGTTTCATAATACATCGTATGAAATGAAACTTTATTTGAGATCTTGTAAATATAAAAGCAGGAATATTTGATAAATTTTGCGATTCTGAATAATAATGTAAACGTCTTCAAATTGAATAGCATCATTTAAGAACAGATAAATTGGCAACATGGACCAGACATGCACGTTTCGGGTACTCAACCCTCGTCAGTGATCCTCAAATCTAAACAATGTAATATGCCAAAAAAGTATGAAAGTTACTATGTCGAAAAAGCGTACCGAAAGACGTAGCAGGATGGGTGGGATATGATGCTACAGGACCCACGTTTTAGAAATTTTGAGAACTGAAATTTTAGAATGCGTTGAAGAAACGATCAACCGAAATTGATCGAACTTGGCTACATGTGCCCTCGGGGACTCCTGGTCCACCAGCAGTGACACTCACCATGGCAACATGGACCAGACATGCACGTTTCGGGTACTCAATAATCATTTCTTCAAAAATGTTTCTTAATATTACGTGGTAAAAACGGTTTTGGCAAAATGCCAAATCAAGTAAAAGTACTACTTTTCCACTCCAGATTAAAGTTCTAAATGAATTTACCCCACTAAGATGTTTTCATGTTTCGAAAATATAATATATTAACTATTCAAGGATGTTAATCAATGGTTTCTTCTATCGATGCTCAATTTACAAAATGATCAATTTACAAAATGAATCATGAAACGCCTTTTATACCGTGGATATGATCCTAATGTCACCAGACGGACACTAGGCTTGGTACTTGACCAATCTACAGTCTTGTACAAGCGCATCCTTGAGACTTGCACTCTGACTGACTGTGACGACGGGACTCCATGACGGGCCCTGTCCAAACCTCTTTAGAGAAGACAGGGCCCCGACCACCTGTCCTCTCTGAATGTCAGTCGGACTCCTCGGGTGATTACATACATGAGCTCGCTACGGCCGGCAGAGCACGGACTGTATTAAGCATGCCCTCTTTTTGTATCCATTTGCATGTTCGTCTGTGTCTCTGGGGCCTCTGCGTTTCGCGGTCGTGTTTGTGTGATGCCATCTTACAGTGGGGAGGTTGTTTTACACCACAATTGTACGTTCTTCGAGACCTCTGGGTAATTGGAGAAGTGAGAGGGTTGTGAGCACGTAATCCAGGATAACCACACCATTTGCTACTTGCGTGACAAATGGCCGTCCAAAGTCTGCACCGGTTACCCATTGGTCTCGTCGGTTTATGTGTAGTCTTTTGTGTTTGATGTTTACATGTCGTGTGTCTCTTTTCCGTCTCGTGCTGTACTCGTCTTTTGTGTTTTTGCATCGGGTGTTTTGTTGTTTTACTGTTGATGCTGCAACGGAGTCTTGTTGGAGATCAACTCCCTTCTTCTTGCACATAACCAAAATTGACCTTTTTCGTTATTTTGTCATTTCTTGAAAATGGCCAATATTCAGTGAAGGATGTAGCTCATGTCCCTTTTTATGAGATTATGTTTCATAGCATTTTTGACAGTAACCTTTTTATTAAAGAAACATGTTTTAATTTAGTCAGTGGCATCAAAGATTAGAATATGAGGGCTGAAAATGTATATTTTTTTTTACTATTTCCATTCCAAAATGGCGGGGAAAATGCTCAATTTAAGATATCCCTGTTTCCACGGAAACACAGTAAGCTATATAACAATTATCACTTGGTGAGTGTCACTGCTGTTGGACCAAGAGTCCCCGAGGGCACATGTAGCCAAGTTCGACCAACTTCGGTTGATCGTCTGTCTCTTCAAAGCATTTGAAATTTTCTTTTTAAAAATTTCTTGAAATTTCTAAAACGTGGGTCCTGTAGCTACACACCAACAATTGCATCTAAAATTTACAATTACAAACGATTCCTGCAGTGTATTGATTTAAATAATCCCTCACTACATCCACTTCCCTGCGTATTTCGTCATCGGATTTCAACTACTCTCCTTGTGGTCACGTTATTACTGGTGACCTTAGTATAGTCAAGAACGACAAGTTGAGAGAATTGTTAAAAAAGGGTCCGAAATACAGAGAAAGTATGTCCTTTACATGGACCAAAATTTCAAAATTATCATGGACTCTTGTGAGGAATATGCAAGACGTTGGGCAAAGAAAGAGGATGTACAGCTCGACACCCTTTCCGAATGGATAAAATCCATCAGAGGGTTACTTTTATCTAGAATTAACCGATTACAATCAACTGTGAACACCAGATTCGAGTCTATATTTAAAGACCCCGATGTTATCACGGAGCTTACCTACCTCCAAGAAAATTATGTCATCACACCAGCGGACAAAGCCTCAAATAATTACACATTTACTTGCAAAAAGTACTATTTCGACAGTCTAGTTAAAGAGTTGGGTTTAAATTCGACACCTGGAAATCCCACTTACATCCCAACAAACCTTTCTGAATTCAGCTTCGTACGAGTAAAGGAAAATGTCGGCAAGGAGTGGGGCACAATTGGTCCCCATTGGAATTCCGACAATTTGCTGGAAGACCTTTCCTCCAAAGACCACAAAAATGTTGTCGATCAGAAAGGTTAACATCTGAATAATGTCTGTTTCAGTGTACTTTTTTTCAGAATCGGACTTTTCTTTTACAAAGTAGGTTTTGTCATAGTTAACGACAATAAATTTGTATTAATATCATATCCCACCCATTCTGCTACGCCTTTTGGTACATTTTTCGACATAATAATTTTCATACTTTTTTGGCCATATTACATTGTTTAGACTGAGGATCACTGACGAGGGTTTAGTACCCGAAACGTGCATGTCTGGTCCATGCTGTAAATTCATCAGGTTTAAAATGATGCTATTGAATTTGAAGATGTTTTACATTTCAATCATACTCTGGTATGGTCCCCTTCAATATTTGACCCATTTCTGAAGTGTGCTCTTTTGGACCCCTATGGCAATTATTTTGGTCGACTCAGAGAATTCATATTAATTAAGAAATGATATAATTCTGGTCGGACACTTGCAAATTCCGTGAATCTCGAAGTCATTACTTATATTTACATTTATCCTACACATCGGTAATTTTTATTTGCATGCACATCGCACATTTTACCTGTACCATCGCACATTTTACCTGTACCATCGTCAAATGTATTATAACTTTGGTAAATTCTCCCTAAATGCAAAACTTGAACGTGACGTCGCAATAGCAACATAAGTTACTGGAATATAAATTCTAGTTCTCTAAGGGGGTTTAACATGGGGAATATACTAGTAATTAATGTAAATATTTAGTAATGATCAATCATATACGTCTACTAGCTGATGTAATAAGAGAAGAATAAAATAAATGTGTTGATCACGATAAAACAGATCAGTCTTTAGATAACATTAGTAGGAATGGTACACATTTTCTGAATGATGAATTAGACAATGTAAATATAAATACACTCCAGAACAGTAAAGTTGATTATTTATTAATAGAGCAATCTTTTTCTTCTTCTGTTAAGATTTCCAATAAAAGGATGTATTTAGCGGACTTGAAATACAATATTCTCTACACTATGGCCGAATTCTCATAACAATAACAACAATTTACACCCGCCAATGAAATAATTCACTTTTCTCCGCCCCTTATTTTTTTTTTATTGATCTCCACGCTTCATTGAACGTTCATAAAACATCATATATCTAGAATCGTCCGCGGTCTTAATGAAATAAAATATCCGATGAATAACAAAATAAATCACATTTGAAGGTTTGTAATACAAATCAGTGACTTTTATTATGGTTTTCATCTGGGGGGGGGGGTTGTAAATCAAATTATGACCGCCCGGTACCCGTCACATAAGAGTTAAGTTAGCTTTAGATGCAAAAGCGATGTATTAAATATCATCGCTTTGGTGAAAACGGTAATGTTCACGGGAAGGTGAGCGCAGACATGTATGCGCGCAAATTATTTGCTATAAGAAAAATATTATACATCCCATTTGTTTCAAGACGACTCTCTTGTGGTCTAAGCATAACCTAGGCATGGATAATTTTACCTGTTAATGTCTTAAAACTTGTTAATCCATGTACATTTGTTTTAGACCCAGTTCTAAACATAAATGACTGCCATTTTACCGGATGTACAATATCTAGTCAATTCGACCTAGGCATACTTCAATGGGAAAGCACCTCTCTTTTGTAGGAGCACTCACCCCAAGGGATCAAGGTCGAAACAAGGCAACGTATACAAATCATTCATTTAACTGTTCCAAGTTCTTTCTTTTTCATTTTCAGGTTTATAATGCCAGTACATGCGATATATATGATCCCATAGGGTGGGAGCACCAACAAAGGAGAGGTTTATACAGATTGAAATGTGCAACGGTCGAATTGATCGGATCTTGCACATCCGGAAAAATGGCAGACATTTCTGTTTAGAACTGAGACAAAAACAAATGTTCGTGGATTTACAAGTTTTAAAACAGTAACAGTTAAAATTATCCATGCCAAGGTAAAGTTTAGTAAATTGATGAGCTGATTTGAAGAATGCAGGGCACAATATTCCTCAAAAAATAAACTTCCAGCCAAACGAACCTGTTGCACTAACGCTCTGTATATTACATACAGTAGCGTATATCTAGCGCTAGAGTTAAGTTTGACTGCCGTGAGATACCAAAGGACAAGATAATTTATATTTTGTAAAACTCTTTTAAACCGGAAGTAATACTACACTGCCTTTGAAAGGCCCAGCGCGAGTGATCTTATCAAGCACCTCCCCTATAGAGCCTCTGACACACGTTGAGGCTCAAGTGGGGCGTTTATGTTTACAATGTAGATTTTGGAGTATTTGGTCGGGTTGCAAAGCAATTCCGTCTACAGACTAAAAAGAAAAAGGGAATACCGTTCCTTTGGTGAGAATCATAACCTTTCCATTAGAATGGGGAGAAATGAACGACCAATTGAAAACATTTTCTTATATGAGATAATAATATATAAATGTTTGGTTTTGTTTTCTGAAACAAGAGAGAAAAAAATCGCGGATCTAGAAGGGGGTTTTTGAAGCATAGTTAGGAATATTCCTTAAAATTGATTGATTATTAAAATCAATATCACCAATCATCAAACTATCAACTTCATTATCTCTGTACTTGACCAACCAATTTTGAAATTTTTTTCTGCGATATGTTTGTAAACATAGAAGTAGTTATATTCAAGTGATATGGTGCTACCGTTAAATTTAACGAGCAACAACGAGATAGAGCCACACCCTTGGTTGGAGGGTCACATCCATAAAACACATTGGTCAGAGGGTCAGTACCTTTGATGCACGAATGACTCATTCCCAGAGGAATACCAAGTATGATGAAGTTTAATGAGGGTCGTGCTTAGAAATCTCTTCGGACATTATATATATATGGAAATAAATATACAATCGATTTTTTTTTCAATAAAAATAATAAGGGTCACGGTCTTTGATGACTCACATGATCTCAAGAGATTCTATATATTTGACCGACAGGAAAGTCCTTAAATAAAAAGGGTACTGTCAATTATATAATTAGCTCATACAATTTTAATATATCAATTTACTCGTCACCAAAAATCTGCATATCTTGTTTCTCATCATAAAAAGGTCGCATACATATCAAGTGAATTTAGGAAATCGGGTTATTGAGAAATAAATCAAATGCGGAACCTTTTTTTAGTCCATACTGAAAAGACTTCATCTCAAATTCTAATTATCAAGCATTGTTTATTAACCATTGTAAGATAAAAATATGACTCATTCATCGTTAAAATGTGTTCGTCTTTAAATAAATGATTGGTCATCAAACCAACCTACACCGAAAAAAAAAACAAATCAAAAGAGCTTGTATTTATTTAATTAAAATGTGGATGGAGCATTGAGGCTTGTGGCTGATTATAGTCTATGTACACAGGGGAATATCAAGTAACTGTATATGTCGAGATGTACCGCATCTTACTCGGTAACACCAAAACTAATACACTTCATTCAAACATTCTTCCAAATAAATGTATACATTTATTCCTATAAGCTTTTCCATTTCAAATTCAAGTTGGTGATGCAGATATACAAGATAATCTTTTGAGAATCACATACAATGCGTTAAGCTGTTGCGTAACGTATAGCTATCGCTGACCAGAGCAACCGAGCGATGGACACTTCAATGAATATGCTCTAACTCTGGTCTGTTTCAATGATCACAAGTGAAATGTTCATGTATTTCTTGTATTTTCTATCTGTTTCCCTAACATTAGTAACAAGTACCCATCGATTCCACAGGGCCTATCAGTTTTACAGGTATTATGTACTAGAGAACAGAGGGAAAGAAAAGGGAGGTCACCATAAATTTTCCTAGCAGTTGTAAACTCTCATATTCACTTCCTGTTTATAATAGACAATTACAGGATGACCTCTGATTAGTCAAATAAAAGTATACATATATTTTCGACCAATCAGAACTTAACTGGAATATATTGGTTGTAGGTGGCGCTGTTTGAAACAAATATTCTTTAAATTATTTTTGGCAAAAAAGATTAATTAAAATAAGTCTGCCTTGCCAATGTAGACTGTAATTTTCAATATTTTTGTATTTCACCATCTTTGAATTATGTACATGGGCGAAAACACATAATGTTTATATTTTGCAAAAATATTAGAATATGTTTGTTTAAAACCGGAAGTGACTATGATAGTAGTAAGGGGTGCCTTATGACATTCGGTGATTATAGTTATTTTCTGAAAATTCGTATAAAAACAAAGGAGGGGATCTCCAACAACACCAGGTTGTAGCACCCACAGCAAAATCCCAAAACACCCAATGCAAAAACACAAAGCAGACAAGCACAGAAAGAGACACGCAAGGGACAAGGAACGTAAACGCACAACACAGAAACATCAAACACAAAAGACTTCACATAAACCAACGAGACCAATGGGCAACCGGTGCCGACTTAGGACGGCCATCTGCCACGGAAATAGCAGAAGGTATGGTTATCCTGGATTACGTGCTCACAACCCTCCCACTTTTCCGATTACCCAGAGGTCTCGAAGAACGTACAATTGTGGTGTAAAACAACCTCCTCACTGTCAGATGACCACACACAAACAAGACCGCAAAACGCAGGAGCCCAAGCAACACAGATGAATATGTAAATGGATATAAAAAGAGGGCGTACGTAATACAATCCGTGCTCTGCCGCCGCGAGCTCATGTATGTTATCACCCGAGGAGTCCGACTGACATTCAGAGAGGACAGGTGGTCGGGGCCCTGTCTTCTCTAAAGAGGTTTGGACAGGGCCCGTCATGGAGTCCCGTCGTCACAGTCAGTCAGAGTGCAAGTCCCAAGGATGCGCTTGTACAAGACTTGTGATGTGGCACATGACATCACTATTGGCTGAATGTGTAGTACAAGCTTAGTGTTAAACACTGATACCAAATACATAAAGAAATTTTATTGGAGGATGTCCTTTTTTCATTATTGAAAATGTCTTTTAAAAATGTCACTAATATTGCAACGTAAAAACGAGGAGTGCCTTAACGTAGCTGCGTAATTTGTAAATTTCTACCATGAAAATCCAGAACATCAGTACATGCTCTAGCATACCGGATGAGCTGTGAAATATAGATACCATAGGACGGTAATCTAGGAACATCACCGTCAAGCCAGGGGAAATTTACTATGTTAAATCCAAAATCATCTCTTTTGTCATACACACTTGTATGAATCTCTCCATTAACAATTTTGATATTTAGGTCCAAAAATGGTGTTTCTGTGTTTGAAACGTTTGCCTTGTTTAGAATCAATTCTTGTGGATAAATAACATTTTTATATTTCTCAAAAACAGGATTGTCGATAGTAAGAATATCATCCAGGTACCTAGAAGTACCAATGAAACATTTCACATCATCATTTTTTCTTTGTTTTTGAAGATTTTGGATAAATTCTACGAAGAAATGGAATAAGTGTATAAAAATAAATCTGCAACAAGAGGATTCTTTTTTTTGTCTACTTTGATAATACAATTTTCACAGTTTCTTAAAAATAAATTATATATAACGTGACTTCTCACTAATTTCATATCAGAAACCTCAATACACAGAGATCACGTGACTACACAACAACTTTTAGTTTAAAGATGAAAGTATTTCCATAATGAGTTTAGGTACATAAGTTTTCTCTCACGAAGTTTTAAGTTTTCCCGAATCCTCTAGTCTGAATAGTTCCATAGATGTCTGCGAGTTACACGATTAAGTTTCAATCTCTGTCTCTTGCATTACTGAAGGTTGGCACTCCGGTTTACTTAAAGTTTTCAAACGAATCGCCCTCTCCCTCTGACATCTGAACTTAAAGTATTCTCTACACCTCAAAATTCCGAACAAGGTTGCACAGGGTATCACAAAAGAAGTCATAGAAATCATAACTATCCTTGATACTAAGAAATCACCCGAAAAAAGATACAAACAACTAATTATTATCTAATCATTAATCATAAATAATTTAGCATTAAACTGTAAATTAACATCTTAGAAATCAATACTTGCAATGTAATTTTACTTTCAATTATCCTAAGTACCTGTCAAAGATAGGGTTTCAGTCTTTGTTTGGTTCTCCTGATTACTGCTGTCCATTTTTTCAGGGTAAGTAATAGTAGAAGAGATCTTCGGCCATGGTGTGGTGCTCCTAATTGTATTTATAACATAAACGGCTTCCTAGATGAGAAGAATATTCCTCGTGTTGTCTGTATGGTCGGATTACGAGTTGACTGAAAAAAAAACAACTTTTTTTTTAAATAATTTGATTCCCAAGTATTCAATATAAGCCTAAATAATGAATAATGACAAAATTGAAATGAATAAATTAAAAGTAAAGGAAAAAAGTCATATCTAAGCGAACTAAAATGAAAATTTAAAAAATATTAAAAAAATGAACAATTCAATGAAAAAAGAAACAAGCAAAATTATACCTGGTCACTGTTGCATTTTGCGTCCTTTAATTCTATTGTTACCTTCTTTGGAACGGTAAAATCCCTGCAGGATAAGCCTGTTTCTCTAATAATTATTGCTTCAAGGTCAGGAATACACAAATCTTCTATCTGAAGTTTTCTGATTGTCCCAAAAAGTAGTCTCTCTATTCCATTTAATTATAAACGTCTTTGAATAGCATAATTTAAGAACAGATAGATTGGCAACATTGACCAGACATGCACGTTTCGGGTACTTAACCCTCAAATCTAAACAATGTAATATGCCAAAAAAGTATGAAAGTTTCGAAAAAGCGTACCGAAAGACGTAGCAGGATGAGTGGAATAAGATGCTACAGGACCCACGTTTCAGAAATTTCAAGAAATTTTGATAACATTAATTTTAAACTGCGTTGAAGAAACGATCAACCGAAATTGATCGAACTTGACTACATGTGCCCTCGGGGACTCCTGGTCCACTAGCAGTGACACTCACCAAGTGGTATAAATGTAAACGTCTTCAAATTGAATAGCATCATTTAAGAACAGATAAATTGGCAACATTGACCAGACATGCACGTTTCGGATACTTAACCCTCGTCAGTGATCCTCAAATCTAAACAATCTAAATATGCAATATAAACTTTGTTTCAAATATAATTTGCTATATCAAATTTTCCACTTCTCATACAATTCAATACATTTACTATTATATCACAATTATCTGGAAATACAATTAAATTCACGGCTGACAATAGGATGACAACAGAAAAGTAAGTAAGCATGTCTACCTTGTCCTGAGACGTCATAACAAAGAAAGGAGGGGATCTCCAACAACACCTAGTTGCAGCATCAACAGCAACCTCCCAAAACACCCACTGTAAAACAAAAATGACACGCACAGAAAGAGACGCAGTAGTACAATGAACGTCAAATCACAGAAAAACATAAAACACAAATGACTACACATAAACCAACGAGACCAATGGGCAAACGGTGCCGACTTAGGACGGCCATCTGCCTCGTCAGTAGCAGACGGTGTGGTTATCCTGGATTACGTGCGCACAACCCTCTCACTATTCCGATTACCCAGAGGTCTCGAAGAACGTACAATTGTGGTGTAAAACAACCTCCTCACTGTCAGATGACCACACACAAACAAGACCGCAAGACGCAGGGGCCCAAGCAAAACAGATGAATATGTAAATTGATATAAAAAGAGGGCATGCGTAATACGACCTGTGCTCTGCCGGCTGTAGCGAGCTAATGTATGTTGTCACCCGAGGAGTCCGACTGACATTCAGAGAGGACAGGTGGCCGGGCCCTGTCTTCTCTAAAGAGGTTTGGACAGGGCCCGTCATGGAGTCCCGTCGTCACAGTCAGTCAGCGTGCAAGTATTAAGGATGCGCTGGTACAAGACTGTAGATTGGTCAAGTACCAAGCCTAGTGTCCGTCTGGTGACATTAGGATCATATCCACGGTATAAGAGGCGTTTGATGATTCTGACGCATTTTCGATAGTAATTCTGTCTACCTTTGATCCTTCTAATTTTGTTGATCATGTCACCATAAAATGCAGGTTGCGAAATACCCAAAGTAATATACTCTGTTGCTTGTATGGGTCCGAATTTCAAAAGTAGTTGACAATAATTTTTGTAAAATTTCCAGAATGTCTTGACAAGTTTGTGAAATCGAAAACCTTGACCTAAAAGTTTCTTTGTTATTTGTAAATTTCTATCATGAAAATCCAAAACATCAGTACATGCTCTAGCATACCGGATGAGCTGCGAAATGTAGATACCATAAGACGGTAATCTAGGAACATCACCGTCAAGCCAGGGAAAATTTACTATATTGAATCCAAAGTCATCTCTTTTGTCATACACCCTTGTATGAATCTCTCCATTAATAATTTTGATATTCAGGTCCAAAAATGGTGTTTCTGTGTTTGTGACGTTCGCCTTGTTTAGAGTCAGTTCCTGTGGATAAATGACATTTTTATACTTTTCAAAAACAGGATTGTCGATAGTAAGGATATCATCCAGGTACCTAGAAGTACCATTGAAACATTTCACATCATCATGTTTTCTTTGTTTTTGAAGATTTTGGATAAATTCTACGAAGAAATGGAATTGGCTTGAAAATTTCTCGATTTCATTTTGTCAATCACATCCCCTGAATTTTTAATAGACCAAAATAAGTTTACATCATTCCTGTTTAGAACAGTTTCACAATATTTTGTAACGTGTTCCTTTATCACCATGAGTGCTGACGTCAGATTTCTAGACAAACTTGTAGTTGAGCAGTTGCTAGAATTAGCAATGTATCTAAATTTGTAAGGAGATTTGTGCAGTTTTGGTATGCAGTATATTGTAGGAAGATCCAGTTTAGAAATAGGGATCTTGAATGAAGAAATTTCACTGTTGTGTTTGTTCAAAATGTTAGGAACACTTTCATTGCTTTTGATATAAGTGTTTGTAGACGAAAGTTCCGAAACCAAAGTTGATATGTAGTAACGTTTTCAAATGATTATGGTGTTGTTGGCTGCTTTGTCTGCAGGAGCGAAGACATATTTTTCGTGTAAATTGCGTAATTTGGATTTGAAATATCTTTCAGATTTAGAACTTGGATTTTCGAAAAGTTGAGGATTTTTGTGGAAGTTATCTAGGGTGTAAGCCATCGCACCCGTAGTCACGTGATGTCTGGGTATATTGTCTGGTGTATTGCGGTTGCGCTTTGTCGGAAAAGATCAGTCGCGCGTCGCCACTTTCATCTTTATTTCAGTATATTTTTACCATAAGAGTACTTTTTTACATATGAATAAAATTATACATTTTATACGATAATTTCAAAACTTTTTCTTTCATTTAGAATACACAAATGAGAGACACTTCTTATTGCGCTGCTGTTAATGTAGAGGTGGACGCATTGAATTTTATGTGCGATTCAGACCGGGATATAAAACCTCGATTCTAGAATTCACAAAGAAGTATAAATATACTTTTTATTCTCTTATAAAAGGCTTATTTTTCTAAAATGTTTAATTACTATTATTACTATGATTAGACTAGATAATCAACATTATCAAGTGATATCATTACAATCCCATTATCTTTTGCATTTATTATCGATATGTCTATATTTTTTTTAGTTCAATATTACAATTTTTGAACTACGTTCTAACATAAATGAGTTAAAGAAGATCCTGACGATAATCTCAACAGCACTCACAATAGAGCACCAAATTGAGCATCGACGGACCCCTAGCAGTCTAGAGGTGGGACCAGGTGCCCAGGAGGAATAAGCATCCCCTGTTGGCTAGCCGCACTCGCTGTCGATGTTCATGCACGAAAATGAAAAGAATATATATAATACATGCACTGTCTGAGGTCACGTTTATATAGAAAGTGCTATGGCGACAATGTCAGGGAACAATATTCAAAACACTGTCAAACCCCTCGCGGGGAACTTTTTTACGAGCTCCACACGACAAAGGGCATAAGTGTGACACAAATGTGTTAAAGAAGATCCTACCGATAATCTTAACAGCACTCACAATAGAGCACCAAATTGAGCATCGACGGACCCCTAGCAGGCTAGAGATGGGACAAATTACCCTACGGGACTTTGGAAGGTACAATAGAAACACAGTTTATTTTTAATCTTACGAAAATAAATCAACCCCCCCCCCACCACCACATATTTTAAGTATCATTAGTTTTTACAATATTTACGCATTATGTATATATATAATAGAAGGAATTATCAGTATACTTATATTCATATCAAAAATTGGTATCATTTCGTCATCATTCTCTGGACTGACTTTAAAAATAGCAGTAAGTAAGAATATCTGTCATTGATGACGAAATGAAATTGGCAGGTATTTTTATAGAAAATTATTGACATCTGGTATATTTCAATCAATCTATTAATCAAATCACAGTGATATCGGGTTTGTGTTACATTAATCGTATAATACCTGCTTTTTAATTGATTATTTCAGATAATCTGTGTCTATATCTGATAATCCAGTTGTTGTCTCATTGATATATTGTTGCATCGAAACATGTGTACATGTTTTTAACACTTCATTAACTTTGTGACGGAGTAAGGATCATATAATTTGATCATAACATGTGTGCACATGACAAATATGGATAATGACCATATCCCTGTACACAGCACAAAATCGATAATTCAGAAAATCAGAAACCGAAGGCATACAAAATCAGGACAAAACAGGAACCAAAGCAAACAAACAAAAACTTCCACCACATGAAAAGAATCGAACTCCCGATATGGGAGTGAGACCAGGTGCCCAGGAAGAGTAAGCATCTCCTGCTTGCATGCAACACCCGCCGCTTCAATTCGGTAGAACTGTCACATTCGGTCACTTCCATTTCGGAAGACATATAGTACAATCTTTGGTTGGATGGTTCAAATGGTCTATGACAAAATATTATCCATCGTTCTGGAGAGTGGGACATCATAGTGTATGACGAGTTCCCCATATCGACCATAGAACTTCCTCAGTGACAATGTTAGTCGGTCACAAACATCCCTGACTGAGAAGCTTATCTGCAAGACACCTAGCTCTCAGAACAAAATCCATTTATTTGGTACTTGCTCTGGCATAGCGTATTAATTGAGATATGAATACGCCATAAGCTGGAGATGAAGAGATGTACATGTTTATATCTGATAATTGTTAATCTGTTAATAATTCAACTGTTAATAATGGATTTGTGTTGGTGTGACCATGTTTACATGTAATTACTCATCATTTTCCTTGGTAAGGTGACGTAGTACGGATATATGCCTAAAGGCATATAATGTGATACAGCAGGTTATGCATGTATTGAAATCATCCGTCGACATTTCCATAGTGATTCATATATGTCATACAAACTGTTTACACTTCAGTTTAACTTATTATACCACTTGGTGAGTGTCATTGCTGGTGGACCAGGAGTCCCCGAGGGCACATGTAGCCGAGTTCGATCAATTTCGGTTGATCGTTTCTTCAACGCAGTCTAAAACTTCTGTTATCAGAATTTCTTGAAATTTCTAAAATGTGGGTCCTGTAGCATGACAAATATGGATAATGACAATATCCCTGTTTACAGCACAAAATCGATAATTCAGAAAATCAGAAACCTAGGCATACGAAATCAGGATAAAACAGGAACAAAAGCAAACAAACAAAAACCTCCACCATATGAAAAGAAGCGAACACCCGATATGAGAGTGAGACCAGGTGCCCAGGAAGAGTAAGCATCTCCTGCTTGCATGCAACACCCGCCGCTTCAATTCGGTAGAACTGTAACATTCGGTAACTTCCATTTCGGAAGACATAGAGTACAATCTTGGGTTGGATGGTTCAAATGGTCTACGACAGAATATCACCCATCATTCTGGAGAGTGGGACATCATAGTGTATGACGAGTTCCCCATATCGACCGTAGAACTTCCTCAGTGACGATGTTAGTCGGTCACAAGCATATCCCTGACTGAGAAGCTTATCTGAAAGACGCCTAGCTCTCAGAACAAAATCCTTATATTTGGTACTTGCTCTGGCATAGCGTATCAACTGAGATATGAACACGCCAAAAGCAGGCGATGAAGGAATGTTGCTACTCAGAAAAGGAAAGTTTGTAATGCTGAAATTGAAGTCGTCACGTTTGTCATAGAGAGAGGTGTTCATGTGACCATCAGTGTCGTAGGACAACATTATGTCCAAATAGGATGCTGAATTATTTGTCTCTGTAGTTTCTTTGACTTCAAGCTCTGAAGGATAGATACTGCTCAGGAAATCCGCGAATTTTGGATTATTGGTGGACAACACATCGTCTATGTATCTGTTAGTGAAGTTGAAGTCAGAAGCTAAGTATCTTTTCCCTTCAGAGACCAGAGATTGAATGAATTCAGCTTCGTACGAGTAAAGAAAAATGTCGGCAAGGAGTGGGGCACAATTGGTCCCCATTGGAATTCCGACAATTTGCTGGAAGACCTTTCCTCCAAACACCACAAAAATGTTGTCGATCATCATATCCCACCCATCCTGCTACGTCTTTCTGTACGCTTTTTCGACATAGTGTCTTTCATATATTTTTGGCAAATTACATTTTTTTAGATTTGAGGATCACTGACGAGGGTAACGTACCCGAAACGTGCATGTCTGGTCCATGTTGCCAATTTATCTGTTCTTAAATGATGCTATTCAATTTGAAGACGTTTACATTGATATACTCATATCCAGCAGAAATTACATAGAAATATAACAAACAGAAGTATGAAGTTATTTTCTTTTTTAATTATCAAAGTTTTAATTAGTATTTCATATCAAACAATTCAATTTAAACCAAATCTAACTGTAGGAAAGCAGCCCGCACTTTCTCCCTCCACTCCAGATTGTGCTTCCAATGTCTATTCAACCAAGTTTGGGAGCTGAATTTGAAGAGGTAAAGGGGATGGATTTCCTTCACCATTCCAGAAATTTCTAAGAAAAAAATTCCATTTTCTTACGACGTACTCGTCAATGGAGTCCAAGGCATCTTCAAAATAGTCCTGCACTTGCCGACTGAACTCCACGTACGTGTGCTCCAATAGCAATCCGAAACCTATGCATTCAGGGCAAGCGTTCATGCTCATATTAAATATACAGAATTTAAGAGTTTCTGCATATAATATGAGCAGCAGGTCTTCAGCAAATTTCCTCATTTTCACCTGCTCTGGTGAAGATGGTCTCACCAGCCAGACGGTCCTGGTTTTAATCTGGCGTACGTAGAACAGGTCTTCGTCTACTATAGTAGGCAGCCTACGCCTGGCGAATCCTGCATTTATCAGGCATTCTCGTTTGTTCTCAAACCATTTTCCGGTCTGTTCAGTAGTTTTTGTTCCGGAAACGGTGTTCTTCACGCTCCAGATATATTTGTATTGTTTCATGTACTGGAATAAAAATATAACAACGTTATAGAGATTATATATATATATGTGTGTGTGTAGATATTATTTAGACGTCACAAAATGGTATATATATTTTTTTTCAGTATTTATCATCTTAAATTCATATAAACGCAATTCCGTTTTTTTTTTTTGTTACACTTCATTCACGTAAGTTAGTGAGTGCTGTTGAGATTGTCGTCGGGCTCTTCTTTAACTCATTAGAATTGATTACAAGTCTGATTTCATGGGAGTTTTTAATCACTTTATTTCTTTATGCATTAATTTATCTATTTCCAGTTTATTAACTTCTTCAGGAGTTGTTTTTTTCTCTCTCTCTCGTTCTCTTGTATTTTTCTTTTTATTTATTTAATATTTATTTTAAAAAGTTTAAAATCAGATACTATAGTACGGGAAAAAGATAGATAGCTTGTCTGTATTAGGTTAAGTAATATAATTTGATATGAACCTTTCTTGCAAATTTTTTTTCCTTTAACCTAAGATGAAAAGTCCACTTTCACCGGTAAGGCACTGAGAAAAAAAAACGCTGAAGATTTCTTCTCGACGAAGTGCAGAGTGAAAAAGGGGAAAAAGAAATGTAGTTGAAAGACTTATAGATGCAGAATTATGTCAAGAATTGAGACACTTGATGGTATCTGAAACTATAACATTGATTTGACATATGGACACAGATTTTATGACACTGCAAGTGATGCTATCAGTAAATATTTCAATTAAAGTCAAGTATCATGTCTAAGACAACTACAGATGGTTATGATTTGACATGTTTGATATCAGTTAAAATGTTTGATGTGTAAAACTCAAATTTTGATTTATTGCCGTTGGTCAATGTTTTACATTTTGTTCAAAGAACCAAAAAATGCAGTAAGATTTTATATAGAACTAGTACCCCTTATGGCGTTTCGGTAACATATGTCAGTGATGTTAATTAAAATTTCTATACGTACTTGGAATTCTAAAAATATCTATATATACTTTTTTTTCAGAAAATCTTAATATTTACTTTTATCAATTTTTTTAGACATAGCAAAAAAGGTGCTTTCAGAATTACTAGGAACACTTTTTTTTCATGTATTGATTTAATATGAGTGAACATATAAAAAAGGCAAGTTTTGGATGGTTTGGTCATTCTTCATTCCACCATGCATATTTGCTGATGTTATCAAAGATGAATACCTTTAGGGTGTTTCTGTAACAAGGTGACTATACTCGGGTGTTTCCGTAACATGGCGAACATGTACGAGGGATATTGATGAAAATGTCCATACGCACCTAAAATTTTTGAAAAGTGTGCTAACTATTAAGCCTGGTACACACGGTAAGACTACCGGTAATCTTATAAAACTGGTATTATAATATTTTATTTCTCATAAGACTACCGTACACACGATAATACAAATCATATGAGACTGTAAACAAAGACAGTATACTCCATGTGGTTTTCTCCCGCTAAAATATCTCATTAATTGAAGACAATGTTAAACGTCTTTTAAGAAAATTTGCAACAGAAAACTTGAAATGCGTTGAAGAGACAGATGATCAACCGAAGTTGATCGAACTTGGCTACATGTGCCCTTGGGGACTCTTGGTCCACCAGCAGTGACACTTACCAAGTAGTTCAAATGTTATGTCTTTAAATTCAATAGCATCATTTAAAACCTGATAAATTTACAGCATGGAAAAGACATGCACGTTTCGGGTACTAAACCCTTATCAGTGATCCTCAGTCTAAACAATGTAATATGGCCAAAAAGTATGAGAATTATTATGATTGTCCAAAAATGTACAAAAAGACGTAGCAGAATGGGTCGGATATGATGCTACGGGAACCGAGTTTTATAAATTTCAAGAAATTTTGTAACAGAAAAACTTCAAATGCGTTGAAGAGACAGACGATCAACCGAAGTTGATCGAACCTGGCTTCATGTGCCCTCGGGGACTCTTGGTCCACCAGCAGTGACACTCACCAAGTAGTTCAAATGTTAAACGTCTTTTAATTCAATAGCATCATTTAAAACCTGATAGATTTACAGCATGGACCAGACATGCACGTTTCGGGTACTAAACCCTCGTTTGTGATCCTCAGTCCAAACAATGTGATATGGCCAAAAAGTATGAGAATTATTATGATTGTCCAAAAATGTATCAAAAGACGTAGCAGAATGGGTGGGATATGAGGTTACAGGACCCACGTTTTATAAATTTCAAGAAATTTTATAACAGAACACTTAAAATGCGTTGAAGAGACAGACGATGGAACTTGGCTACATGTGCCCATGGAGAAATTAATTTAACACTATATATTACAGGCACGAAAGAAATTGACTCAAAAGTAAATATATTAAAAGTAGATACTTGACAAAGCCATGCATGAAGAAGAGAGAAACATTAAGTGTCCATCATTGCACTCGTAGTGAAAGCACCCCTAAATGTAACAGAAAATCTAACAAGAGCCCTACCACTTGGATCTTTTTGGTTAAACCTTCCTACGTACAAATCTATGTTGCCGATTCTGGGTAATATTTCTCCATCAATTTCTACATTTGGTTCATCAGTCTCGTTTTCTGAAGTACTTGGCTCGAACTGATAGGTGCGATGTAACCAATAGGTGGAGGCATACAAATACTGTCCTCTGAGTCGCTTGAACTGAATGTTATGTTCCGTATTATGTTGCATATCTACTTTTGTTTTGTGTACAACTTGTGATGTCACGAAACCGATCTATGATTTTACCGGAAGTGCTTCAAAAATAGAAACCAGTTTTCTGCGTACTCTAAAAATAGACACTTTATCGACATTTTTTAGGCGTTTGCAGTGAGCGACAAAAGTTGAATTCTTGTCATACTAACATATTTTTACTTGTATGTTTTGAAACTAATTAAATCTCACATTATCTAATAACACTTTAAAGGACTATAACTGCGTATGTATGCTATAGATTCTCCTTAAAATTTGAATTTATACAAATGAGAATGTATTCTGCATTCCAAACTTTTGTAAAATTAATTTTCAGGGACACCGTCCCTTTTTTCCCTAAACTCTGCAGGATTCCTTTAATAAACATTTTAAAAAAATCTTGTCAGATTTCAATGAAGATGAACCTTTGAGAATATTTGTCGTGCGGCGAATGTTAAGCCCCTGTCACACCTACACGTTATGGCATGGCGTTCGCACTACGACCGCCAAAATTGTACGAAACGTGGCGTGAACGTAGTAAGGACGCGGGGAACGTAGTAAGAACTCGCTGATACGTATTGAGGTCGTAGTAAGGACGCCGGCGAACCTGCCGGTACGCCGAGCCACCACGACCGTTTTGAACTGTTCAAGTGCCGGCTCTGAAGGTACCATACTGTAAATAATCACTGTACTATATAGGTTGTCTTCTTGAATTGGAAGACGATTGAAATTTTCCTTCCAGAGGGAAGGGATACAATTAAAAACACACACTTCAATACACAAATTGTCGGCCCCTTGGCCTAAACCATGTGTAAAAACGACAATCTATTATAATTCCAAGGGAAATCCATCAAGAAGAATGAGACAGGAGTGTATTTCGAGAGTATTGTATAACTAGATTGTATAGCCTTATATTATATATGATCGGTAAACTGAAATAATCAAGCGATGTAATGTACTGAGCATTAAAAAGGCATGCTTTCGCACTTATTGCAGCAGACAAATACTGCCAAAAAATAAATCTGCGCCATTTATCATTTCACAACACCAGGTGTCCAGGAAGAGTAAGCATCTCCTGCTTGCATGCAACAAGCTATTCAGACCAACAGGCTGCTGACAGTGTTGAACACCGGCATAAGAAAAAATACGATGATGATGGACGAGCTGGCCTCAGGCATAAGAACGCAGGAACGTAGAATCAGAGAACGAAACAGGGCATCACCATACTGGAGGCCAAGATCAGTGGTAACCATACCAAAGAGGAGAACCGAAACCCGAAGATCGGACAGAATTGGGTGACGGTTAAAAGTATAAATTATGTTGTAAGTAATGACTAATGTGAGTAAAAATTTGGATAATCTCTTGTTGAAATTTTGGGCTGAACTTTAATAATGCTGTGGGGAATTTGAGTTAAAGAAGATCCTGACGATAATCTCATCTGTGTTTCTGGGGCCTCTACGTTTCGCGGTCTTGTTTGTGTGATGTCATCTTACAGTGAGGAGGTTGTTTTACATCACAATTGTACGTTCTTCGAGACCTCTGGGTTATTGGAGAAGTGAGAGGGTTGTGCGCACATAATCCAGGATAACGACGCAATTTGCTACTTGCGTGACAAATGGCCGTCCAAAGTCGGCACCGGTTGCCCATTGGTCTCGTCGGTTTATGTGTAGTCTTTTGCGTTTGATGTTTCGATGTCGTGTGTCTCTTTTCCGTCTCGTGCTGTACTCGTCTTTTATGTTTTTGCATCGGATATTTTGGTGTTTTGCTGTTGATGCTGCAACGGGGTCTTGTTGGTTATCTCCCTTCTTTTGAGAACAGATGAAATTTCAGCATGGACAAGCCATGCACGTTTCGGGTACTTAACCCTCGTCAGTGATCCTCATTCTAAACAATGTAATATTGCTAAAGAGTGAAAATCAATATGTACAAAAAATTACCCAAAGACGTTGCAGGATGGATGGGATATGATGCAGGATCCACGTTTTGGGAATTTAATGGATGATTAACCGACGTTGAATTCATTTTCTGGGTGCAGATTTCACATCTTACTTTTACAGGTCCTTTACGTTTACTTAAAGATTGTGTCCCTGAAAATGATTTTTTTATTGGAACGTAAAATTTATTCCAAAGGGTTTAGATTGATGAAAGAAGAAGCCATAAAAAGTTTTATTTGAAAATATGCAGTAACGATTCTAATATTATCGATTTCTAAATAATTAACGAGGCCGAGTTCGGTACGAGTTATAATGTATTACGCATGGCGATCTTATTCGCTTGTCTCTTGACGGATTTCGACAAGTTTGGTATCGATTAAACCAGTAAATTATCATCTACAATCCTCAAGTAATGAATATTTCGTTAGATTTATCGTTTGCTTAATATATACAAAAATATCAAGTAAACTAGATGGCTACTGTTGCAAGCAACAGACGGATTCCTCCTTCATTAGACCTTCCTCTGAAGTGTTCAAATCCGAATAAAGAAGGTGGAAAAAAGAATAGTTGCTTCAGTACCTTATTCACGTCAGCAAATAAGTCAAAAGAGCTTATTTCTAACTTGGGACTCTTATTTATTGATCTACAAAATAGAGGGGGGAAATGATAACTACCTTTCATGTTTTCGAAAGATTTAAACTCCATGCCCTCTCAATATACAAATCCTTTACAATTACTTTCTCAAAACAGAATTGCACAATGAATTTGCAATGAGATAATTTCTATTAATAGAAAATGACAACAACATGAAAGTACATATATGTAATGCTACTAAGAAAAAAAAAAAAAGAAACAGAGAACGAGAATAAAAGAGTTACCTTTCTTATACTATGTTAAGTTCAAATAAGAAGGACTTCTTGTGTGAAGAATAAATAGAATAGGATAAAAAATTTGAATTATAAAATAGTAAATGATTTTTATTACCATGAGGATAATTATTTGGCCTATAACCAATGTCATGAATGAAAAATAAGTATTTTGATTATTCTCATAAAGATTGATCTTAATCTGAGGAAAATTCAATATCTAATCAACTAAAAGTCATTTGTGACCTTGAAATGGAACAAATGACCTTGGGTCAAGGTCATGGTGAAAGGATTTGATTCAAGGAATATTTGTGTAAAGTTTGAACACTCAAGGTCAAACAGTCCTTTTTTATAAACTAAATTTGTTGTGACCTGGAGAATGAGAATTTGACCTTGGGTCAAGGTCAAGGTGAAAGAGCTGGGCCCGAGCATTATATGCATA
Organism: Pinctada imbricata; assembly: GCA_033119305.1. NCBI lineage: Eukaryota > Metazoa > Mollusca > Bivalvia > Pterioida > Pteriidae > Pinctada > Pinctada imbricata. The sequence goes on from VSWD01000001.1 coordinate 57,624,378, forward strand.
AAGTATGAACTCTGAAGGTGAAATAGTCTTTGTTTTATAGGCAAAAGTTGCTGTGACCTTGAAAATGAGAATTTGACCTTGGGTCAAGGTCAATGTGAAAGAGCATGACTGAACAATTATATGTATGAAGTTTAAACTCTGAAGGCCGTATATAGTCTTTGTTCTATAGGCAAAAGTTTGTTGTGACCTTGAGAATCAGAATTTGACCTTGGGTCAAGGTCAAGGTGAAAGAGATTGGTTTATTGATATTATGTATTAAGTTTGAACTCTGAAGGTGAAATAGTCTTTGTTTTATAGGCAAAAGTTGCTGTGACCTTGAAAATGAGAATTTGACCTTGGGTCAAGGTCAGTGTGAAAGAGCATGACTGAACAATTATATGTATGAAGTTTAAACACTGAAGGTCTTATAGTCTTTCTTCTATAGGCAAAAGTTTGTTGTGACCTTGAGAATCAGAATTTGACCTTGGGTCAAGGTCAAGGTGAAAGAGCTTGGTTTATTGATATTATGTATCAAGTTACTTTTTTCTCTCTTTTTCTTGTTTCCGTATCTCTAAATTAATTCATGGAGCTAGATATGAGCTTTTTTCACAAACACTCGCACAAATAAACAAGAATTATAACAAATAAACAAAAATAAATGGGGAGGGGTGCAATACTGACGCCAGCAATTGTTTTAAATGAAATGGGCGAATAATGCTTGACCAGGGATTTAGATTTACTTTGTTTGTTATTGGTTGATATACGAAGCTATATTATCTCATTCCGTGTTAGTTAAACCCCTAAACAAGTGCCTAGCAGGTTCAATGAATAATTGAGATAAATCAATGCCCTGCCACTTGAGGCAAATAATGCATGACATTTCTTACCCCTTCATATATCCTCTTATATCAAACTGAATATACAATGCACCTGTAATTGCTTTTCCTTTTCATTTCTTTGCTTTCTGCTTGTGTTTGTCCTTACCAAACACACAGTGACGAATATATCGAACACCTTGACCCAGAATGTCGAATGGCACGCCATTTGTTGGGACAAAAAGTTGATCACCAAGGTCTTGGAAACGAATACGTGCCTTCAGTGGAGTTTCTTTAAAAGGATACATTCGAAGACGTTTACACATTAGCCTTATAAGTTCTTTATAGAAAAAATATATATCTATAATGTTGAATGAAGTTTTTAGCACCACACCCGCTCCTCTAGATTAACTGAAGTCGCAGTTGTTAGTTTTAGTAAGTACAATCATTCATAATTTTAAAAAATGTAATCTTATTTTAAATTGTAACAAAATCAAATTATCTTATTCAACTGAAACATTTGGATACAGTTAGGTGTTGTTGACTTTCAGACACCCCTTGGATATATGCAAATGAGTTAAGGAAGATCCTGACGATAATCTCAACAGCACTCACAATAGAGCGCAAAATTAAACATCGACGGACCCCTAGAAAGTCAGAGGTGGGACCAGGTGTCCGGGAGGAGTAAGCATCCCCTGTTGGCTAGCCGCACCCGCCGTCGATGTTAATGAAGCATGGAAATGAAAATATAAAAACTTTATGCACTGTCTGACGTTATGTCCATATAGAAAGTGCTATGGCGACAATGTCAGGGAAGTATATTCAAAACACTTACTGTCAAACCACTCGCGGGGAACTTTTTTACGAGCTCCACACGGCAAAGGACATAAGTGTGACACAAATGAGTTAAAGATCCTGACGATAATCTCAACAGCACTCACAACAGAGCGCAAAATTAAACATCGACGGACCCCTGGCAAGCCAGAGGTGGGACCAGGTGCCCGGGGAGGAGTAAGCATCCCCTGTTGGCTAGCCGCACCCGCCGTCGATGTTTATAAAGCATGGAAATGAAAATATAAAAAATTCATGCACTGTCTGACGTTATGTCTATATAGAAAGTGCTATGGCGACAATGTCAGGGAAGGCAAATGTAATTTCATCGCTACTGGATATATTGATAGCATTTTGTGTTGGGGTGATTGTTGCATGTACCAAATTTAGTCGGAGGAAGTCCGATATCTCGTGCCATAGACGATGAATCACTCATTGATTTTAGCTTCAGTGGTGTAAAATTTGACAAACTTTGTTTTACAGTGCTATACATCGTCGGAAAAGCTATTTTCCTGTATTTCTCCGTTCGACCGAAAGTTGCCCCCCTCAACAACATCAAAGAACCCCATCTTCACACACAACCCTACCTCCAGCAGAGAAAGTAGAGCACCTGTGCGTTATGGACATGAGTGTATACATGTAGGCAGAACAATTAAACCGCCTTTGAAGATTAATAGAGCAAATTGTTCGCCTGTAGATTATGCGATTTTTTTTTTATTTTGATAGTGTAGTTTGATGATAATTATCGAATTCATTTGTTGTTTTCTTTATGGTATCACTGATGGAAAAATATCAAAATGTACTACGTGAACAGGGTAGTTTCACATCCATCCCGGGATGGATAAGATCCATTGAACACCACAAAAGACGGAGGGAGAGGGAAAACGAAGAGTAGAAAAATAGATTGAAGGTCAAAGACAATAGAAAGAGAAATGAGAAACAATGTAAGGCGGAGTTGTCGCGATAAAATCCCATAAAAATCCAATTAATTTCCCCTTAGCCAAAAAATACAAAGGAAGGGAATATTGCAGACAATATTTACGTGTACCTTGTATAATTTGGACAAACCTTTAAAATGCAATATCATATAACTGCTAATGGTTTGTTATGAAAGCTACAAAGAAAAAGACGAAAATAACACCTGGACCCGGTTGCACAATGCGTTGTTAAATTTAACTATAAAATAAAAAAATTAACTTCAAAGTTAAATGTGAACTCATAGTTAGCTAACTACGTGGTTAAATCCCGTTGCGTATTCACGTAGTTAGCTAACTAAGAGTTAACTTTGTGTTAAGAATTTAACCATAGGTTAACTCTTAGTTAACATAATTTACCCATGATGCAACTGAACTCAGACTTACAACTGAATCCAGCCTTTTTTATTCTTCCTATTTTACGTGATAGAAATAGTAAAAAACAAACATTTACACTTCAAAACGTTTGTTTAACGATGTTAACGACTATGGTGACGTCATTATGTTCTTCATATATGACGTCATTTTACCTTTTATGTGCGCTTACATGTGACGCCATTTGGCACTTAATTTGCCGTCAAGGTAGAAAAATGAGGGGGATTCCTAAATATTCATGACATTTATGCCACTAGAATGTTGTGATTTGTTTGTTTGTTTGTTTGGTTTTTTTTTTTGTTTTTGTTTGTTTTTGTTTTTTTTTTTGTCGCTTGTGATAAACGAATTTATCGTAAAATCTTTATTTTAAAGTTAAAAGCGCAAGCTTTTTTGAAGCACAAATTTTTGCTGAATTCTGTCATAAAAAATTCAGCCTGTGCGAACGTCAATCTGTTACAAGGGCTCTGATTGGCTGACCCATTTTCAAAATCTCCTCGGTCTGCACAGATAGATAGAAAGATTGCTAACTCGATTTATAAAATTACGCACAGAAGCTGAAAGGTAGAAATCAATGTTTGTATATTTTCCATACGAATCAGTCCGGCTTTCACTTACATTTTTTCACCAATCGATCACGTAAGAAGGGCTTTGGTTGTCTGATGCATTTTCAACATCTCTATAATTTTATGAAACCTCACTGTTCAAAGCCTCTACCCTTTGTCTGCAACCAAGGTGAGCGATGTGGCCCCTTGGGTATCTTGTTTATAATGATCCAATTTATGGGCGGATCCAGGATTTTTTTCCAGGAGGGGTCCTAAAATTCAGTTGTCTCAAATTTGTTAAAGAAGCAAATAAAAAAAATTTAAAAAAATAGATAAATGAATAAATAAAAAATAATAATCACAAAGATTGAAATCACTTTGTTCTTGATTAATAATCAAATAATGTGAAATTTTTTTCACAGTCGGAATAAAAAAGTCAGTCAATAATACCATTTGCATCCTCTATCCCTGTATTCTTTAGTTAAATGCCCCTATCTATTGACAATGTGTAATATATAGGAGTTGCAAAGGTAAAGGTATCATTTCAAATTGATATGTATGTAATAAAATCTTGCGAGCGTAAGCGAGCCCGGGAAAATTTTGAGATGTGGACCACAAAATTTATGAAAATGAAAGACTTTCAATACAAAATCATGTTATTTTTCAAATATTATGACGACAAAAGGGGAATTGGGACTTACTCTTATGAAATATGTATATTTATAGGCTTTATCAAACTATGCTTCGAAAATTCCAGGGGAGGGGAGGGTCCTGATCCACCGACCCCCCCCCCCCTCTTGATCCGGCGTCCGTCCGTCCGTCCGTCCGTAAACAATTCTGGTGCTCGCAACTGCTCTGGAACCATAGGACATACGTCTTTCGGTATATTTTTGGACATAATAATTTTCATACTTTTCGGTCATATTACATTGTTTAGACTGAGGATCACTGACGAGGGTTTAGTACCCGAAACGTGCATGTCTGGTCCATGCTGTAAATTTATCAGGTTTTAAATGATGCTATTGAATTTAAAGACGTTTAACATTTGAACTACTTGGTGAGTGTCACTGCTGGTGGACCAAGAGTCCCCGAGGGCACATGTAGCCAAGTTCGATCAACTTTGGTTGATCGTCTGTCTTCTCAACGCATTTGAAATTTTCTGTTACAAAATTTCTTGAAATTTCTAAAACGTGGGTCCTGTAGCATCATATCCCACCCATTCTGCTACGTCTTTCGGTATATTTTTGGACATAATAATTTCCATACTTTTCGGTCATATTACATTGTTTAGACTGAGGATCACTGACGAGGGTTTAGTACCCGAAACGTGCATGTCTGGTCCATGCTGTAAATTTATCAGGTTTTAAATGATGCTATTGAATTTAAAGACCTATAACATTTGAACTACTTGGTGAGTGTCACTGCTGGTGGACCAAGAGTCCCCGAGGGCACATGTAGCCAAGTTCGATCAACTTTGGTTGATCGTCTGTCTTCTCAACGCATTTGAAATTTTCTGTTACAAAATTTCTTGAAATTTCTAAAACGTGGGTCCTGTAGCATCATATCCCACCCATTCTGCTACGTCTTTCGGTATATTTTTGGACATAATAATTTTCATACTTTTCGGTCATATTACATTGTTTAGACTGAGGATCACTGACGAGGGTTTAGTACCCGAAACGTGCATGTCTGGTCCATGCTGTAAATTTATCAGGTTTTAAATGATGCTATTGAATTTAAAGACGTTTAACAATAGAAAGCTGATTCTTTTTGCATCTTACTTGGTATGTGGTCTAGTTGTGCACCTGACATTTGGTTTCAGCCCCTGACCCCCAGGTCTTAGAAAATGGGCGTGGTCATGAAAATCTATGTAATATTGTGCTCGCAACTCCTCTGACACTACAAATGATGGAAACTTCCTTCTTTTTGCAATATGATGGGTCTGTGGTCTAGTTGTTCTCATGAAATTTTGTTTAAACCCCTGACCCCCAGGGTCTTAGAAAATCGGTGTGATCATTTTCTCCTATACAAGCTACGTAATCCTGTGCTCGCAACTTCTCTGACACTATAAATGATTTAAACTTCATTCTTTTTGCAATATGATTGGTCTGTGGTCTAGTTGTGCACCATTATTTTTTTTGAGCCCGTGATCCCTAGGGTCTTAGGAAATGGGTGTTGTCATTTTCTCCTAGTATATAAATTTTCTGAATTATCGATTTTGTGCTATATACGGGGATATGCTCATTATCCATATTTGTCATTTTTGTAATATTGTGCTTGCAACTCCTCTGACACTATAAATGATTGAGGCTTCATTCTTTTTGCAATATGATTTGTTTGTGTTCTTGTTGTGCATCTGATATTTTGTTTGTTTGTTTCATTTTTCCTATTTAATTGTGCTCTCAACTCTTCAAAGCTATTAATGAATGAGAGTTGTTGTAATTCATAGTGTAATAAGATGGACCTGTAGTTTAGTTACATCATTGATTATAATGATAGTTCATTTGAGCTAGCAGTCCCTGCCCCCTGGGATCTTGGAAAATGGGTGTGGCATTCTTTTTTAAAATACTTTATCTTGGATATTATGAATTACATGAGTGATATTCTAGTTGCAGTCTATTGGATATGTTCTTTTGTTGTGCTACTTTTAATTTGTTAGAATACCTGCTCCCTATGCTCTTAAAAAATGGAAATTGATATTTTTGTGTATGTATCTTATTCACATGTCAATGAGTAAATAAAGAACAAATAAAAAGACAAAACAACCAGGAGAGCTACAGTCCCGTCAGAGACTTCTGGGTTTTCCGTAATAAGTTTCCCTTAATAAATTCCTTACCTGTTAGGATTTCAATGTGATATATATATATATCGTTCTAATATCACATGAAATCCCTACAGGTCAATCTTAATCTTTTAATGAAATTGTACGTACTAATCTTGTCTGGGCTATATCTCCTGAACCCTTCTTACAATTGTTTTCATATTTTAGTATGTTGTTTCTCAGGACTAAATGTTTCTTATCACATTGTCCCAAGGTCACATGATTAAGGTCACTTCTTACTTTGGTAATGAAATTGTATATGCTAATCCTGTCCAGGCAGAAATTGTCTATGCTTATCATGTTTAGGCTTTATATTTTGAACCGTGTATCCAATCACTAATTCAGTTTATGTTTGGGCTTTACCTCAAACAATATAATGAATCACTTTTATGTTTTACTATGATGTTGCCCACGACTTAAAGGTTTCACATCATCTTGGCCCAAGGTCAAAGTAACTTAGAGGGAAAACTAAATATTATAATCTTATATGGTTTTAACATTGATATAGGTGATGATCTCAGGATAATTGTGCGAGACCTGCAGTTTCACTGTGTCCTTGATGACCGCCAGGATAGGAGATTAGCCAATCTATCAATCAGCTTAAGGAGGAACTTGGCCAAAGAGGCTTATCAAAAAAGGGAAGAAGTGTGAACTGGTTGCAAAACTCAACGAAGCCATTGGGAACAACACTCGGGTAACATATAAAGATGATATACATGTAAATGATGGAACTAAAGGCAATAAATTCAAACTGAAAAAAATACTTATACAGTTTTTAATAGTTGCCCCAGTTCACACATATTTGTATTCAAGAAATTTATTGAGATAGAGTTATCTTTTTATATACAATCTATACACTTCATGCATTTTACAAGAAAATAGATTATCATCTGATATTGTCTCTGAAAATTTGGGACAATAGATCTTGTCTCTATGTACAGTTTTTTCTTTACTATACAAGTGAAAAAGAACAGCAGTTCCCGCCTGCAAGTTTCATATGACTTCTCTGATAATGAAGACCAAGGCCTAGATGTGCAGGAATTGCAGCCAACAGGTAGTTCCATGATCTGATGAAAAGTCCGAGAGCAGTAAAATACAAAGCTAGTGGGGTGTTTATGCAGTAAGCAAAGGAATGGCAACTTAATTCAGGAAACAAACATTTGATGAGGATGTCATCCCTTACATACATGGTAAAACTGCAATTGCTATCATATATCAAATATGTTATTAATTTTAATGATCTATTTACTGTAATGTATAAATCAATAATATACTTCACATGAAAAGTTATATATAGGAAAGGTATGAAAATCAATGCTTCCATTAATTTCTTATATCAATGGTGTATCATGTACCCCAATGCCTGATAAGCTATAGATGCATTCACAATATAGGCGTTTCTCATGTAGAGAGGAATAACTTTGACCATCGACAAGCCTATTTTAGCTGCAAAAATGGAAACGTTTGGCACAGAAAGAAACATGTATCTAAGCAGGTATATTACCTTCTTGCGATCTGATTGCCTTTAACTTCTGTTAAGTCTTCTGAAATTGAAATTTACAGTCAAGATTATACCTATGCATATTTTCATGCTAAAACATATTTATACGTAACATGTGATCTGAAATACTGTTATCTGATACTTATACATATAACTACGTGTATTAAGTATTCAATACTGTTAAGTATTCAAAATATATATTTGATCAAAATATTTTATATTCAACTTTTTGTATTCTTCCGATTCTTGAAAAAGAAAACAGAATGATCTGGGTGTCCCTCCATGAGATAGATAGAAAAGGATGAAATATGTTAAGACACACAACCTTACCTCTCCTTAAGGAGGCTCAATAATCGTTTGACGTCATCATATTCCCGGCGTCAATACTGGTTCGAATAGAACTGAGTGCGGTTTCGGTCTTCAAATTCCTCTAATTCGCTTGTTTTCTTGACGGATTTCGACAAGTTTGGTATCGATGGAACCAGAAAAGTATCATCTACAATCTGAGTGTAATATATATATATATATAGTCAAATGCATCGTTAAATCTATATATTAAAAAATATCCCGTAAGTGAGACACCCTTGCTTCTGCCGTAAACGTATTATTTTTATAACGTCATCATCGGAAATTCAACCGTGTGTTGCTTAGCAATAAAATCAAGTAGAAAAACTAAAGTTTAATGATCAAACAGGATATTTCTTTGAAATTTTAGCAACATAATAGATAAAATATTTCAAGTTTGCTATCTCTAATTATCTTAGGTATTACAAATTTTTCTACAATTTTGTGAACTATCGTACTTTGCAGTGAGATGTTATCGAATAAAGTTTCCCTATTTAAAAACTTTGAGCGAGTGAATTTTAGTTTTAACCCTGCTTTGTTCAAAGATATATCCATTTTACCAATGAGTGCACGTATTATCGAGAACGAGGGAGGTAAGTGACGTCTACTTATTGACCTTGAACGTCAAAATGTTTAAAAACGCTTCCGTTTACTTTTTCTATTTCTCTTATTCATATTTCCGTATCTCTGACGCCCGGCGATCGTTGTGCTTTGAAAAAAAACCCGCTTATTTTACATTGTTAACGTTTAAAATATAACTAAATCTAGAAATTTCATCTTCTGAGTTACTTATTTCAGAATCGCCCCCTTCTTTAAACATTATTGACAACCCTACCCCTACCCCCTTAAAATCGTTACTATGACAACCAAGTATTTTGAATCAGGATGAACGAAAACATGTACTTTTTTATAATTAATTTTCAAGAACAGAGTTTGTCGTTGAGAAATATGTAAAAGAAAATAACTTCTGACAAAGACTTCTTATCACTTTGATGACAAATATGGGTACTGGGTACTTTTTTTAGATTTTCATTTTGGGTGGGGGGTGCACAAAAATGTACGTTTCGGGAACAGGTTTAGCTATTTTACTCTTTGAAAGCATTATCTATAAAGAAATAGACATATTTGATTATATCATGGTGAAAATAATCACAAGAATGGTTTTAATCTGAAATTATTATCCCTATATCATGCATTTATCTATCAAAATTCATTGTTTTGCGACAGATCTCGGAATTGGTTTACACATGTATATTCAGAGGACCACTAGTCAATCAAATGAACGATGATATGTAATCTTACTTACAAATATAAATCATCAGACATGTATGTCAAATAAACAGAATAATTTTTTTGACTCTGACAAAGAATTTTTGGATTATTGAGCCACCTTAAAGACATCCCCTGTCACCATGTTGCGTCATGATCTGGTGAAAGTGAAGTGAATCCAGGCAGGACCTATCACATTCTTTTTGACAGGATCACATAACTGAGGGCGTTCCTCTTCAAGACCATACCAGTGGCACCTGCAAAAACATGTTTAACAAATCTTGATTGTTACCATATTGTATCTATTATCTTTTATCTATACATTAAAACTATGCAAACATTTATAAAGTGATTTTGTAACTAAAATGTTTATGAAAAAAATATACTTAGAGTTTGATATTATTTTGGGTGTTTATGAGTGTTTTTACATAAAAAAATTAAAAACATTGCTTTCACACTTCTGGTGACTGTATTGAATCCTATCTTTATACCCCCACCAGACATGGATGTACTCTTGTCTCAGTGTAATTTTATAGGATTTCCCCCCAAAGCCTTCGTCAGGTCCTCACCAGTTAAGTATATGTCAATATTATCACTGTCCTTTGAGATCTGGTCCAATTTGTCCACAAAACATGTTTTGAAACTTTCCTTGGTCAATGGTAATTTAACAGTGACCCTTGACTGGAGCCCAACAGTCCCGTCAGGAGTCCTTATGTCTGCGAGGCTGTCAAAAATTGCTTGCCGTAGAGTCATTAAACCCACCATTATTTAACATGTAAAAATGTTATGTTTTTATTTTACTGTTTTCTTCAGTGGCGGATCCAGCGCCTCTTTTCCGGGGGGGCCTAAGGGCGAATCTAGCCGATTTTTTTCCGAAAATGGGCCAAACTAATTTTTGGAAAATTCTGGGTCATTGCATGGGGGGGGGGGTTTAGGACGTCCCCTCCGCACCCCTGAATTATAGCTGTAGTATATTAACCATAACTTGTTCATTATGTTGGTTGAAAATACAAAAAATGAAGGGTGGGGGTGAAATTTTCACTTATAATGCAAGAATAAATCGATCATCGATCAAGAGAACTTGAAAGGGGGGAGGGGGGGGGGGCAGCGAATCCTCGTCGGACATCCGCGTATGGCCCATGATTTTAGTTTTACAAGATACAAACATATTAAACGATAACGATGAATAAAACGTGGATAGAGATCTTATGAAATCATTTAAGGAATGTTTCTAAAATTTTGTTTTCTACGCGAATTATACCACGTTTGTGCATCGGTTTTTTGAGGTTATTTTCCATAACCAACAACATTTTTAGAAACATTTCTTATATTTAATTGATGAACTAGAACGAATCTTTCTAAACGTTTCCTTTTTCTTATCAGCAATGTATAACAATAATAAACTGCGCATTTATATGAAGATATTTGTAAGAGCGCATTTATTTCAAACATACCAACGTGTGACTTCATGGAAACAAACATTCTTCACCGTTTCCTACAGTGTTTATGGACAATAGAATTATACATTAAAATTCAAAATGTTACATAAATAAAGTCATAAGATTATTGTAAGTAACAATTAGTTCACAAATTATTTGGTTAATGCTCACTAATAAAGGAATATTTCCTACGCGCGCATTAATACTGAACAAAGGAGGGGATCTCCAACAACACCAAGTTGTAGCACCCACAGCAAAACCCCAAAACACCCAATGCTAAAAAGACAAAGCAGACAAGCACAAGCAATATATCAAAAGTAATTTGTCACTAACTCTAATGAAGTTTCAGACAGGTATTGCTGAAGAGATTTTAGAAGGATACCTCAAGGTTTAATACTTTATTATTATTATCTTTTCTTCTTTTACAGAATTAAAAAGAACAGAAGAAACCAGGATATACATGTATTGTAACTAACAATAATGAAAAATTATTAAAAAGAAAACATGATATGAATGTCATGTCTTTTTTTATGGGTTTGCAGTGCTTAAATATCCAAGAGACCATACACAATTTCTGGGAGAGTTTGCCTGGATTTGTTACATCTTTGCCTGTAATTAAAGGCTGTAAGGAATTTAAAGCTAAGACTACCAGACTTGTCTATGATGTGTAGGCCATGAGAAAGTCCCTATGAATGAAATGATATGTTTCACATCTTGAATTTTGATTCATCAAAATATCTGAAGGAAAATTTATACTAGCCATGTTTTGTACATGATAATTGCCAGAAGTGGCTTAAAGACAATAGTTAAAATGGAGTGGACATAGATGCTCAACATAGTGCTCTATTGTGAGTGCTGTTGAGATTACCGTCAGGATCTTCTTTAACTCATTGCTTTCAGTGATTTTCGCAATCCCTAAAATGAACAAAACAAATGTGCTCAAATGACGTAAAATTTACATAAAAATCAAATTCAAGGAATTGTGGTCCCCCGCTTTTGGGTGTTTGTCTTTGAAGAAATGCTTACAGACATCCCCCCATTCTTAAGTTTTAATAATATATCTCATATATTATCAACATTCTAAATATGAAAGATTAACTCCAAGAAAAGGTCAAAAGGTCCAAACTTGTGTTTTGTTTTTAAGGGACAGGGCCTATGAAAAGGTATGCACATGTGAAAGACCTATGATTTAAATTACCATCAAAAACTTATGGTCAAGGTTGAAGTTTTTAAATGTGGGTCAACCTCCATGGACAAGGTCACAAGGTCAGAATGTTATTACCAACAGAAAGGTCTCATCACAAGGAATACACATGTGAAATGTCAAAGCCCTATCATTTTCCATTAAAAAGTTATGGACAAGGTTATAGTTTTTTGAAAAGTAGGTCGAACTCAAAGGTCAAGGTCAAAAATTTTGGTATCCATGCAAAGGTCTTGTCACAAGGAATACACATGTGAAATATCAAAGCCCTATCACTTTCCATTCAAAAGTTATGGTCAAGGTTAAAGATTTTAATAAGTAGGTCGAACTCAAAGGTCAAGGTCACAAGGTCAAAAATTTTGATATCCATGGAAAGGTCTTGTCACAAGGAATACACATATGAAATATCAAAGCCCTATCACTTACCATTCAAAAGTAATGGTCAATGTTAAAGTTTTTAATAAGTAGGTCAAAGTCCAAGGTCAAGGTCACAAGGTCAAAAATTTTGGTATCCATGGAAAGTTCTTGTCACAAGGAATACACATGTGAAATATCAAAGCCCTATCACTTTCCATTCAAAAGTTATGGTCAATGTTTAAGTTTTTAATAAGTAGGTCAAAGTCCAAGGTCAAGGTCACAAGGTCAAAAGTTATGCACAAGGTTAAAGTTTTTGTGACTGACGGACAGACGGACGGACGGACAGACGGACGGACGAACCGGTTTTAATGTCCCCGCGCTTTCGCGAAAGCGGGGGACAAAAATTTTCATATGAAATTTACATGAAATTGTGAAAAAATGCCTTTAAATTCGAATATTTGACCAAGCGGTCAATATTTACATCAATATTGGCCGTAGGGCAATATGTCAAAAAATATTGAACGATTAACGGTACATCGTTTGTGACGTCACGTCATTGATGACGCTTTTAGCTCTACCTATTTTTCCGCGCTTTTTCTCTTATAAAAGAAAATGAACGTAAACATGCCAGGCTAATCGGTTCGTTGCTGCAGTATTGATGTAAGGTATAACAAAACAATTATTGACTGGGAATGAGGGCAATATATGATTTGTTGGACCCTCAGACAAAATATAGCCATCGGCCTTCGGCAATATTTTATCTTCAGGTCCAACAAATCATATATTGCCCTCATTCCCAGTCAATAATTGTATAATATCAGACAGTGCAGTACATGTATTTTATACATTTTCATTTTCGTGCATGAACATTGACGGCGGATGTGGCTAGCCAACAGGGGATGCTTAGTCCTCCCAGGCACCTGGTCCCACCTTTGGTTTGCTAAGGGGTCCATCGATCCTCAATTTGGTGCTCTATTGTGAGTCCTGTTGAGATTATCGTCAGGATCTTGCAGGATTTGCAACAACAATTGGTATATGTAATATTATATGATTCCTAGTTAGGCAACTGTATTCTATTTTTTTTCTTTCTTTTTTTATCATTTTAGGGCAGGTGGATTGGTTTGCCAAACTTAGGATAAATTTGCATATCACAGGTTCTTTACTCAAGATCCAAACATTCTTTATGACAATGACACACATTAATTTTCGTAGAACCCTCACCACAGGATGCACCTGTAACATCACAGATACTAATCGACATGCCAAAAGACATCATTGGACAAAAAGATGAATTATGAACCCTACATTTCCATTCTGATAAAGCTGGTTGTTACAAAAGTTCTGTAGCACTTCTTTCCCTTAAAAAAAGGCGTCGGGATAACATACCATCAATAAACTTCTGTGAGGCACAGAATAGTAAAGGTAAAAAGACGAATAAAAATACTGACAAGCCTTTCCTTCATGTTCCAAACCATACTTGACTGCTGGTGTACCGCGTATATCCTCGGAAGACCAAAGAACCCTGTTTGCCGATTTTGATGTTACAGCATATATTTGTTTTGTCACTGAATCCAACTTGCTGAATATCTCTTGGTGTAATGAAGCTGAAAGTCGGCCTCTTGGGCACCTTGTCTTACTCCCATATCAGGAGTTCGCTTCTTTTCATATGGTGGAGGTTTTTGTTTGTTCGCTTTGGTCCCTATTTTATCCTGATTTTGTATGCCTTTTGTTTCTGATTTTCTAAATTACCGATTTTGTGCTGTATACAGGAATACAGGGACAAACATTATCCACCATATGGTCCATGCTGTAAATTTATCTGGTCTGCTTGTAAGTCAGATTCTTTAAAAAATAGCCCATTCCCCCTTTTCCGTCTGTGGGACATTGTTCCACCCCGAGTTACAGAAGAAAGGAGGGGATCTCCAACAACACTAGGTTGCAGCACCCACAGCAAAATTCCAAAACACCCATGCAAAAAACACAGAACATATACGCACAGAAAGAGACGCAAAAGGGACAACGAACACCAACTCACAACATAGAAACATGAAACATAAAAGACTACACATAAACCAACGAGACTAATGGGCAACCGATGTCGACTTAGGACGGCTATCTGCCACGTAAATAGCAGACAACCCTCCCACTATTCCGATTTCCCAGAGGTCTCGAAGAACGCACAATTATGGTGTAAAACAACCTCCTCACTGTTAGATGACCACACACAAACAAGACCGTAAAACACAGGGGTCCAAGCAACACAGATGAATATGTAAATGGATATCAAAAGAGGACGTGCGTAATACAGTCCGTGCTCTGCCGGCTGTAGCAACCTCATATATGTTATCACCCGAGGAGTCCGACTGACATTCAGAGAGGACAGGTGGTCGGGGCCCTGTCTTCTCTAAGGAGGTTTGGACAGGGCCCGTCATGGAGTCCCGTCGTCACAGTCAGTCAGAGTGCAAGTCTTAAGAATGCGCTCGTACAAGACTGTATATTGGTCAAGTACCAAGCTTAGTGTCCGTCTGGTGACATTAGGATCATATCCACGGTATAAAAGGCGTTTGATGACTGACGCATTTTCGATTCACATGCTGTCTACCTTTGATCCTTCTTATTTTGTTAATTATGTCACCATAAAATGCAGGTTGTGAAATACCTAAAGTAATATACTCAGTTGCTTGTATGGGTCCGAATTTCAAAAGAAGTTGATCATAATTTTTGTAAAATTTCCAGAAAGTCTTTACTAGTTTGTGAAAGCGAAAACCTTGACCTAAAAGTTTCTTTGTAATTTGTAGAATCACACAATCCTCACGGGCACCTGGTCACCCAATTACCCTCCACATATATTCCACGGTTGTACTTCCTTTTGTCAAAAGTTGCCTCATCAATTTCCACAGTGCACTTTTTGTAACATTATTTTAAAAAATATAAATTGTCAAGTTCGTTGTTGCATTGTACTAAATCCTTACACGTGCGGAATAAACAACTCTCTCATGGCAATGGAAAATCTCAATTCGCATAAAAAATGGACTTTGACGCTTAAAATCTGTCACGCACGTGGAAAAAATGGTTAGAGGAAGCTTAACTCTACATAGATTTTCAAATGGGTGGCAATCAAACGCACACAAGGTGAAATTATTTTTGTACCTTCTTGGGAGAAAAGGCAATGAGGCTTTAGCTGAGGTGAAAAAAAAGCACAAACTCGGAATGCATGTATATTAGGTTCTTCAGAACTTGCTTCCTGTATAATTTTGAAATTCTGTACAGAGGTTACATGCCACTAGGTCAAACATACGCTTTTTTGACATAGTAACTTTCATACTTTTTTTGGCATATTACATTGTTTAAGTTAAAGGATCACTGACGAGGGTTAAGTACCCGAAACGTGCATGTCTGTTCCATGACAAATATGGATAATGACCATATCCCTGTTTAAAGCACAAAATCGATAATTCAGAAAATCAGAAACCTAAGGCATACAAAATCAGGATAAAACAGGAACCATGTTGCCATTTGATCTGTTCTTATATGATGCTATTCAATTTGAAGACGTTAACATTTATACCACTTGGTGAGTGTCACTGCTGGTACACCAGGAGTCCCCGAGGGCACATGTTGTTCGATCAATTTCGGTTGATCGTTTCTTCAACGCAGTCTAACATTTCTGTAATGAAAAGTACCAGAGCCACGAACAGCGATATTGGCCTGAAGTTTTCGTATATTTTCAAGTACAGATTATGATTTTAAAATGTCAATAAAATGATAGAAGAACATTTTGTCTTTCGAAAACGTGCAAAGTTGGGACACTGCGGACATGTCTTAAGATAATATAGAACCCAAAACCAAGCCGGAATTTTGCATTTCCGGTGTTTTGTAAGATATCATGAGATTCAGGAGGCATCTCCGCCAAGAAGGCAACCTTTAACTGTGAGACAACAAGAGGCCTCTCCGCCAAGAAGGCAACCTATAACTGTGAGGCAACAGGAGGCATTTCCGCCAAGAAGGCAACCTATAACTGTGAGACAACAAGAGGCATCTCCGCCAAGAACATCTACTCCTTTTAGACAAAATGCTTTGCCGCTTCGCCAATCACTAGAGCCCAGTCAACAGTTTTAAACAGAAGTTTTCCGGATGTAGCCACCGAAAGAAATGATGACGTTAGAAGTATCGAGAGCTCTCGGCTGGAAGGCAATGTCAGCAATTCAGACAACTAGACACTTCTCCTATTTGCATTACTTCAAAGGACGGTCTTCTACTTACTACATGAAATTACAGAAACACTCAGAACTGTGAGTGAAAACACGATGCAGCTTTCTGTAGCGAGCACACAGGAGTTGTTCATTATGAGACTGCATCACAACGAAGCGAATGAAGACTTGGAAGATAAAGTAGAACACGACGAAAACTTCACAGCGTCACTTGTAAGTTATTCACTTCGGAATATTGTTCATTCCGGGGTTCGCAACTGTTCCGATGGGAATTATCACGATTTTGCCTTTCCTTCTCGACTTCGAGGATGAATAACTGTTAGGTTCTTCTTTGATGTTTATTATATGTAATAGATTTTATTTTCTCTCATGAAATTTACATTGTGTATGAATGAGATATAACAAAAAAGTATTACAATAAACCGCTAAAGGCGGTAAGGCCGGATTGCGAGGTGTTTGTATTAGATGACATATACATTTTCGCGCAGACAGAAAGGTCAAAGGTCATTAATACTGTTGCGCAATGAAAAAAGTCATGGTTATAAGGAATCTAAATATGAAATATCAAAGCCCTACCCCTTATAGTTCAAAAGTAGGTCAAAGTCCAATGTCAAGGTCATTTGATCAAAAGTCATGATATCAAAAGGAAGGTCTGGTCATGATGATTCTACAACTGAAATATCAAAATCCTACCTCTTATAATTTAAAAGTAGGTCAAAGGTCAATGTCAAGGTCACTAGGTCAAAAGTCATGATATCAAATGAAAGATCTTGTCATAAGGAATCTGTGTGAAATATCAAAACCCTAACTCTAATAGTTTAAACGTAGGTCAAAGGTCAATGTCAAGTTCATTTGATTTAAAGTCATGATATCAAATGAAAGGTCTGGTCATGAGGAAACTACATGTGAAATATCAAAACCCTTTCTCTTGTAGTTTAAAAGTAGGTCAAAGGTCAATGTCAATGTCACTAGGTCATGATATCAAATGAAAGATCTTGACATAAGGAATCTTTATGTGAAATATCAATACCCTACCTCAAATATGTTTTGAAAGTAGGTTAAAGGTCAATGTCACTAGGTCAAAAGTCATGATATCGAATTAAAGTTCTGTGCATGAGGAATTTATATGTGAAATATCAAAACTCTACCTCTAAGAATTCAAAAGTAGGTCAAAGGTCAATGTCAAGATCACTAGGTCAAAACTCGTGATATCAAATGAAAGGTCTTGTCATAAACATTCTGCATGTGGAATTTAAAAGCCATAGCCTTTATAGTTCATGAGATAAAGCCCAGTTTTTTTTTTTAATTTTATAGGTAGGTCAATCTCCAAGGTTATGGTCATAAGGTCAAAACGTTTGGTATCGATGGTGAGGTCTTGTGACAAGGAATATATATGTGAAATATAAAAGCCCTATCATTTACCATTCAAACGTTATGGCCAAGGTTAAAGTTTTTCAAAGTAGGTCAAACTCCAAGGTCAAGGTCATAAGGTCAACATTTTTGGTATCCATGGAAAGGTCTTGTCACAAGAAATACACAAGTGAAATATAAAAGCCCTTTCACTTACAATTCAAAAGTTATGGTCAAGGTTAAAGCTTTTAATAAGTAGGTCAAAGTCCAAGGTCAAGGTCACAAGGTCAAACATTTTGGTATCCATGCAAAGGTCTTGTCACAAGGAATACACATGTGAAATATCAAAGCCCTATCTCTTTCCATTCAAAAGTTATGTCACACTTATGCCCTTTGCCGTGTGGAGCTCGTAAAAAAGTTCCCCGCGAGGGGTTTGACAGTAAGTGGTTTGAATATATTTCCCTGACATTGTCGCCATAGCACTTTCAACATAGACATAACGTCAGACAGTGCATGAATTTTACATTGTTTTCATTTTCGTACTTTAACATCGACGGCGGGTGCGGCTAGCCAACAGGGGATGCTCACTCCTCCCGGACACCTGGTCCCACCTCTAGCTTGCTAGGGGTCCGTCGATGCTAAATTTTGTGCTCTATTGTTAGTGCTGTTGAGATTATCGTCAGGATCTTCTTTAACTCATTATGGTCAAAGTTAAAGTTTTTAATAAATAGGTCAAAGTCCAAGGTCACAAGGTCAATAATTTTGGTATCCATGGAAAGGTCTTGTCACAAGGAATACACATGTGAAATATCAAAGCCATATCACTTACCATTCAAAAGTTATATACAAGGTTAAAGTTTTTGTGACTGACGGACAGACGGACTGACGAACCGGATTTAATGTCCCCGCGTTTTCGCGAAAGCGGGGGACAAAGATCCTATTACTTACCATTCAAAAGCTATGACAAAGGTTAAAGTTTTTCAAAAGTAGGTCAACTTCCAAGGTCAAGGTCACTAGGTCAAATTTTATTGCTGTGTCTGATTCGTCTCATCATGGTCTATCACCATGTCAAGTTTCAAGTTCGAAACAGTTTTCTCTCAACGGACTTAAACGCAACACTTTAATCAAAATGTTGACGCACTGACGGACAGACAGATGGACGGACAGACAGACTTCGCCATTTCATAGACCGGATTTTGCTTCGCAATCCGGCTAAAAATGGCATTAACGACGATTTATTATCAATGAAGATTTTGCATAGTACATGTTAAACGTTTTCAAATTGAATAACATCATTTAAGAACAGATTAATTGGCAGCTTGGACCAGATATGCACGTTTCGGGTACTTTACCCTCGTCAGTGATCCTCAAATCTAAACAATGTAATATGCCAAAAAAGTGTGAAAGTTACTATATCGAAAAAGCCAACCGAAAGACTTAGCATGATGGGTGGGCTATGATGCTACAGGACCCACGTATTCTGTGAATTAATGTGTGTAGGCAAAGTAAGCTGTTTGTATGAAACAACCACTTTTATTTTCGGTACTCAATGTTTATTGCAAGAGCGACATATAGGGATCACTTTGTCCGCCGTCCGTCTGGTTGTCAACCTTTAACATCTTTGGCTATTACTTCGTTGATATTCATCATACATCTTAAATAGCACTTAAATAAAGGTCAAGGTCACGTACTTAGGGTCTGCCCAGCATTTTATTTCAAAATCTTTTGGTTTCCATTGACCTATTTTTACAAGAATTATGACCCTTGAACTTAGCAAATATTATGAAATTTTCAGTTTTCCGCACTCCTCTTGGCTGTTCTAGATACTAAACTCGTGAAAAGAGATCCAGGACATAATTTTACGCTGCCGGTAGGGGACTTTTATCGTTTGGCGATAATTTTATTTTATTCATTGTAAATCACTGAAATAGTTAATTCCGTATTATACAGAAGATATTAAAAGCAAAACAAACTCAAAGCTTTATTTAAAAACAATTTATGCAAGAACCAAAAAAGAGTCATCATTGAATTTTATCATACATAAAAAATAGATTATGATTTTAGTGTGAATTCTTGGTCTTATATATGTAACTTATTGTTATTCACATGTACAAGTTAGAAATAAGTTCTTATCAGCGGTTGTTAACTGCATCAATAGAGATATATCCATCAATTGAGATTTTGGTTCTTGCAGAAAAAAGATATTTTGATTCTTTTGAACTGAAACTAAACTGTGGCTTGAATTAAAATAAGGTACTATGTCATTTAACCGTTCTTTTCAGATGTCTTTGGAAGAAGCCCTAAAAAATTCAAAAGGAACACCATACAGGGAACCTATCATTACAGGTGTTTGTGGAGTATCCAATCCCATAACCTATAAAAAGGAGGCTTGAGAAGAAAGACAATTGGCTACCGTCGGACTGGCGAATAATACGATGTAAATCAAATGCTTGGTGTATGCTATTTCAAAACGGAAGGACACGAAAGAAGGAAACACAATTTCAAAACTCAATTCGATAACAAAAACACACCAAAAAAAAAAAACCATTGTTATAACCCAGCAAACCAAAGATATGAAAACAAAGGAAGTAAACATCAAAGACAATGTCAGAAAAGCAGCAATGGAGCTAGCTTGGCTTTATTATCATGGGAATTAGTTCAACATATGATTTGTTGGACCATCAGACAAAATATAGCATTCGGCCTCGGGTAATATTTTATCTTCAGGTCCAACAAATCATATGTTCATACTCATTCCCAGTCAACAATTGTATAATTTTAATTTTGATCTTTGGTCAGGAAAGGGGTGTCATTGTTTGAATCATCAGACTGTCCGAGTAATTCTGTTAAAATACAAATAAAATATTAATGTAAATTAATCCATCACATATTCTTCAAACGCATTTAAAAATTTATGTTTACAAAATATTCTCAAATTTCTAAAACCTTGGTCCTGTAGCATCATATCCCAGCTACTTTGCTACGTCTTTCGGTATATTTAGGACATAATTTTACAGCTTTTGGTCATACCACATTGTTTAGATTGAGGATCACTGACGAGGGTTTACTATCCAAAACGTGCATGTCTAGTCCATGCTGTAATTTATCTGCTCTAAGACGTTAATGAATTTGAAGACGTTAAACATTAAGACAGTCATTACTTATATTAACATTTATTCTAATCATCGGTGATGTTTGTTTGCATGAACATCGCACATTTAGCCTGTAACAGCGTCAAATGTATCGCAACTTTGGTAAATTCCCCTACATGCAAAACTTGAACGTGACGTCACAATAGCAACCCAAGTTATTGGAATATAATTCCAGTTGCCTAATGGGTGTTCACCATGGGGAGTCTACTAGTAATGTAAATAGAATACATTATATCCCTTCAAAGTGGCCATCAAAAGAATCAATCAAGCCTGTTTCAAATTTGAAGCCAAAATTTTACCAATGTTTCTATAAATCATTATTTCGGAAGTTTTTCGGTCGCTACTGGGATATTATAAAAGTATATCAGATCCCCCTTTCCAGAATGATAAGTGACATTCTACATTGTGATTGAATGGATGTCGTCATCACAAAACAATACACACTTACCTGATTTTTACATCAAAATGTACATCGAGACAATCACCGAATTTGACAGATTTCCATAGAGCTGTTGCGACGGGTGTTGCATGCAATCAGGAGACGCTGACTCTTCTTCTTTAAAATCCACATCTGGTTAATACCACTGCATGAATATACTGTCGAACAATATTTTTCAAGCCCAGATTTTATTTCAGATAAAACTTTGGTGAGTAAGATCGATACAGATTTGGTAGAACATTTTAAGGATCCTTAAATCTTTATTGCCATGACAAACCTCGATGAAGAGAGGGTGAAAAACTACAAAATACAAAAATAACAAATTTTGAGTTATGACATCAAACAATTATTGTAACTGAATATTGTAGCACACATCATATAAAGGAATCAAGAACGAATCAAATTAAACCTAGAATATATTGTCAAAACTACTATACATCGACTCAGAATGCAATAAAAATGCCCAGACCAGGTGAGCTTATACCTTGACAATAAGCGTCGCACAAAGCGAAAGTAGGTTACCGATTAGATTTGATAAGTTTAACATAATAAACAATATTTCACATAGAAAAGACGACAGAATTCAATTAACAGGTATATAAAAAAGCCTTTTATAGAACATGGCCAAGTACTTACTCCTTAGACTTGCCCAAATCTCAAAAAATCTTTCAGGAATTTATCGAACAAGAAATTGTCTGACAGCAAATGTAAAAACAAATTAAAAAACCCAATCCGGACAAGTTACAATTCCGGCACGTAATCATTACACTCCTCCTCTGATTTTTACAAGAATGAGTTAAAGAAGATCCTGACGATAATCTCAACAGCACTCACAATAGAGCGCAAAATTAAACATCGACGGACCCCTAGCAAGCTAGAGGTGGGACCAGGTGCCCGGGAGGAGTAAGCATCCCCTGTTGGCTAGCCGCACCCGCCGACGATGTTTATGAAGCATGGAAATGAAAATATAAAAACTTCATGCACTGTCTGACGTTATGTCTATATAGAAAGTGCTATGGCGACAATGTCAGGGAAGTATATTCAAAACACTTACTGTCAAACCCCTCGCGGGGAACTTTTTTACGAGCTCCACACGGCAAAGGGCATAAGTGTGACACAAATGAGTTAAAGAAGATCCTGACGATAATCTCAACAGCACTCACAATAGAGCGCAAAATTAAACATCGACGGACCCCTAGCAAGCTAGAGGTTGGACCAGGTGCCCGGGAGGAGTAAGCATCCCCTGTTGGCTAGCCGCACCCGCCGACGATGTTTATGAAGCATGGAAATGAAAATATAAAAACTTCATGCACTGTCTGACGTTATGTCTATATAGAAAGTGCTATGGCGACAATGTCAGGGAAGTATATTCAAAACACTTACTGTCAAACCCCTCACTTTATAAAATCTTTAACTTTTAAAATTCAAAAATATTTATCAAAAAATAACAAAATTTTAAAGTCTCTCAAAATTCACAAAATATCAAATTATGTCAAAAATTTAAATCAGAAATGTGATGAAATAAAAATTCAAAATACATCTCTTCAAATAATCATGGTAACATCTCTATGAATCCAAAAGGGATAGCATATCTTTCAAAAAGCTGACAAATTAATGTGGTTCAACATAATGTTCAAAGGTATAAACACACATTTTCAAAAATTGCAACAACCTTGACTATAACAGAATCATGTTTAATCAACTTCTAAGAGAGTAACAAGATCATTTATTGGTCGCACATACAAATGCCTCTTGTTGTCCTTGACAACAGCTAGTTCAACCTTTCTAACAAGTCCATCAGAACTTTCGAAGGCGCGTTGGACGAGACCACATGACCAAAGGTTGCGCGGTAGGTCATCTTTAATAAGAACAAGGTCACCCGGTTTAATGTTTCTTGCGCTTTCTTACCATTTTTGAAGTTCGCACAGATATTCCGACTTCCATCGGCGCCAAAACTCCTCGGCCAGAGTTTTTGCACGTTTTTCCAAGAAAATCTTAGAGCGTCCTTTAGTCCAAAAGACGGAAAAGGTTCCACATCCGGATTAGACTTCATCGTAAGAAGCATTGTCGGAGTAAGTAATGAAGGTGAGTCTGGGTCACACGATACATCCATAAGCGGTCGATTATTGACAAAAGCACTAATTTTACACATTAGAGTAGTAAGCTCCTCATGCGTTAGGTCTTTACCTCTACGTTGTAGCAAGATAGAATTAAATATGCGCTTCACTGTTCCTATGAGCCGTTCCCAGGCTCCACCCATGTGTGGGGAGTGTGGCGAATTAAATTTCCAGACGACCTTGGAATTAGAAAGGAAGTCTGCGACAGGTACATTTTCGACGAAGTTGCTGTCGATAGAAAGGTCCTCTGTTGCTCCCAAGAAATTTGTTCCTCTGTCTGAACGGAATTGCGTTACTGGTCCACGCAACGAGATAAATCGTCTGAGCGCACTTATAAATGATGAACTCGATAGTTGTTCAACCACCTCGATGTGTATCGCTCTCGTAGTCAGGCAAGTAAAGAGCAAAGCCCAGCGTTTTTGTTCTGCACTTCCGCCTCTTGTACGACGAAAAGATATGGGCCATGGGCCAAAGGTGTCGACACCAACATAAGAAAATGGTGGACCAGGGCTGCAGCGATCCTTTGGTAAATCGGACATCTGTTGATAGGAGACTTTCGCACGCAACTTGCGACAAACTACGCACTCTCGAATGAGTGTAGCAACCATCCGCTTCATTCCAACTACCCAATAGCCTTCTGTACGTACACGTCCTTCGGTAAAATGACGTCCCATATGCTGCACCTTGTTATGAAAATATCTGATGATGAGATTGGTGACATGGTTATCTTTCGGAAGTATTACCGGGTTTCTCATATTTATATCGAAGTCGGCATCAGGTAACTTGTTGTGACTCAGAGGACGAGAAACGCATAAACCGTGCGTATTCATCCGCTAGTCGTAAAATAAAGGCGGATGAGAAGAAAAAGCAGCAACAGCGAAGGCGTTTCCGACCTTACCCACACCAATCCAGACAATCTTTTCAGCCGCAAGGGAAGGATGGCCGCCTCGGAGTTTTCTATAACTGCTACAAACCTGGTCACTGGGCTGCAGAGTGTACAGAAAAGAAAAGAGTAGGAGGCTCTCAGTTACGTACAATTCATTTGAATGTTTGTAAAAATGTACATGAATCTTTAACTGATATTTTTTTAAATAGCGGAGTGAAGGTATCTCTAATCGAACACTCTCTAGCAAAGTTGACAGAGACACACTCCAGTGAGTCCCTCCGACTCTAAGCACCTTGTCTTGTCCTATGATAGGCGAAAAAGATTTAATTGTGCTGTTATGCGGAATTTTATCAGTGTCTCTGATGCACTATTGTTTGTGAAAAAAGAAATAACAATTTATAAAGGAAAACAAGAGCTGTAAAAAAAAAGAAATGGAGATAGAACATTATTATATTGTGGTAAAATATATACGTGTAAGCAATTGAATAATGTTCTAAATTAAAAAAAGCTATGCAATATATTGAAATTGATCATTGAAACCTATCAAGATTACATATTTTTCATTTAAAGCCTGTTGTAATCGCTTCTTAAACTACACTAAGGTTCATTCTTGCTAAGTTTCTGTGCTTCAAGTTTATTTTTGACTCCAGTTACATTATATTTGTACCTAATGAAGATATTAGAACAGCCCTATATATTCATGATTAAATCTTGAATTTTTATTGTGTATTAAGCCCATTGATTTAAAACGTCGATTTTCTCTTTCAGTTTTCTGATAGGTCTTCCATTTCCAGTACTTCTAAAGATATTATCCTACCTCGAACTGCTGCAAAGTGTTAGTAGAACCTGTGTGTTTCTGAGGAATTTTATAGATCAAAATTCCTATCTATGGAGGAACTTTGACTTTTCATACCCTCTTACAGTGACTGAGAAAGACATATGCAGGATTCTAAAGCATTCAAGTTATTTTCGGACATTCCTTTTAGAAGAACAACCTGAATGTGACAACGCTACCTTGGACTATCAATTTGTCACGAGGCTATCACTTTCGTCTCATTTAATTTGGCTTGATATTTCAAACTGCGATATATCAACATATGTCAACAATGTTTTGTTAAGTATCTTCCAAACCTTGAATTCCTGAACCTTTCAAACTGCACAATTTTGGTAGATAGCGACTTTCTAGTGCTTTCATCACTCATTCACTAATGTTGTAGCAAGTACCATAGTCAAACTTTCCAAGCATTGGCAATTATTTATGTTAGACACTGTGGGCATCAAAGAAGGGAGGAGATCTCCAACAAGACCCCGTTGCAGCATCAACAGCAGAACATCAAAACACCCGATGTAAAAACACAAAAGACGAGTACAACACGAGACGGAAAAGAGACACAATACATGTAAACATCAAACACAAAAGACTACACATAAACCGACGAGACTTTCTTTGAAGGACGATGTCAGCATTCAAGAATTTCAACAGGACATAGTTAAAAAATTCATTGACTGCAGCTTCAATATATGCAAACAAGCGCTTTTAGCCTGAGAATCGATTTAGATGCAGCACTCCGCCTTTTCGATGTACTTGATAGTGATGTTGAGACTGACGAGAATATGGTTTCTTTTGAACCCGTTATAACTGTTCCATTCACCGAAATCCATATAAGAATGATGAAAACCGAAATATACAGATTGGAGACGTAGGTGTCAATGACATTATCCAATATTTAAATAGAAATTCTGTCGTATCTCAGCCTCTTGAAGTAATAGTCAACATCACAACTGAATCAAATCAGAAACCTTGATGACACAAATCAAGTTTTTGAAGACGAACTAACAACAGAAGACGACAGCACAAATTACAACACAGAAGTAAGACACAACAATCAATTCAGCAGAGGAAGCATCTATTGACGTCGAAAATGTCAGAAAAAGCAGACAGAGAAAAAAGAATTTTGAGAATTGGAAACATACAGTAAGGAAAAGACGAAGACAATCAGGCAAAGACTACACATCAGCTAAAGGAAAACAAATGAGAAATAGGGAAATTTAAACTTTGAAAGACTGCAGTGGCAAATGTAAATATCGATGTAACACAAAAATATCAAAGAAAGAAAGAGAAGGATTCTTTAAGAAATTTTGGAATCTATGCGACACACAGAAAAACACTTTCTATGCAAAAACAACAGAAAGAAAAGAACAACATGTACATCATCAAGGAGAGCATACTCTTATAGCTATTTCTTTACAAAGGGAGACGAAAAGATTCGTGTCTGTAAAACTTTCTATTTGTCTACTCTAGATATAAGTCAAAGGAGGATTCAGTATCATCATGAGCATAAGCATACTGATTTTGCAGACCAAAGAGGGAAATTTACTAAAGTGGACTCTCGAGAGGAATATGCAACACGTTGGGCAAAGAAAGAGGATGTACAGCTCGACACCCTTTCCGAATGGATAAAATCCATCAGAGGGTTACTTTTATCTAGAGTGAACCGATTTAAATCAATTCGAGTCTATAATTAAAGACCCTGATATTATCACAGAGCTTACCTACCTCCAGGAACATTATGTCATCACAACAGATTTACTTGCAAAAAGTACTATTTCGACAGTCTAATTAAAGAGTTGGGTTTCAATTCGACACTTAGAAATCCCACTTACACCCCAACAAACCTTTCTGCCTCGGAAATAATAGATAACCACAAATCAGACCTTGCTTCATTTGGCTTCGACATTAACAATTTAGATTTGCCATACTTGTACTGCACACCTAAAATGCATAAGAATTCATACAAATGAGTGAAGGAAGATGACAAATATGGATAATGACCATATCCCTGTATACAGCACAAAATCGATAATTCAGAAAATCAGAAACCGAAGGCATACAAAATCAGGACAAAACAGGAACCAAAGCAAACAAACAAAAACCTCCACCACATGAAAAGAAGCGAACTCCCGATATGGGAGTGAGATCAGGTGCCCAGGAAGAGTAAGCATCTCCTGCTTGCATGCAACACCCGCCGCTTCAATTCGGTAGAACTGTCACATCCGGTAACTTCCATTTCGGAAGACATAGAGTACAATCTTGGCTTGGATGGTTCAAATGGTCTATGACAGAATATCACCCACCATTCTGGAGAGTGGGACATCATAGTGTATGACGAGTTCCCCATATCGACCGTAGAACTTCCTCAGTGACGATGTTAGTCGGTCACAAACATATCCCTGACTGAGAAGCTTATCTGAAAGACGCCTAGCTCTCAGAACAAAATCCGTATATTTCGTACTTGCTCTGGCATAGCGTATCAACTGAGATATGAACACGCCATAAGCAGGCGATGAAGGGATGTTGCTACTCAGAAAAGGAAAGTTTGTAATGCTGAAATTGAAGTCGTCACGTTTGTCATAGAGTGAGGTGTTCATGTTACCATCAGTGTCGTAGGACAACATTATGTCCAAATAGGATGCTGAATGATTTGTCTCTGTAGTTTCTTTGACTTCAAGCTCTGAAGGATAGATTCTGCTCAGGTAATCTGCGAATTTCGGATTATTGATGGACAAAACATCGTCTATGTATCTATAAGTGAAGTTGAAGTCAGAAGCTAAGTATCTTTTCCCTTCAGAGACCAAAGATTGAATGAATTCAGCTTCGTACGAGTAAAGGAAAATGTCGGCAAGGAGTGGGGCACAATTGGTCCCCATTGGAATTCCGACAATTTGCTGAAAGACCTTTCCTCCAAACACCACAAAAATGTTGTCGATCAAAAAGTTTAACATCTGAATAATATCTGTTTCAGTGTACTTATTTTCAGAATCGGACTTTTCTTTTACAAAGTAGGTTTTGTCATAGTTCACAACAATAGATTTGTATTTGCGATTACCGTTCTTACTTGTAAACGCATTACTTATAATTTTTGCGAGTCTTTCTTTCAATTTAGAATGTGGAATTGTAGTGTAAAGTGTCGAAAAATCAAAGGCTTTGATCGAATGAACTTTACTAAAATGAATGGATTTCAGATGTTCTAAAAGTTCCTTCGAATTCTTTAAAAACCTGACGATAATCTCAACAGCACTCACAATAGAGCACGAAATTAAACATCGACGGACCTCTAGCAAGCTAGAGGTGGGACCAGGTGCCCGGAAGGAGTAAGCATCCCTTGTTGGCTAGCCGCACCCGCCGTCGATGTTTAAGCACGAAAATGAAAACAATATATAAACTTCGTGCATTGTCTGACATTATGTCTATATAGAAAGTGCTATGGCGACAATGTCAGGGAAATATATTCAAGAGTTAAAGAAGATCCTGACGATAATCTCAACAGCACTCACAATAGAGTACCAAATTGAGCATCGACGGACCCCTAGCAAGCTAGAGGTGGGACCAGGTGCCCGGGAGGAGTAAGCATCCCCTGTTGGCTAGCCGCACCCGCCGTCGATGTTTATGAAGCATGAAATGAAAATATATAAAATTCATGCATTGTCTGACGTAATGTCTATATCGAAAGTGCTATGGCGACAATGTCAGGGAAGTATATTCAAAACACTTACTGTCAAACCCCTCGCGGGAAACTTTTTTACGAGCTCCACACGGCAAAGGGCATAAGTGTGACACAAATGAGTTAAAGAAGATCCTGACGATAATCTCAACAGCACTCACAATAGAGCACGAAATTAAACATCGACGGACCCCTAGCAATGTTAAACGTCTTTAAATTCAATAGCATCATTTAAAACCTGATATTAAATTTACAGCATGGACCAGGCATGCACGTTTCGGGTACTAAACCCTCGTCAGTGATCCTCAGTCTAAACAGTGTAATACGGCCAAAAAGTATGAAAATTGTTATGTCCAAAAAATGTACCAAAAGACGTAGCAGAATGGGTGGGATATGATGCTACAGGACCCACGTTTTGGGAATTTCAAGAAATTTTGTAACAGAAAATTTCATATGCGTTGAAGAGACACACGATCAACCGAAGCTAGAGGTGGGACCAGGTGCCCGGAAGGAGTAAGCATCCCCTTTTGGCTAGCCGCACCCGCCGTCGATGTTTAAGCACGAAAATGAAAACAACGTTTCATCGCTGGTTCCTCAAAATGTTCTACCAAATATGTATCGATCTTACTCACCAAAGTTTTATCTGAAATCAAATCTGGGCTTAAAAAATATTGTTCGACAGTATATTCTCGCAGTGGTATCAACCAGATGTGGATTTTAAAGAATTCGAAGGAACTTTTAGAACATCTGAAATCCACTCAGTAGAGTCCATTCGATCAAAGCTTTAGATTTTTCGACACTTTACACTACAATTCCACATTCTAAATTGAAAGAAAGACTCGCAAAAATTATAAGTAATGCGTTTACAAGTAAGAACGGTAATCGCAAATACAAATGTATTGTTGTTAACTATGACAAAACCTACTTTGTAAAAGAAAAGTCCGATTCTGAAAATAAGTACACTCAAACAGATATTATTCAGATGTTAAACTTTCTGATCGACAACATTTTTGTGGTGTTTGGAGGAAAGGTATTCCAGAAAATTGTCGGAATTCCAATGGGGACCAATTGTGCCCCACTCCTTGCCGACATTTTTCTTTACTCGTGCGAAGCTGAATTCATTCAATCTCTGGTCTCTGAAGGTAAAAGATACTTAGCTTCTGACTTCAACTTCACTTACAGATACATAGACGATGTGTTGTCCATCAATAATCCAAAATTCGCGGATTACCTAAGCAGTATCTATTCATTCAGAGCTTGAAGTCAAAGAAACTACAGAGACAAATAATTCAGCATCCTATTTGGACATAATGTTGTCCTACGACACTGATGGTCACATGAACACCTCACTCTATGACAAACGTGACGACTTCAATTTCAGCATTACAAACTTTCCTTTTCTGAGTAGCAATATCCCTTCATCGCCTGCTTATGGCGAGTTCATATCTCAGTTGATACGCTATGCCAGAGCAAGTACCAAATATACGGATTTTGTTCTGAGAGCTAGGCGTCTTTCAGATAAGCTTCTCAGTCAGGGATACGTTTGTGACCGACTGAAATCGTCACTGAGGAAGTTCTACGGTCGATATGGGGAACTCGTCATACACTATGATGTCCCACTCTCCAGAATGGTGGATGATATTCTGTCATAGATCATTTGAACCATCCAACCAAAGATTGTACTCTAAGTCTTCCAAAATGGAAGTAACCGGATGTGACAGTTCTACATTGAAGCGACGGGTGTTGCATGCAAGCAGGAGATGCTTACTCTTCCGGGGCACCTGGTCTCACTCCCATATCGGGAGTTCGCTTCTTTTCATATGGTGGAGGTTTTTGTTTGTTTGCTTTGGTTCCAGTTTTATCCTGATTTTGTATGCCTTTGGTTTCTGATTTTCTGAATTATCGATTTTGTGCTGTAAACAGGGATATGGTCATTATCCATATTTGTCATTGATTTGGAATTTTCTTCAAGAAGGTATAGAGTTGGAACCCTTCGACATTATTTTTTCTTCATTGATAAGGGCCTTTCTCATGGAATGTGAAATAAAATTTTAACAACACTTTATTGTTTAAATTCAACATTTTTTAAATGGTTGCCAAGGTAACATTTACCCATCATATCGGTTTGGTGCGTTTTGTTTGGTGACGATGACAGACATTTTATCACAATGCAGAATGCCACTTATCAATAATGAAAGGTGGATCTGGTATGCTTTTATCATATCGCCGACGCGACCGAATAACTTCTTCAATGATTCGATTTCTTATCAATATCCCCCTTAGTATTTCTTGAATTTGTATGTAGTCATTGTTAGGATTGTTACAGAGGAAAAATCCGAGTTTTCTTGATAGGGAATACATAAGTATTAACATACGTTATAATGAGCTTTGATAATAAAGTCCTCGAAGTGATATGTAGGCTTGTAGTAAATATATGACAATTATGTAGTAAATATACGTTGATCGTCTGCTTGAGTGTAACTCTAAATCTAGGGATTGCCTTTGTTTTTATCGTGATTTAATTGCTTTACACATATAGTGTGATAAGAATGATATAATGGTAATCATATTGATAGCTTTGAACGAAAACAATGGTATTGGTGGATGGTCTCTTGGTACAATCAAAGATTTATTCATTTGTAAGATCATAAGTTCTAACCTTTCGCTAATAATGTTTAGAAGACTTAAAGTACTGTCTTTCGCAATTGATCCTACTTTTGATGCGTCGTAACATAGTATTTTCGTAGTTGTATTTCGTCAAACACCGCTGCAGTGGCTTCTTCGTGCGATACGTGAGAGATGTGTATAGTGAGAATACATTAGTAAAATTAATTGCTATCAAAACATTACGTAACGTAGTCGGTAAAGATAGAAAACATATCGAAATAGTTATCCGTCGATGATCAATTTTTGTGCTCTATTTTCAATGCTGTAAAGATTATCGTCAGGATCGTTTTTAACTCATTCAAATTGGACAATTTAACAGTAAAATCCCTATGTTATTTGTTTTGATCTACGTGCGCTTACTGATTCAGTATATTTGAAAATGCAA
Organism: Pinctada imbricata; assembly: GCA_033119305.1. Classification (NCBI taxonomy): domain Eukaryota; kingdom Metazoa; phylum Mollusca; class Bivalvia; order Pterioida; family Pteriidae; genus Pinctada; species Pinctada imbricata. The sequence continues at coordinate 57,656,536 of VSWD01000001.1, forward strand.
TGTTATATATTCATGTATATATATTGTAAATTAAAGGTTGTAGAAGAAGAAACGTCACTCTAAGTAGAATATTGAAATTTTTCCAGTTTTAGGATATGGTGATACACTATTCCTTGAGTTTGTTGACACTAAGTATCCATTATCTTTAATTTGAGTCAACAAACTTTATCGTCCAAGTCTACAGAAAGATGCGAACAATTATGATTTGGCATTTATGAATGACTATTTCAGACTAGAGTGAATTTACTTTATCTGACCGTCTGTGGACAAATTGATTCTAAATCCGACTGAAAATTTGACATAAGAGTGAGAAAGATAGTTATTCCACAAAAAGGAATTTATCTATGTTTTTAGTTCAGTTTGAAATAGGTTCTGAGGCCGTGCTAGGATTTTATTGATCACACCAAGGAATTATTTTTATAAGACTATAAAGGAAATATAAAAAAAAACAATTTTATTCTCAAATTCACCCTTGAGATGTGAATTATCTTCACTGTGGATGAGTTATCATTCGTCCCTCTATTTTGAAAATGATTAAAGTACGACTTACATGTCTGGTCCATGCTGTAAATTTTTCTGCTCTAAAATGATGCTAATGAATTTGAAGACGTTAAACATTTGTACAGTTCAACAAAGTGTACGATTATGTGCATCTCTCTATCCCTCTCTAGCTTTCTCTTTCTTGTGCATACATCATTGTATACATTATGCATCTTGTTGAGTATGTGAAAAACATATCTGTATATATTTACATACTGAATTTTACTCCCTATAGGCTGCACTGTTAAGCAGATGGTTGATATTTGCCCATAATTTACCATCTGCAAAATTATATTACCATCTGCTGGACCAATCAAATGTTCTTGCTTCGTAATACAAAAAAAATCGTATATATAAACAAAATGGCAGCCCCCATGTCGGTTGTATCAAAATTTTAAACTTATCATTGATGATTGATAAAATACAGTGTAATACAAAGATTTTTTCAAAAAAACAAAAACAAATAGTAGTCAAAAGCTGTAGTACAGTATTCATATTATTGGTATTGTTCCTAAATCGAGATACAACATAAATCAATAATATGTTTTCTCTGTCTGCGTTATGAAAAATAAGCTGCAGGGCGAATTCTTTTGTAGCTATGCACGAACCCAGTAGAGACGTTTTATTCTAAGACGCTGAATATTCCAACTGCACAGTCCAGATCAAAACAGTTGATGCACCTCCTCCGCACTGAATGTTAAATTACAGGTGTGCTCCTGCTCACCACCTCTAACCCCTTTCTTATCATATGAAGTTAAACGTCTTCAAATTCAATAGCATCATTTAAGATCTGATAAATTTACAGCATGGACCAGACATGCATGTTTCGGGAACTGAACCCTAAATGATAATATCGCCGTTGATCCATCGGATTTATATTCATCATCATAGCTTTATTTCTTTCTCCAAAATATACTTTGACTTGAGTCAAAACTCCCTCATTAGAACTGGCATACAGAAGAACGGATTCGAAAACCATTGTCAGACTGATTTGATGCAAACTTGTCAACTAATGAAATAGGGAACGTTTTTTTTTCCCTGAGACTGGTACCCAAATGTTAGCTGAAAATCTATTTATAGAGAGACAGATGACATTAGCCCTGCCCACTATAGCCACCTGCCCCACCCACTATAGCCACCTACCCTTTACTATGTCATTCTTTTACGTTATTACTGACATTATACATTATTTCTTAGAAAATTATATATTCTAGAAATTTAAATATATATTTATTAAAATTCTTCTGCTTTTAAAATTAATCATTATCTATTTACATGAAGAGAATAAAATAAGACATTTTCAATATTCAAAGAGGACATTGTATCCTTAGTATTTAATATAATTCAAGTCTGGCAACCATCCTTTGAAAAAAATCCATGATCATGCTGCGGTTGGTAACTGCGAATAATAAATAAATACATGTAGATGATAGTGAAGTAAATTTATTACATTGGTATTTGAAATGCAATTCACCAAAGTTCTGTGCTGTTGAGATTATCGTTAGGATCACAAGTAAGTAAAAAGTGCTGTGATTAAAAATTAATTAATCTATTTACAGTTAAGAAGGAGGATGAAAGATTTAGAGGGTGTAGCACATATAAGCCCTAATACATAATATCTGTATAACTGATATGCCCTGCTGTCTTTAAATGAGAATGTTTACATTCTTATGAAGAGAGAGATTTTGCATTTCAAAATTTTGTAATATTAATTACTTGTAAGAACACCTCTAAGTAATGGAAAATAAAAATGATAACAGCATGAAAAGGTTGCAAATGTTAATTGTCTTTAAATTCAAAAGCATCATTAAAAACCTGATAAATTTACAGCATGGACTAGACATGCAGGTTTCGGGTACTAAACCCTCGTCAGTGATCCTAAGTCTAATCAATGTAATACGGCCAAAAAAAAGTATGAAAATTATTATGTCCAAAAATGTACCAAAAGACGTAGCAGAATGGGTGGGATATTACGCTACAGGACCCACGTAATCATTACTTTCATTGAACAGTTCTTGTAGTATTTTCATATTATGTAACCGTAAGGGCACCAAATGTCAATGTCACACCTAAAGTTCAAGATCATACGAAGCACCTGAAACGAAGCCAATTCATTAAAATCTACCAGCAAGTCAATTTGTATGAAAGTGACAAATATGGATAATGACCATATCCATGTATACAACACAAAATCGATAATTCAGAAAATCAGAAAGGAGTCCGTCGATGGTGCTTTATTGTGAATGCTGTTGAGATTTTCGTCAGGATATTCTTTTACTCGTACACTAATTTAAATTATATAGAACATATAACAAGGTGCCTAAATTCTTTCTTGTGACCCTTTACGTGCATCCAAAATATACAATTCATCCCTATTCGATGTTATGACACTGTTCTGTTCTTCACAATTCAAAGTAATGACACTATTCTGATCTTAATGACGCAAGATGAAAGCCTCCTTCTAATGTTATAGCTTATACCATCTTTTCTCGCAACTGATTAAGGTCCGAAAACTCACATCACAATTCCAGATTCATTCCACATGTATGTGCAACAGACAATTTAGTTTGACACAAAGGTAACTTGAAGCTTATGATCAAGTCTAAGTGCAAATGGTTTTTCTGCCCCTGCCTAAAACATCAACCTGTCCTTAAGGGATACATCCGTGATTCCAGCGATCAGATTTTATAAATGACAAAATATTATTCTTAAATGTTCTCATTAGGTGGCTGACATACGCAGATTATTACCTTGTACCATAGTTTTCCCAAATTTTGGAGCATTTCCATTCTAGGCTAAAGAATTTGAAGACGTTTCACATTAGATTTAGTTTGTATTGGTTGTAATATATGATATGAAACTAAATTTATTTGTACGTTTCATCAAGATTATCAAATGAGAAAAATTAAAAAGTAATACATATAACCCTTGAAATGTCAAAAACGTGGGTCCTGTAGCGTCATATCCCATCCATCTTGCTACGTTTTTTCGGTACATTGTTGGAAATAATAATTTTCACATTCTTTGGCCATATTACATTGTCTGGTCCATTTTGCAAATTGATCTGAATTGCCTTACTGAGATTATTTTTCGGCATGTCCTATTAGATTGATAGACAATTTGGACAAGAAGGAAGATCTCAAACATGACCCCGTTGCAGCGCAGCACATTTAAGGCCTTCCATAGAAATGACGTAGATTTTTTTCTCAAAATAACGTAACGTCATATGACGTCATAAACCCCGTGTCGTCAGGTTAGGTAGCAACACATTCATTAGCTTTCATTATCGTTGATTCCTTTATTTACTCGATAAAATTGCATTTATACAAAAAACAAAACATATTACTTCATCACTGACACATCGCCGAGTCAATATACTTTTGAGAAGACCCCTAATCTATATCTGTACTCTTTGACCCCGTACACCGAAGAATGTGATCTGCGTTACTTAGAAGCTTGAGGTGACGAACAGGTGCGAATCAACAGTTTACACAGCGGGTAAAACGAAACAAAGGCAGATTTTGGTAAGTATAAGCGATATCAAACCTCGATAAATGGTTCTGTATGAAGGAAATGTCTTAGAATTAGTACAATTACATCATGGAATCAATTTATTCATTAGAAGTAAAAGTAAACTCGTTGGATTACCAAGAGACATGTATGAAATGTATGTGTAAATGACAGAATTTCAACGCGTTTTACTTTAGTTAGACTGCTATTGCAAAGCTGAATAGTTGCTAAACTTAATGTGAATAGTTTAGACACTTGTAGATTATGATATCAGTTCGTCGAAAGTTGAATGATTAGGAAAAAAGGGCGAATGTGATGCTACTGTACAGTAATGTGCACATGCCCATGTATATGTTGACACAAGTTTTCATAACATGTACATGTACCTATAAAAATGTTTGCATCTGAGTACACTTGTACAGTAAGTTATACTTGCAGTAGTATGTGCACTGAAATATCGAAATATTCAAATACCAATTACTGTTTTTTTTTTTTCCAGAATGTTAACTTAGAATGAATTTCACATCAGCTGCTGCATAAAAAGAAATATTGTCACACACTGCCACACTGTGAAAGTTTCAGAAACACATGTATCATAGCCACACAATACTGTTCATTTTGGATATTTTTGCAGGTACAGGAGTTTTTAAATTCATGTGTAGAGTAACATTTATTTTGCCTATTTAGGACTATTATAATGATTTAAAAAAGAGGTTTAAATGTACTATCTATAGTGAATAATCTAAAACTATAACCAAACCAGGCTTATTTAGATATTCATAAAATAATAATATATATATCAATGCGAATGCAATTGTAATGTATGTAAAATTATGAATTTTGTGTCCAAGCTGTACGATACAGTTTGAATGTTAAAAGCTAGATTTATACAGTCAATTTTTTTTTCTGTTTCAGATCCTTGTCTTGAAGAGTGACTGCTTTAAGAATAACGTTGAACAACCACACACATAACAGATGAAGAAATGTTACTTTGAATATATAATGAAGAAAATTCATATATCAGAAAATTGATTTGTACTAGTCTACTAGACTTTATGCTCAAATTTCCAAAACCGGGGAGGGGGGGGGGTTAAATTGCTTTAAATTTGTTTTGATAGTCTGTCTGCCTGAAGCAGATGAGAAGATTTGACATTTAAGCTTGACGTTGCTTTCGAAAGATACATGTTGCTACTGACACCTGCATGGTATGTAACAAAGATAGGTAAATAAATTATTGCTGTACTTGCAGAACATATCGTACAATGTTAAACGTCTTTAAATTCGATAGCATCATTTAAAACCTAATAAATTTACAGCATGGACCAGACATGCACATTTCGGGTACTAAACCCTCGTCAGTGATCCTCAGTCTAAACAATGTAATATGGCCAAAAAGTATGAAAATTATTGTGTCCAAAAATGTACCAAAAGACGTAGCAGAATGGGTGGGATATGATGCTACAGGACCCACGTTTCAGAAATTTCAAGAAATTTTGTAACAGAAAATTTCAAATGCGTTGAAGAGACAGACGATCAACCAAAGTTGATCGAACTTGGCTACATGTGCCCTCGGGGACTCTTGGTCCACCAGCAGTGACACTCACCAAGTAGCTCAAATGTTAAACGTCTTTGAATTCGATAGCATCAGACTGATTTGATGCAAACTTGTCAACTAATGAAATAGGGAACGTTTTTTTTCCCTGAGACTGGTACCCAAATGTTAGCGGAAAATCTATTTATAGAGAGACAGATGACATTAGCCCTGCCCACTATAGCCACCTGCCCCACCCACTATAGCCACCTACCCTTTACTATGTCATTCTTTTACGTTATTACTGACATTATACATTATTGCTTAGAAAATTATATATTCTAGAAATTTAAATATATATTTATTAAAATTCTTCTGCTTTTAAAATTAATCATTATCTATTTACATGAAGAGAATAAAATAAGACATTTTCAATATTCAAAGAGGACATTGTATCCTTAGTATTTAATATAATTCAAGTCTGGCAACCATCCTTTGAAAAAAATCCATGATCATGCTGCGGTTAGTAACTGCGAATAATAAATAAATACATGTAGATGATAGTGAAGTAAATTTATTACATTGGTATTTGAAATGCAATTCACCAAAGTTCTGTGCTGTTGAGATTATCGTTAGGATCACAAGTAAGTAAAAAGTGCTGTGATTAAAAATTAATTAATCTATTTACAGTTAAGAAGGAGGATGAAAGATTTAGAGGGTGTAGCACATATAAGCCCTAATACATAATATCTGTATAACTGATATGCCCTGCTGTCTATAAATGAGAATGTTTACATTCTTATGAAGAGAGAGATTTTGCATTTCAAAATTTTGTAATATTAATTACTTGTAAGAACACCTCTAAGTAATGGAAAATAAAAATGATAACAGCATGAAAAGGTTGCAAATGTTAATCGTCTTTAAATTCAATAGCATCATTAAAAACCTGATAAATTTACAGCATGGACTAGACATGCAGGTTTCGGGTACTAAACCCTCGTCAGTGATCCTAAGTCTAATCAATGTAATACGGCCAAAAAAAAGTATGAAAATTATTATGTCCAAAAATGTACCAAAAGACGTAGCAGAATGGGTGGGATATTACGCTACAGGACCCACGTAATCATTACTTTCATTGAACAGTTCTTGTAGTATTTTCATATTATGTAACCGTAAGGGCACCAAATGTCAATGTCACACCTAAAGTTCAAGATCATACGAAGCACCTGAAACGAAGCCAATTCATTAAAATCTACCAGCAAGTCAATTTGTATGAAAGTGACAAATATGGATAATGACCATATCCCTGTATACAACACAAAATCGATAACTCAGAAAATCAGAAAGGAGTCCGTCGATGGTGCTTTATTGTGAATGCTGTTGAGATTTTCGTCAGGATATTCTTTTACTCGTACACTAATTTAAATTATATAGAACATATAACAAGGTGCCTAAATTCTTTCTTGTGACCCTTTACGTGCATCCAAAATATACAATTCATCCCTATTCGATGTTATGACACTGTTCTGTTCTTCACAATTCGAAGTAATGACACTATTCTGATCTTAATGACGCAAGATGAAAGCCTCCTTCTAATGTTATAGCTTATACCATCTTTTCTCGCAACTGATTAAGGTCCGAAAACTCACATCACAATTCCAGATTCATTCCACATGTATGTGCAACAGACAATTTAGTTTGACACAAAGGTAACTTGAAGCTTATGATCAAGTCTAAGTGCAAATGGTTTTTTTGCCCCTGCCTAAAACATCAACCTGTCCTTAAGGGATACATCCGTGATTCCAGCGATCAGATTTTATAAAATTTATGACAAAATATTATTCTTAAATGTTCTCATTAGGTGGCTGACATACGCAGATTATTACCTTGTACCATAGTTTTCCCAAATTTTGGAGCATTTCCATTCTAGGCTAAAGAATTTGAAGACGTTTCACATTAGATTTAGTTTGTATTGGTTGTAATATATGATATGAAACTAAATTTATTTGTACGTTTCATCAAGATTATCAAATGAGAAAAATTAAAAAGTAATACATATAACCCTTGAAATGTCAAAAACGTGGGTCCTGTAGCGTCATATCCCATCCATCTTGCTACGTTTTTTCGGTACATTGTTGGAAATAATAATTTTCACATTTTTTGGCCATATTACATTGTCTGGTCCATTTTGCAAATTGATCTGAATTGCCTTACTGAGATTATTTTTCGGCATGTCCTATTAGATTGATAGACAATTTGGACAAGAAGGAAGATCTCAAACATGACCCCGTTGCAGCGCAGCACATTTAAGGCCTTCCATAGAAATGACGTAGATTTTTTTCTCAAAATAACGTAACGTCATATGACGTCATAAACCCCGTGTCGTCAGGTTAGGTAGCAACACATTCATTAGCTTTCATTATCGTTGATTCCTTTATTTACTCGATAAAATTGCATTTATACAAAAAACAAAACATATTACTTCATCACTGACACATCGCCGAGTCAATATACTTTTGAGAAGACCCCTAATCTATATCTGTACTCTTTGACCCCGTACACCGAAGAATGTGATCTGCGTTACTTAGAAGCTTGAGGTGACGAACAGGTGCGAATCAACAGTTTACACAGCGGGTAAAACGAAACAAAGGCAGATTTTGGTAAGTATAAGCGATATCAAACCTCGATAAATGGTTCTGTATGAAGGAAATGTCTTAGAATTAGTACAATTACATCATGGAATCAATTTATTCATTAGAAGTAAAAGTAAACTCGTTGGATTACCAAGAGACATGTATGAAATGTATGTGTAAATGACAGAATTTCAACGCGTTTTACTTTAGTTAGACTGCTATTGCAAAGCTGAATAGTTGCTAAACTTAATGTGAATAGTTTAGACACTTGTAGATTATGATATCAGTTCGTCGAAAGTTGAATGATTAGGAAAAAAGGGCGAATGTGATGCTACTGTACAGTAATGTGCACATGCCCATGTATATGTTGACACAAGTTTTCATAACATGTACATGTACCTATAAAAATGTTTGCATCTGAGTACACTTGTACAGTAAGTTATACTTGCAGTAGTATGTGCACTGAAATATCGAAATATTCAAATACCAATTACTGTTTTTTTTTTTTTCCAGAATGTTAACTTAGAATGAATTTCACATCAGCTGCTGCATAAAAAGAAATATTGTCACACACTGCCACACTGTGAAAGTTTCAGAAACACATGTATCATAGCCACACAATACTGTTCATTTTGGATATTTTTGCAGGTACAGGAGTTTTTAAATTTATGTGTAGAGTAACATTTATTTTGCCTATTTAGGACTATTATAATGATTTAAAAAAGAGGTTTAAATGTACTATCTATAGTGAATAATCTAAAACTATAACCAAACCAGGCTTATTTAGATATTCATAAAATAATAATATATATATCAATGCGAATGCAATTGTAATGTATGTAAAATTATGAATTTTGTGTCCAAGCTGTACGATACAGTTTGAATGTTAAAAGCTAGATTTATACAGTCAATTTTTTTTTCTGTTTCAGATCCTTGTCTTGAAGAGTGACTGCTTTAAGAATAACGTTGAACAACCACACACATAACAGATGAAGAAATGTTACTTTGAATATATAATGAAGAAAATTCATATATCAGAAAATTGATTTGTACTAGTCTACTAGACTTTATGCTCAAATTTCCAAAACCGGGGAGGGGGGGGGGTTAAATTGCTTTAAATTTGTTTTGATAGTCTGTCTGCCTGAAGCAGATGAGAATATTTGACATTTAAGCTTGACGTTGCTTTCGAAAGATACATGTTGCTACTGACACCTGCATGGTATGTAACAAAGATAGGTAAATAAATTATTGCTGTACTTGCAGAACATATCGTACAATGTTAAACGTCTTTAAATTCGATAGCATCATTTAAAACCTAATAAATTTACAGCATGGACCAGACATGCACATTTCGGGTACTAAACCCTCGTCAGTGATCCTCAGTCTAAACAATGTAATATGGCCAAAAAGTATGAAAATTATTGTGTCCAAAAATGTACCAAAAGACGTAGCAGAATGGGTGGGATATGATGCTACAGGACCCACGTTTCAGAAATTTCAAGAAATTTTGTAACAGAAAATTTCAAATGCGTTGAAGAGACAGACGATCAACCAAAGTTGATCGAACTTGGCTACATGTGCCCTCGGGGACTCTTGGTCCACCAGCAGTGACACTCACCAAGTAGCTCAAATGTTAAACGTCTTTGAATTCGATAGCATCAGACTGATTTGATGCAAACTTGTCAACTAATGAAATAGGGAACGTTTTATTTCCCTGAGACTGGTACCCAAATGTTAGCGGAAAATCTATTTATAGAGAGACAGATGACATTAGCCCTGCCCACTATAGCCACCTGCCCCACCCACTATAGCCACCTACCCTTTACTATGTCATTCTTTTACGTTATTACTGACATTATACATTATTTCTTAGAAAATTATATATTCTAGAAATTTAAATATATATTTATTAAAATTCTTCTGCTTTTAAAATTAATCATTATCTATTTACATGAAGAGAATAAAATAAGACATTTTCAATATTCAAAGAGGACATTGTATCCTTAGTATTTAATATAATTCAAGTCTGGCAACCATCCTTTGAAAAAAATCCATGATCATGCTGCGGTTAGTAACTGCGAATAATAAATAAATACATGTAGATGATAGTGAAGTAAATTTATTACATTGGTATTTGAAATGCAATTCACCAAAGTTCTGTGCTGTTGAGATTATCGTTAGGATCACAAGTAAGTAAAAAGTGCTGTGATTAAAAATTAATTAATCTATTTACAGTTAAGAAGGAGGATGAAAGATTTAGAGGGTGTAGCACATATAAGCCCTAATACATAATATCTGTATAACTGATATGCCCTGCTGTCTATAAATGAGAATGTTTACATTCTTATGAAGAGAGAGATTTTGCATTTCAAAATTTTGTAATATTAATTACTTGTAAGAACACCTCTAAGTAATGGAAAATAAAAATGATAACAGCATGAAAAGGTTGCAAATCTTAATCGTCTTTAAATTCAATAGCATCATTAAAAACCTGATAAATTTACAGCATGGACTAGACATGCAGGTTTCGGGTACTAAACCCTCGTCAGTGATCCTAAGTCTAATCAATGTAATACGGCCAAAAAAAAGTATGAAAATTATTATGTCCAAAAATGTACCAAAAGACGTAGCAGAATGGGTGGGATATTACGCTACAGGACCCACGTAATCATTACTTTCATTGAACAGTTCTTGTAGTATTTTCATATTATGTAACCGTAAGGGCACCAAATGTCAATGTCACACCTAAAGTTCAAGATCATACGAAGCACCTGAAACGAAGCCAATTCATTAAAATCTACCAGCAAGTCAATTTGTATGAAAGTGACAAATATGGATAATGACCATATCCCTTTATACAACACAAAATCGATAATTCAGAAAATCAGAAAGGAGTCCGTCGATGGTGCTTTATTGTGAATGCTGTTGAGATTTTCGTCAGGATATTCTTTTACTCGTACACTAATTTAAATTATATAGAACATATAACAAGGTGCCTAAATTCTTTCTTGTGACCCTTTACGTGCATCCAAAATATACAATTCATCCCTATTCGATGTTATGACACTGTTCTGTTCTTCACAATTCGAAGTAATGACACTATTCTGATCTTAATGACGCAAGATGAAAGCCTCCTTCTAATGTTATAGCTTATACCATCTTTTCTCGCAACTGATTAAGGTCCGAAAACTCACATCACAATTCCAGATTCATTCCACATGTATGTGCAACAGACAATTTAGTTTGACACAAAGGTAACTTGAAGCTTATGATCAAGTCTAAGTGCAAATGGTTTTTCTGCCCCTGCCTAAAACATCAACCTGTCCTTAAGGGATACATCCGTGATTCCAGCGATCAGATTTTATAAATGACAAAATATTATTCTTAAATGTTCTCATTAGGTGGCTGACATACGCAGATTATTACCTTGTACCATAGTTTTCCCAAATTTTGGAGCATTTCCATTCTAGGCTAAAGAATTTGAAGACGTTTCACATTAGATTTAGTTTGTATTGGTTGTAATATATGATATGAAACTAAATTTATTTGTACGTTTCATCAAGATTATCAAATGAGAAAAATTAAAAAGTAATACATATAACCCTTGAAATGTCAAAAACGTGGGTCCTGTAGCGTCATATCCCATCCATCTTGCTACGTTTTTTCGGTACATTGTTGGAAATAATAATTTTCACATTTTTTGGCCATATTACATTGTCTGGTCCATTTTGCAAATTGATCTGAATTGCCTTACTGAGATTATTTTTCGGCATGTCCTATTAGATTGATAGACAATTTGGACAAGAAGGAAGATCTCAAACATGACCCCGTTGCAGCGCAGCACATTTAAGGCCTTCCATAGAAATGACGTAGATTTTTTTCTCAAAATAACGTAACGTCATATGACGTCATAAACCCCGTGTCGTCAGGTTAGGTAGCAACACATTCATTAGCTTTCATTATCGTTGATTCCTTTATTTACTCGATAAAATTGCATTTATACAAAAAACAAAACATATTACTTCATCACTGACACATCGCCGAGTCAATATACTTTTGAGAAGACCCCTAATCTATATCTGTACTCTTTGACCCCGTACACCGAAGAATGTGATCTGCGTTACTTAGAAGCTTGAGGTGACGAACAGGTGCGAATCAACAGTTTACACAGCGGGTAAAACGAAACAAAGGCAGATTTTGGTAAGTATAAGCGATATCAAACCTCGATAAATGGTTCTGTATGAAGGAAATGTCTTAGAATTAGTACAATTACATCATGGAATCAATTTATTCATTAGAAGTAAAAGTAAACTCGTTGGATTACCAAGAGACATGTATGAAATGTATGTGTAAATGACAGAATTTCAACGCGTTTTACTTTAGTTAGACTGCTATTGCAAAGCTGAATAGTTGCTAAACTTAATGTGAATAGTTTAGACACTTGTAGATTATGATATCAGTTCGTCGAAAGTTGAATGATTAGGAAAAAAGGGCGAATGTGATGCTACTGTACAGTAATGTGCACATGCCCATGTATATGTTGACACAAGTTTTCATAACATGTACATGTACCTATAAAAATGTTTGCATCTGAGTACACTTGTACAGTAAGTTATACTTGCAGTAGTATGTGCACTGAAATATCGAAATATTCAAATACCAATTACTGTTTTTTTTTTCCAGAATGTTAACTTAGAATGAATTTCACATCAGCTGCTGCATAAAAAGAAATATTGTCACACACTGCCACACTGTGAAAGTTTCAGAAACACATGTATCATAGCCACACAATACTGTTCATTTTGGATATTTTTGCAGGTACAGGAGTTTTTAAATTTATGTGTAGAGTAACATTTATTTTGCCTATTTAGGACTATTATAATGATTTAAAAAAGAGGTTTAAATGTACTATCTATAGTGAATAATCTAAAACTATAACCAAACCAGGCTTATTTAGATATTCATAAAATAATAATATATATATCCATGCGAATGCAATTGTAATGTATGTAAAATTATGAATTTTGTGTCCAAGCTGTACGATACAGTTTGAATGTTAAAAGCTAGATTTATACAGTCAATTTTTTTTTTCTGTTTCAGATCCTTGTCTTGAAGAGTGACTGCTTTAAGAATAACGTTGAACAACCACACACATAACAGATGAAGAAATGTTACTTTGAATATATAATGAAGAAAATTCATATATCAGAAAATTGATTTGTACTAGTCTACTAGACTTTATGCTCAAATTTCCAAAACCGGGGAGGGGGGGGTTAAATTGCTTTAAATTTGTTTTGATAGTCTGTCTGCCTGAAGCAGATGAGAAGATTTGACATTTAAGCTTGACGTTGCTTTCGAAAGATACATGTTGCTACTGACACCTGCATGGTATGTAACAAAGATAGGTAAATAAATTATTGCTGTACTTGAAGAACATATCGTACAATGTTAAACGTCTTTAAATTCGATAGCATCATTTAAAACCTAATAAATTTACAGCATGGACCAGACATGCACATTTCGGGTACTAAACCCTCGTCAGTGATCCTCAGTCTAAACAATGTAATATGGCCAAAAAGTATGAAAATTATTGTGTCCAAAAATGTACCAAAAGACGTAGCAGAATGGGTGGGATATGATGCTACAGGACCCACGTTTCAGAAATTTCAAGAAATTTTGTAACAGAAAATTTCAAATGCGTTGAAGAGACAGACGATCAACCAAAGTTGATCGAACTTGGCTACATGTGCCCTCGGGGACTCTTGGTCCACCAGCAGTGACACTCACCAAGTAGCTCAAATGTTAAACGTCTTTGAATTCGATAGCATCATTTAAAACCTGATAAATTTACAGCATGGACCAGACATGCACAGGTGGCTGTTAAGGAAAGGTCCCATAATACCAGTTATTAAAATTTCGGTCCCTCTTATGGGGTCAGGAAAAAATGACAAATAATTTCAAGCTCCTGGCAAGAGTTATTCACACACCATTAATGTTCCAGCTTTACAATTATTCTATTTGAAACCTACAATGCAAAAAAATAAAAAAAAAAGAAAAGAAATGGGTCATCGGTCACATATCAAATTTAAGATACTGAAAATATTCAACCTTAATGCTTACATCAAATTTGTCATAGGAAAGTCGTTTTTCTAAATTTTGATGGATCACTTTGTCTGTTGTCCCCCCCCCCCCCCCAACATCATGTTGTCACGGAACTATCGGGAGTAATGAAACAAGGTATGATTGCTGCTCGACCATTCCGAGGCACATTTATTTATCATAATGTTCTTTCCCTGACATTGTCGCCATAGCACTTTCTATATAAACGTGGCCTCAGACAGTGCATGCATTGTCATTTCATTTTCATGCGTGAACATCGACGGCGTGTGCGGCTAGCCAACAGGGGATGCTTACTCCTCCCGGGCACCTGGTCCCACCTCTAGCTTGCTAGGGGTCTGTCGATGCTCAATTTGGTGCTCTATTGTGAGTGCTGTTGAGATTATCGTCTTTTGACATCTTCATCATTCGACATTTTTGAAATGCCAGGACCAATAACTTCAGTCTCGTCCTCACTCTCGCTTTCGACTGTTTCATCATCGTCATCTTTCTCCCCATAGACTAATGTCTGCTGCTGCCCTATCTTCTAGCTCCTCCATGTCTTCCCCTCTGTGAAATGTTTAAATTTGTTTTAAAATCATAACAATTAATGCTTCAACATGTTGTGAACAATATTGTTGTCTGCAGAGTTATAAATTCATGTACATGAATTTTCATACATTTTCAAAAAGTCTTCAAAATCGATAGACATTCTTTGTTCGTTTAAATATGCTCTAAACGTTTTCACTGCATGTGTCGTGGCCTTCTTTGTGTTAGCTGCATCCCTACTTTCAATTAGTTTTTGAAAATCACTTTCGTTTAATGTACAGAACCGCTTATTGTCGTCTGCAGCCATTTCGTAAACAGACAAGTAGCAGCTGTAAAAAGCCTTTTCATTGGCAAGAATATTTATATCAGCGAATGAGATTTGATTTATTTACCTGCTTCGGCGATACTTCAAGTTTGGAATTTTTGTTCTATTTTAAGAAAGATACTGGCGAAAATATAATGGTTTTTCTAAATTTAGCTCTCTGGAGGGGGTTTATAGCGATATATTTCGAAGCTCTAGATATGATTTCAGCCAATCAGGGATGGGCAAATTTTCCAATTATATAATAATGTACGATAAAAAACACAGTATATAAAATGCATGCACTGTCTGACGTTATGTCTATATAGAAAGTGCTATGGCGACCATGTCAGGGAAATATATTCAAAACACTTACTGTCAAACACCTCGCGGGGAAAGGTACACAGCTAGCTCATAGACCTTTAATATTGCAAAAAAATAATAACTTTCTATATACTTTCAAAGAAATGATTACCACATAATAACATAAGTTAAATAGAAAATGATCACAACCCCTGGGATCAGGGGCTCAAACAAAATATCAGGTGCACAACTAGACCATAGACCCATTATGTTGCAAAAAAAATTTACTTTCCATCACCAACAGTTTCAGAGGATTTGAAACCAAAAGAAATGTTTAACGGAGTCGCTGGACACAGGGCGATCGCATAAGCTCGACAATGAACTGTCATGTTTTATTAGAATACTAAGTTTGATATAGTTCTGTGGATTACTAAGTATATCCCCTGTAAAAGGCAAGTTCTAATCCTTGACCTTGAGATCGATAGGGTACTTTCTTACATTTTAAGAAATCAGTCTATACAGTCTGACCAAGACCTATTGAAAAATTACATCGCTAGAGGTTGCAGATGATAAAAATGCTCAGGTATGTATGTGGGCCACATTCCTCACATTGCTACAGGCTACTTAACATAAAAGTTATAACCTACTGTGCCTGATCTTTCATATTTTCTTTAATTACATTATATCTTCAGTCAATAGATCTATGTCTGGCAATCCCTCTTCAATGCACATAAAATACGCTTCTCCTCTTGTCGATCTAAATCTTCTCTGAAAGCAAAAAAAAAAATCCTCCAACGAATCATTTGGTAAAAGTATGAAATTCCTCAAACCAGTCGGAACAGTTTCATAAGTAATTCCTTTCGCACCTTTCAAATCACTCAAATATAGAATATGAGCATTACGTGCATGCATTGGTGTGTAATTCTTTGTTTATACACCAGCAAGCCCCCCCCCCCCCTCCCCCGAAGATTTGCTGCATCTGTACTTTTTGCTAACTCCTCTTTTATTTCGTCCGCTATGAACATCGCAACATCTTCCATAGTAAGTCCTTTATCATCTTTCTTTAAGAGCTCCTCTTCTCTAGCTTTCTAAGCTTCTGCCTTATTGTGATACACTTCCTTCTAAGGAGTAAAAATAGGGGGTCCTACTTCATCCTCTGATGACACCAGTGAGGTGAAAAGCAAACTGAAAGAACAAAATAAAAATGAGTTCAAGTGAATACGAGAGTCGCCTGCTATTGAGATGTCAATCACAAAGGTACATGCTTTGGACAAACGATAAAAAATAAAAAAAAATATTTCAAGTTAATCAATGTATCTACCTTTCATCTACTGCAACATATATCCTCAATGCCCCTACATATCTGTATTCATTTGCATATTTCTCAACTGTGAAATGCTCCCGGTGTATTCTATTATTGTCGTCCACAAGGAAGGAATGTTCCTCACAAACATCAGTCCATTCACATATAGTTTTCAAAACCTCCTTGTTATTTGCTTTCTTGGGTAGAGTTACTTTTCTTACAGGCACTTTCCCATCTCTAGTATATTTCCTTCTGCAGCATTCTTTTTTTCCAACTTAATTTTGAATGATTGTCTAAATGCATCAATAATATATATATATATGTAAATGTATTAATTATTTACTTAAATTAAATAACAGGTTATATATACATCATATAGTAATCTTTAATCGCCCAATCTGAATTCAGAATTTTCATTATGCAGAGTTCACATCCATTCGATTCACATTGAAACCAGAACTGCCCTAAAGTGGAAGAATAATCATACCCCTCGCGGGACATTATTTATAAATGGGACCATTTATGACGCAACGTGAAAAGCCTACCCTTTATAGTATGCAACAAATCTGCTTTCAAATCTCCTTAACTTAATCTGCAACTTGAGTCCAGATCAAGGTAAGAAGGTAAAACAATCCTGATACCAAACTGTAGTACTCTTTTTGATGAATGTGTGTATGAAATATGAAAGGCCTTTTATTTATAATATGAAAGAAATCTACTTTCAAAATTTTTAAACATGTCCAAATTTCAACAAACCGGTAGGCCCAAACTCAAGGTCAAAAGTCAAGATACCAAACTGTAGTACTCTTTGTGGTGAATCTGTGTATGAAATATGAAAAACCTCTATTTATAGTATAAAAGAAATCTGCGTTCAAAACGTCTTAACATAAACCATAAACCGCCAAAGGCGGTAAGGCCGGATTGCGAAGTGTTTGTATTAGATGACATATACATTTTTGCGATGACGGAAAGGTCAAAGGTCATTAATACTATTGCGCAATGAAAAAAAGTGATGATTATAATGAATCTAAATGTGAAATATTAAAGCCCTACCCCTTACAGTTCAAAAGTATGTCAAAGATTAATGTCAAGGTCATTTGGCTCAAAAGTCATGATATCAAATGAAAGATCTTGTCATAAGGAATCTATATGTGAAATATCAAAACCCTACCTCTTATAGTTCAAAAGTAGGTCAAAGGTCAAGGTCATTTGATCAAAAGTCATGATATCAAATGAAAGGTCTTGTCATGAGGAATCTACATGTGAAATACCAAATGTCAAGGTCACTAGATCAAAAGTCATGATATCAAATGAAAGATTTTGTCATAATGAATCTATATGTGAAATATCAAAACCCTACCTCTTATAGTTCAAAAGTAGGTCAAAGGTCAAGGTCATTTGATCAAAAGTCATGATATCAAACGAAAGGTCTGCTCATGAGGAATCTACATGTGAAATATCAAATGTCAAGGTCACTAGATCAAAAGTCAAGTTATCAAATGAAAGATCTTGTCATGAGGAATCTATATGTGAAATATCAAAACCCTAACTCTTATAGTTTAAAAGTAGGTCAATGTCAAGGTTACTAGGTCAAAAGTCGTAATATCAAAATAAAGTTCTGTGCATGAGGAATCTATATGTGAAATGTCAAAACCCTACCAAAAGTAGTTCAATGTCAATGTCACTAGGTCAAAACTCATGATATCAAATGAAAGGTCTGGTCATAGAGATTCTGCATGTGGAATTTCAAAGCCATAGCCTTTATAGTACATGAGATAAAGCCCAGATTTTTTTTATTTTTATAAGAAGGTCAATCTCAAAGGTCAAGGTCACAAGGTCAAAACTTTTGGTATCCATGGCGAGGTCTTGTGACAAGAAATACATATTAGAAATATAAAAACCCTATCATTTACCATTCAAACGGTATGGCCAAATTAAAGTTTTTCAAACTCCAAGGTCAAGGTCAAATTTTATTGCTATGTTTGATTCGTCTTATCATGGTCTATCACCATGTCAACTTTCAAGTTGCTCCTCCAAAAAGTGCTCTCTCAATAGACTTAAACGCAACACTTTAACCAAAATGTTGACGCACTGACGGACAGACTTCGCCATTTCATAGACCGGATTTTGCTTCGTAATCCGGCCAGTATAATGCTGTACAAGGTGAAGGTAAAGGTCACAGGGTCAAAAGTCAAGGTAACAAAATGTAGTACTCTTTATGGTAAATGTGTGTATGAAATATGGAAGGCCTTCAATTTATACTAATTGTAGTATAAAAGAAATATGCTTTCGAAACATCTTAACATAAAAATTTGTTCACAAGATTACTAAAACTTTGAGATTCAATATGGCGTTTAGTTGGTTACCACGCTATTTTTCGCGAGAGGGTTTTTGGAGAAATAAGGCAGAACGATTGAATTATGTTATCGGATTTTTCTATGGATACTTAATGATATAATCAAGAATCTATTGTAACATTTATATTTCCTGAATTTTAAGCCATTTTCGAGATATTTAGACCAAAAGATTGCTTGTTTATATGTATATCGATTGAGTGACTAGGTTTCACGAGAACAAAGCAGAACAATGGCCAGCGGAGCGAGGGACGGTACGAAGTCTAAGTACTTTAAAAAGTATAGCTGATCCAATATATCCAGTGCGTCCGGCATACCGATAACAAGATCATCCACTGACGCTGACGCTTCGAACACTAGTATAGACGCAGAAAATAGTGATATTTTGAGCGAATTGAAACAATCATTAAGGGAAATAAAAACGAAATTAATTGAAATGGAGGAGATAAAAACCGACGTAAAAAATACTGTAAAAACCGAAGATTTGAAAGGAATTGTCACATCCATGGTGAAAGATATAATGAAACAACAGAAAGATTATTTTGATGAACGTCTGAAAGAAGTAGAAGACAGAAATCGGGCAGAGAGGAGTAAACTGAAAGAAGGAATTGATCAGTTAAGGAGGCCGAGTACAATTTGAAAAAAAATACTTTCTGCCCTGGCGATTTTGATAAAATTTAAGTCATGAATAAATTATGCTTTGAGGATTATTTTATGAAAAAAGTATGAAAATTTACCGTCTTGGTTTTTGAGGGGATCATCTCAAAGTTTTCGGTCGTTTCCCTATGGAGGTATATTGGATTTTTAGAGAAATTAAATGTTTTTATGATTTTTTTCATATTTGTGCCCTGGCGTTATTTATTAAATTTATATCAGCAATATGACCAATAATACTCCTCAGATTCATCAAATAAAAATATCAAGTCACCGATTAGTTTTTTTTTCAGGGACCGTTTCAAAGTAACCGTAACAGGTATAATATTTGTATTATGGGATGAACTTGTCCTCATTATACCTCATACAGTGCCTTTTTCTTGAGCCTATATGATACATGTGATTGTAATAATAATGTTTGACATTATGACCCAATGTTGAAGGGGTTTTCTCTATTTTACATTTAGTTAGGGACCATCTCAAAGTATAAATTTTGACTTTTTTGTCTGAATTATTCGAAAACGTCACATTCCAAGACCAATTTTGGAACTTGAAAGTTTTCTGATATTAGACAATCCACAGTATATTTCTTACATTGTGCAATAATACAATTCAAATTCAGATAAATGTACTTCGACATAAAAATATGGGGATTCTCTCAAAAGTCGTATCTGACATCTAACTCATTGCAGGCACATATGCCTAATTTTTCGTTTTCAAAATTAGTAATTAAGTTTGACATAGACAAAGACTCCAAAATATCATTGATGGTGGTGCTTCGCCTTGCCATGCCGCCATAGGACATTTTGATGGATTTGTCACGTGATAACTGATCGCGCGCGTTTCAATTCTCGGAAATGTTTAATCTTGGTCGAAAGGATGTTTATCATAACGAAATCACCACATAACTACATAAGCACCGCATATAATGTACTAAGCACCGCGTATAATGTATTTAGCACCCAATTTCAGTAATTTACCATTTACCAGTCAACACCAAAAATATTGGTTTGCAATATTAAGAATTTACAATTTATTATATAGTTTGTTTATATTTCCACTCTCATTGGCCGAGAGCTATCACGTGACGAGCCATTGTCACATCAAATTGACCTGTGAGCGGCGATTTCATTAAATATCACTACCACGAAAACTCTTGCTTCCGGTTTACCATGAAATATCGAAAACGCGCATAAATTATATCTGTGACATCATTAATGCCATTTTATAAACGGCAGCAAGGACCCTGAAGCTGAGCTCAAATTCTTGAATTTTGAGCCTATCTACGGATTTTGACTCTGAAATATTCTATTAAGTTCAGGATAATTCACGTCTTGAAACATTTTCAAAGAAAAGTCGATGTCAGCTATTTCGAAACGGTACCTTTATAAATACTGATTAAGTCCACTATATAATAAAACAATTGTGGACTTTTCACTCGGTGAATATGGTGTGATATTTTCTGAAATTGAAAATATTGACCTCAGCTATCGCCTCGGTCAATGTTTTCAAATTCAGAAAATATCACATCATATTCACCTCGTAAAAAGTCCATAATTGTATAATAACAAACATTGTTTCAATAATTTACATTGGATTTACATGTAGTCTATAGTGCATGTTCAGTACTTATGAATTCAATAAATCAATAAAGTTATTCATGCAATGAACACATTTTTCTTCATTTTAACTAATTGAACGGTACCACTGAATCACAGAAGTTAGTGAGGGCACTACAAACACTGACAATTTTATCAATAACAGGAACACAGTTTTCCTCAGAAATTACAAAGTCTATAGGTAATGTTCCTTGCAAAATGGTATACTTGTTTCGGACTAATCCAATAATACGTTCCACGTGAATACGTACATGAGCAATTTTCCTTGTGGATTCAATTTCTAGAGCAGAGAGCTGAAATATGGTCTACAACAAGTGAAAAAACGGCCATAAGTGTTGTAAAACTGTTTAAGCCAGTGATATATCGCACTTTTTTTATCATCATTTTCAAATGCCTCGGGACGATATTCAAAATCAGTAAGCTTTTTTCGTAATGACAAATTTTCAGCCTTCAGCTTCTCATTTTCGTTGCCCAGATTCTCAAGCTTGCTTTTGAGCTTAGGTATTGTTTCCTCTTGGGACTCACTATGCATTAATGACCCCAATACACTAAAAGTTCAAGTAACTGTTGGCCTGTAGGTAATAAGATCATCATCTGGTGCATGTGATAGATGTAGACCTACGTGTAGGAGAGCCTCAGCAGCAGCAGTCTCATCTTTTTTATGCTGTCTGGACTTCACTCGATTGTAGCTGGAAAATTCAAATTAATTTATATACATACCTATTCATTTAAATAACCATATAAAGATCTTAAGGCCATAGCAATTTAATAATTTGTTTTACGTCTTTTTCCGAAAGGCACCCTCCCGCCAGGCATGTAAACACACAAAAAAACCGTCCGGTGACGTAAAACAAAATATTCAATTAGTATGGCCTAAGATCACTTTGTCCGTCTGACTTTCATACTTGGGTGTCACAACCCATAATTGTGATTGGCAAGTGATAGGGTTTTGATTTTTCAGATGAGTATTCCTTGTTACAAGACCTCTCTACACATACTATAATTGTTTACCTCGTGACCTTGACCTAGATATTTGACCTATTTAAAAAAAATTAAGATTGGCTATATCTTTTGATTGGTAAGTGATAGGGCATTGCTATTTCATGTGTATTCCTTGTGACAAGGCCTTTCTACACGTACCATATTTTTTTACCTCGTGACCTTGACCTGGACCTTGACAAGTTTTATGTCTACTCGCCCTCTCAAATTTTCCATTGTTTTGCCGAATACGGTATTATTTGTAAGCTTGAAAAATAACTACTCCAATGAGTTAAAGAAGATCCTGACGATAATCTCAACAGCACTCACAATAAAGCACTATGTTGAGCATCGACGGACCCCTAGCAAGCTAGAGGTGGGATCGGGTGACGTCACCATTACCATATAAAGATTACCGACTGGTGGCTATCTTAAGTTTTTCGGCGGACTGCTACACACATGAACCGTCAAAATGATTCTGGAGAGCGATTTTTTTTCGCTGAATTAATTCTCAAATTAATTAAGAAGTATAGGGAATGTGACCAAGTAGAAAATTTACATTCTTTCATATTGGATCAGAGGATCTTTTGAATAAGCTATAAAAAGTGTCGACACATCCAGAAAGATGATTTGGAAATGATCAAAGGAAAATCCCTAGAAATGAAGGATATAATCGTTCAATCGAATTTGGCATTGTACTTGCAAATAGTGTTATTGATATGTCACCTCCTGCCAAAAAGGAGAAATCTGACGACAGTACAATAAATAAGGATAAAGCTCAAAATGATGACATATCGTTAAGATTTACCAACAAGTTTGTCGATATCTTGAAACATGTGATTTTTCAACTTATTCCCAAAATGTGTCAGCACCTACCTCAGAATCGAATGGTAATACCCTTAAACAATACCTTGTGGAAGAACCCGCGTAATTGTATACATCTGTCTACGCGCATTAATCAGATTACTACGCCTTTACACGATCCCTTTTTGAGGCCCCCTGACTATCTTATCCATATCATGGGGCGCATTGTGGGAAATTGTTTGACGTAAAGTAGAGATACATTGTAATCCTTTCCACTGTGGGGCATAAATGTCTGTAATAATGTGCAATATTACGGAAGTGACTCGATAAAGTGTTACATGTAGATAAGGGCCCTATTTAGCCCTTAATCTCGTGACTTATTTCTTCTTCATGGCGAATCGTTTACAGAAAAACATTAATCATTATTGAAATATAATGTATTTGCAGATCTTTTACATGTTTTATAGTCCGACTTGCAGACCTACGACGGTGTTATCTGTTTTTTCGTCTTCGGTCTGACTGCTATGCATAGGCAAAACTTGAGAATTTCTATGCGAAAAAAATTTCGGCAAGTCGTCCTTTTTTATACAAATTCCAGTCTCTTCAACCGAAAATTAACTCACCCAGTCCTCCTGCCCCTAAAAATCCCCTCTAAGCCTGGTTTCACCTCTTCTTCTCTTCCGAATTTCCTCTGATCGGCGACAGTTTGTCATGCGCACAGAGGTGAAACCAGGCCTAGAGGGGATTTTTTAGGGGGAGGAGGACTGGATTAGTTATTTTTTGCTTGAAGAGACTGGAATTTGTCAAAAAAGGTCGACTTTCCCAAAAAAATTTTCGCACAGAAATTCTCAAGTTTTGCCTATGCATAGCAGTCAGACCGAAGACGAAAAAACAGATAACACCGTCGTAGGTCTGCAAGTCGGACTACATGTTTTACATTTCGTTAAAGAAACCTTAAGATTCAAAAATTAAGGTCAAAAGAGGTAGGGTGCACGGATAGAAAAACCAATAATATCGACAAAAAACGTAAACAAATTATAATATTATACCAAAAATGGATAAATAAAAATTAAAAGACATCAAATATGTCTACATTTTGTATCTGGGACTCAAAATACGGTCTCAGTTTGTATACAATGGCTACAATGTAAGCCTATTAGCGCGAAATACACATTGGCGGAGAAATGAACATCATTCTTGCTTTTCATTCCTAATTCTTGTATCTTTCATTCAGTCATATATAGGTTACATTTTTTGATGGATTAAAGAGGAAAAATAGAGTAGTTAGATATATAGTATGCGGTCACTGTAGGGTCAATGACGTCACAGCCACGTCACCAGCCTAGAGTCAATGACCTTGAAACCATAGAAGTCGTCTGGGGTCACCCATAGCATAACACGTCACCACCCTAGAGTCAATGACATTGACACCATAGAAGCCGTCTGGGGTCACCCATAGCATAACACGTTACAGCTACGTCACCAGCCTAGAGTCAATGATCTTGATACCATAGAAGCCATCTGGGGTCACCTATACCACAACACGTCAGAGCCACATCACCACCAGGATTAGGAATGGATGCGGACTGTATCTGAGGAAAATATTCTTAGTTTTAGCCTTTTTTCAGAGAAATGTCGAAGGCACACCCATTTCGGTAGCTATATAAACTCCAAGTTTTAGTAGTTTTTCAGTCAGATTTTTCTGTTCAAGCGTTTTGGATCAATCTCTTTCGAGAGTAAGTACATTATAATGCAACTCTTTAAATAACATTTATTGTTAGTTCATATCAAATACATATCATACAAATCATTGAAATGAAATAAAAGAAGAAATTTAAAAAAAAGGTCCCTTAGTTGAAAATTTAAAACATATTTCGGTTTGATTAATTTCATAATGGACACATAGCCATTAGGTAGATTTAGCAGTCAAACCTTTGGTTAAACTATTTTCGGTCGTGTTTTGGCCCCCGTACGTACTAACAAACGACTTAAACTATTTTCCTTTGTTAAAGATGTCACTGAAATTTCTTCATGAATTCTTGAATACGATTCACAAGCATAGAAGTTTGTAGCAGGTCTACTCGGACACTATCCACTAGTTCATTTACAGCATTAAGCTCCTTTCTGAGGGGGTGAATGGTGGGAGGTGCCCAAAATCCAGGCACAACAAGTTGGGAAAGGTCCTGCGTTGATGTATGGGTGCTGTCTCTGACAAAAGCGGGATGTTTGTAGGTTCTTCTTTCACAAGTGGTTGGAAAGATGGGCAGTAATCCGGAGATACCGGATATATCCCTGAGACGACGAGATGAAGGTCTTGGAAATTGTTGTCGGAGTCTACACAAAACTGAAGAAATATAAGTTATTTAAACCATGCTTAAGATCAATTTGAAAAGATATAGTCATCATGTATCAAATGAAAAGTTGCCGTGGCAACCATTTTTGACCTCAAAATGTGCGTAGAAAGAAGGGGGGGGGGGGGTATAATGACTAAACTTGGGTGAGTGCAGGGTGTTCATGCTGGAGATCATTCCCTTTTCGTCACTAATATTTTGAAACTCATCTGCATTAGTGCATTTCAAGGCATATAGGGCAAATCTTATTTCTTTGATAATCTTGCTTTTTTGGATGGAAAATCTCAATTTTAATTCAAAAACTGCTGATTTTTGGAAAATGCTTATAGCTATGAAATGTGTCGATCATATGCAATATTGAGGAGCTGAGAAGCAGAAATAAATTAAAATTGCCTCAACTTTCTGTGAATTTTGGCAAAAAAACGACTTTTTTATCCTAAAACTCACCATAAAAATAGGAATTGGAACTTGCAACTTATTTCATCCGAAAGAGCATCAAAAATACTTTATATTCACACTTTTCAATTTTTAAAAACATCAACCAAATTAAAATTATAATTTTTTTGCCCTATTTTTAGTGATTTTTGAATAAAATAAACATGTTTTTCCCCCAAAAACACCACTTTTGCAATGGAAATGTCCATGAGACAAATTTTTATCTGAAAGAGCTCAAAAATTGCTACAAAGTTAGGCCAGTTTTGGAGGATCAAGGGAGGGGGGTGCACCCAACCCAGTGATACATCCCAGACTACTAGGTATGTGTCAGATCGGTAATTCCATTCATAAATAAATAACCTATTAAAAATATTGGCACGAATAGTTGTCGGCAAATGTGAACATATGATTACTCCTGAAGTCTACAGGTGAGCATGTTTAGAAAAGACGCGGCCTTGTTGTAAATTATTGATCAATAAATAAAATGACAAATATGGATAATGACCATATCCCAATTGAGTTAAAGATAATCCTGACGACAATCTCAACAGCACTCATAACAGAGCACCAAATTGAGCATCGACGGACCCCTAGCAAGCCAGAGGTGGGACCAGGTGCCCGGGAGGAGTAAGCATTCCCTGTTGGCTAGCCGCATCCGCCGTCGATGTTCATGCACGAAAATGAAAAGAAAATGTAAAAGTGTCGAAAAATCAAAGGCTTTTGATCGAATGAACTTTACTAAAATGAGTGGATTTCAGATGTTCTAAAAGTTCCTTCGAATTCTTTCAAATCCACATCTGCGAGAATATACTGTCGAATAATATTTTTGAAGCCCAGATTTGATTTCAGATAAAACTTAGGTGAGTAAGATCGATACAGATTTGGTAGAACATTTTGAGGAACCAGCGATGAAACGTTGTTTGTACGGATTCTTATGCATTTTATTTATGCAATATAAGTATGGTAAATCTAAATCTAAATTGTTAGTTTGGAAGCCAAAATAAATGATATAACTGATATTTCCTGATCAATCAAATATTTGATTGAGGAAATATTTTCTTTTATTCATTTTTTTTACATTCGAAATAGATTTGTGTGAACCGTCTTTCTTCGGTCACACAAACATGCTTGAAATAATTCATCATAAGTACGTTAAACTTCATATATGACACCTTTAAGTTTCTCTTTTTTTCCAGTGCTACCAATACTTCTCCCGCTTCGTGCAGCAGCTTTTTTACGAACGAGTATACGTTGGACAAATAATTGTTTATCTTGCAAAATTAGTAGTGCACGAGTTTCATTACAATAATACGGAAGTGCTAAAACTTGGTAACTTCTTCTAGAAGATTTCAAACCAATTTATTATTCACTATACACGTTTCGAGTGTTAAATCCTCATCAGTGATGCTTTCTAACAAAAGAGCTTTTCATAAACCGCCAAATCGTTATGAAAAAGATATGATGACAACGCTAAGCTGTTGTATACTAACACGATAATCTGTAATAATGATAATAAATTTCTTTCTAGTCTTAAAAACGTCAGATGGTAGATGGTACCAAGCTCTCCGATAATAGGTAGATACAGTAAGTACATTCTACATTGAAAGAAAGACTCGCAAAAATTATAAGTAATTCGTTTACAAGTAAGAACGGTAATCGCAAATACAAATTTATTGTTGTGAACTATGACAAAACCTACTTTGTAAAAGAAAAGTCCGATTCTGAAAATAAGTACACTGAAACAGATATTATTCAGATGTAAAAGTTTTTGATCGACAACATTTTTGTGGTGTTTGGAGGAAAGGTATTTCAACAAATTGTCGGAATTCCAATGGGAGCCAATTGTGCCCCACTCCTTGCCGACATTTTCCTTTACTCGTACGAAGCTGAATTCATTCAATCTTTGGTTTCTGAAGGGAAAACTTTACATACAGATACATAGACGATGTGTTGTCCATCAATAATGTAAAAGTCGCGGATTACCCGAGCAGTATCTATCCTTCAGAGCTTGAAGTCAAAGAAACTACTGAGACAAATAATGCAACATCCTATTCGGACATTATGTTGTCCTACGACACTGATGGTCACATGAACACCTCACTCTATGACAAACGTGACGACTAGAACTTTCCTTTTCTGAATAGCAACATCCATTCATCTCCAGCTTATGGCGTATTCATATCTCAATACGCTATGCCAGAGCAAGTACTAAATATACGGATTTTGTTCTGAGAGCTAGGCGTCTTGCAGATAAGCTTCTCAGTCAGGGATATGTTTGTGACCGACTAACATCGTCACTGAAAAGGTTCTACGGTCGATATGGAGAACTCGTCATACACTATGATGTCCCACTCTCCAGAATGGTGGATGATTTTTTGTCATAGACCATTTGAACCATCCAATCAACAACTGTACTCTATGTCTTCCGAAATGACGCGGCGGGTGTTGCATGCAAGCAGGAGATGCTTCATCTTCTTGGGCACCTGGTCTCACTCCCATATCCATAGTTCGCTTCTTTCCATGTGGTGGAGGTTTTTGTTTGTTTGCTTTGGTTCCTGTTTTGTCCTGATTTTGTATGCCTTTGGTTTCTGAATTATCGATTTTGTGCTGTATACAGGGATATGGTCATTATCCATATTTGTCATTGATAGGGTGATACTTGAACATACAATTTGCTATTAATTTGATTATTTTATTATAATGCCCCCATAATCAACGATTTTGTGGCATATAGCTTCTGTCCTGTTCGTTTTTCTTTGCAAAAACTTTAACATTGGCCATAAAAGGGAGAGGATCTCCAACAAGACCCCGTTGCAGCATCAACAGCAAAACACGCGATGCAAAAACACAAAAAGACGAATTCAGTGCGAGACTGAAAAAGACGCACGGCATGTAAACATCAGAAACAAAAGACTACATATAAACCGACGAGACTATTGGCAACTGGTGCCGACGTTGGACGGCCATTTGTCACGCAAGTAGCAAATGGTGGGGTTACCCTGGATAGGAAAGGATGCTACAAAATCCACGTTTTGGACTGAAACTCAGGAGGATCTTTAAATTAGATGCATTATATACTGAACATAAAAAGTTATGTCCCTAAAAATAATAGGTCACCACTTGTGCAGATGAAACGTTATAACCCTCGAAATAGTAAAACTTACTCAATAAACACTTCAAAATTTTCTTTTTATCACTCAGACATTGAATGCAATGAAGCGTGAAGAAACAAAGCGTTTTCACATTGTACGGGAAATTTCTCTCTTTCTTTGTTCTAGTTGACTGCTCTCGAAAGAAAAGAGTGTATAAATAAGCACAGGGGATTTCTCCATCGAAAAACGAACAAAAAAAAATATTGCGATATCGATTATCCATAAATCAGTCAAATAGCTTGTAATTCAAGAAAAATTAGCTTAAATGACACCGGAAGTCAACAGTCGGCAATGCGCTATGTCAAATACCAAAAAAAGATCCCTAAGTGTCGCTGTGCTTCGCAAGCGATTCAAAGACACATTGAAAATGTATCTAAGGATATGCATACTGATTTGATAAATAAAATTCTTTTGTGTCAAGAAACGCCCTTACCAGAGAGGATCCCTTTGGTTTAAACCTTGATTATGACGTCACAATTACATCAATTTTATAAGATCGTTGTCAGAATCGGACATTGAATGGATATACCGTTGAACAATTAATTCAAAAAAATATTTTTGAGGATACCGCCTCTGCATAAAATTTGTTTTCACGAGTCATGTAAAACCAATACAAAAAGAAAGACAGGTATAGCCATTGCTCTCCAGTCACCTGTTTATTAATAATTAGAAACAGAACTGACAGTCATCAATCAATATCTTTATTTTCTTGCGTTTGCTTTGGTTTCTTTTTTTGCTCTTCAAAAAATTCGGACTTTAGGACCCCCTCTGACAAAAAATTTCTGGATCCGCCCATGGCTACGTAAAACTGTAAGAAGAAAATTTTCATATATGCTATCGTGCATCAATTAGCGATTCATTTAACCTATATCAGATTTAGCTGTCGTGCCGAGATAAAAAATGAATGTCTGTTATACAGTAGATATCAAGATAGCCAATGGGGGGTCAATACTAGAGACACAATGCGAGTGTGCTGTCGGCATGTACCCTTACCTGATCATAGCTGTTATCTCTTAATCTCATGATAGTCAGCGCCATGTGGTTACGAATGTCCTTCAAAGAAGGCCAAAATCTTTTGTTAATTTTGGATGAGTGGTTGACCTAGGAAAAAGTTCCTGCTTCACAAAATCTTCCAGTAAAATTTTTATATAAGGTACACTGCTCATTTGATGTTCAGCAACCATCTTTCTTATATACTCTTTTGACCTGGCATCTATTGGCTGGATTAAAGCAGCTGCCTAGAAGTAACAAAAATATCTGTAAACTATTAAGTATTCTATTGATGTGTGTAAATGAGTATTCGAATAGTTAAAGAAACATAAGAATATTGACTGTTGGAAATTTACTGAAATTTGACTTTAAAAGAATTCGCTTGAATTAGCGATCATCATCTTGAATCAAACTTGAAACAAGAGGCCTATAAGGGAGTCACAATGCTCAACTGAAAACCTGCTACCTATGCACATCACATTTCATAAGGTCATTTTGAGACGTGTACAATTCTACCGATTCGAAGCGACGGGTATTTCATGCATGCAGGAGATGCTGACTCTTCCTGGGCACATGTTCTAACTCCAATTTTTGGAATTCGCTTCTTTTCATGCGGTGGAGTTTGTTTTGTATTTTTGTGGGTTTTTTTGTTTTTTGCATTGGTTCCTGATTTTGTATGCCTCCGGCTTATGATTTTCTAAATTATCGATTTTGTGCTGTATTTAGGGAAATGGTCATTATCTACATTTGTCATCGATGCAATTCACCATTGGAAGAATGCATCCTGCGACGGTGTAGGGCGCTGGAACCAACACAGGAAATTCCGAAATCAAATGTTGGTAACAAACAGTGGAGAGATTTATATTTTCACAATAAATAGAATGGGTCGAATGAATGGAAATCTGACCATAAAACGAAGAAAGTACTCAAAAACATTTTGTGATTATCGACGAAGAAGTAGTCAAGTTTCCTTAATTATGATAAAATATAAACACATGAAAAAAATCCCATCGTACCCGGATCGTTTGTAATACACATATGAGTGCCTAGTCTACTGTACTGTCATTCTTTTCTAAATAACCAGAGACCCTTTTATGTGTCTTGCATTTCTCATGAAGATAAATTATCGATACCGATTCCATTTCATTCATATACCTGTGTTTTATAGTATTATGGGGTATTCTTCTCGTAATTGTGCTACCTTTCCTTCATCACATATTGTTATACTCAATCAAAACCCTACCGTCCGCTTTCTACGTCTACCCCTTCATTTGTCGTAGCTGCCAAGAAACGTCGAACACATATTGCAATAATTGAGGCTCCTCCTCCATCTAGATAACTTTTTTAAGGAATAACTAGGGACATACTTACATGTACCATATTTCGTTCATAAAAGACTCCGTAACTAAAATACAAGTCTTGTTTACTTAAGGAACAAAGACTATGAAAAGCTTCACGAGATTGTGACCTTGCGTTTGTTACACAAGGACATCCCTCGCCTGTCTCATGAAGATCTTCAAACATCAGCAGTAGAGGGAGATCATTCTTTAATAAACCAGTTTGCCCCCCAAGATGTTGTCGTTTTCATACCACGGGATGTTCTGCAGGTATATATATGTATTAATTCATTAAAAGAATTTATTTCAATGTATTGGTACAAGTACACAAACTTTTAAAAAGATAAAGATATTTTTCATATTGTTCTCAGACTTGTATGAGCAGCTCTGCATTTCAACGAAAACAATAACAGGAGTCACGCCACAGCTGCAGATGGAAGCCTGAAGTATATAATATATAAGAGGTGAAAGCATCGTAAGGAAGATTCCAGTTGAAAGTACTTATAGTGAGAAACAAACAAAATGAATAAAAAGAAAATATCAAAAAAGTATTCATTTTCATATGTATGATCTCCTTCAAATCAAATCAACGTACATTTCATCCAAGGGAAAAAAATACGTAGACTGACTCCCTCATGTTGTATTTGGATTGACTCCAGTGTCTCGTATGAACGAATCAGGAGTGCAGATGTACATAGACACCCCACCCCCTCTTTGCAGCAAGTATGATAGACCAGATAAAGCCGAGGCTGTGGAACGAATGGCTAATAGGTTAATTCAGACGTGTCGAAGAAACCAACATACTCCTGGTTTGGATCAGGGAACGTCCTTCGGATCTTGTTTACTACACACGCTTGGAGAATGACTCTAATGTTTCAATATTGCAAGCAAAATCTCACGAATTGTATATATCCAACATATATGTTCTTTCTGTAAAAAAAAAAACTGTTGGTCCTGTTATACATGATTTGTTGGAAAGTTTTAAGTACAATTGATCTAATTTAATTAAATTTTAATGCACAGTATACAAACAAACTAACTCGTGACTTCCTTCTGGTTTTTCACTGTAATGGATCCCAATCTTTATGAATCTCTTTTCTGAAAATTCCGTCGTACATCCGTCACTTTCTGTATCTCGTGATAACAAAGGAACTCACGTGCACTTCTCCATTTACCCGAAGGTATCAAAGAACATAAAATTGTGGTGTAAAACAACTTCCTCACTGTTAGGTGACCACACATAAACAAGACAATTATGGATATGACCATATCCCTGTATATAGCACAAAATCGATAATTCAGAAACCGAAGGCATACAAAATCAAAATAAAACAGGAACCAAAGCAAACAAACAAAAACCTCCACCACATGAAAAGAAGCGAACTTGGCTACATGTTTCCTCGGGGACTCCTGGTCCACCAGCAGTGACATTCACCAAGTGGTATAAATGTAAACGTCTTCATATTGAATAGCATCATTTAAGAACAGATAAATTGACAACATGGACCAGACATGCACGTTTCGGGTACTTAACCCTCGTCAGTGATCCTCAAATCTAAACAATGTAATATGCCAAAAAAGTATGAAAGTTACTATGTCGAAAAAGCGTACCGAAAGACGTAGCAGAATGGGTGAGATATGATGCTACAGGATCCACATTTTAGAAATTTCAAGAAATTTTGATAACAGAAATTTTAGAATGCGTTGAAAAAAACGATCAACCGAAATTGATCGAACTTGGCTACATGTGCCCTCGGGGACTCCTGGTCCACCAGCAGTGACACTCACCAAGTGGTATAAATGTAAACGTCTTCATATTGAATAGCATCATTTAAGAACAGATAAATTGGCAACATGGACCAGATATGCACGTTTCGGGTACTTAACCCTCGTCAGTGATCCTCAAATCTAAACAATGTAATATGCCAAAAAAGTATGAAAGTTACTATGTCGAAAAAGCGTACCGAAAGACGTAGCAGAATGGGTATAAATGTAAACGTCTTCATATTGAATAGCATCATTTAAGAACAGATAAATTGGCAACATGGACCAGACATGCACGTTTCGGGTCTTAGCCAAGTTAACTTCAAACTTTTAATAAATGAAACAATATCAGTCATACGACATCCTCCATGAGATAAATCTTGCTGCATAGTTTTTCTAGAAATTGTGTCAGGTTTATTGCTCCAGATGAATTTATATAGGATATTTTCTAATCTTTTTATCGATGTAGTACTTGGCATGGGAAGAACTGTAAATAGATGGGTAAGTTTAGGCAGTAGCAGTGATTTGACAACGGTTACTTTTCCAATAGGAGTTATGTTTCTTTTGTTCCAGGAATGAATTTCATTTTGGATCCAAGATATCTTATCGTCAAAGTTTAATTTTTCTAAGTTTGTTCAGTCAGCTGTAAATGTAATACCGAGAATAGTGAAAGGGCCATTATCCCACTGAATATTATAGTTATTACAAATTGATTCTGTACAATTTACTTTGGAACCAATCCACCCTTCTTTCGTTTTTGATTGTTATTGGATTATTGTTGGACAACACATCGTCTATGTATCTGTAAGTGAAGTTGAAGTCAGAAGCTAAGTATCTTTTCCCTTCAGAGACCAAAGATCGAATGAATTCAACTTCGTACGACTATAGGAAAATGTCGGAAAGGAGTGGGGCACTATTGGTCCCCATTGGAATTCCGACAATTTGCTGGAAGACCTTTCCTCCAAACACCACAAAAATGTTGACGATCAAAAAGTTTAACATCTGAATAATATCTGTTTCAGTGTACTTATTTTCAGAATCGGACTTTTCTTTTACAAACTAGGTTTTGTCAATGTTAACAATAATAAATTTGTACTTGCGATTACCGTTCTTACTTGTAAACGCAAAGGCTTTGATCGAATGGACTTTACTAAAATGAGTGGATTTCAGATGTTCTAAAAATTCCTTCGAATTCTTCAAAATCCATATCTGGTTGATACCACTGCGAGAATATACTGTCGAACAATATTTTTGAAGCCCAGATTTGATTTCAGATAAAACTTCGGTGAGTAAGATCGATAAACATTTTGAGGAACCAGCGATGAAACGTTGTTTATACGGATTCTTATGCATTTTAGGTATGCAGTATAAGTATGGTAAATCTGAATCTAAATTGTTAGTGTGGAAGCCAAAGGAAGCAAGAGCTGATTTGTGGTTATCTATTATTTCAGAGGCAGAAAGGTTTGTTGGGGTGTAAGTGGGATTTCCATGTGTCGAATTTAAACCCAACTCTTTAACAAGACTGTCGAAATAGTACTTTTTGGAAGTAAATATGTAATTTTTGATATATTATTATATAATGATACATGAATGAGTGGCATACATCCTTTTATTTTGTCAAGGTCCATGTTTGAAATAGTCGAAATCTTTGTAAACAGCGTGGAGAGTACAGTTTTGATTGGATCGTAACCAATCTTCATTTACTTGTTCCATATGACAAGAGGAAGATTCCTATTGAAATTTTAAAGGTCAAGGTCACAAATTTGAAATGATCAAACTCCTTGGGTCACTGTGTACCCTCTTTTTACAAACTTCTTCATCAGATTTGAAGCGCATGGCATCAATTGGAAAGCATCAGGATTATCTATAAATGTCTCTAGAAAACATTGTGATCAGAATGTTGAGAGGAATCCGCCTTTTAATTCCATTTGTTGTTACGGAGTTCCTATCAATCCTACACGAAGAATTTATCAACACTAAATGGATTACCATAATTTAAAAGATTATTTTCATTGAGACGTAAGCCCCCATCACAATTCCACGTATCGAGCCACGACAGCAAAATAGATATATCCGTGGCAAGCCGGGACACAGAATATTCGTTAAATCATGAATCTACGATTCCAGTACGGGTTGATACGAATCGAGTGCGAATAGCAACAGATAGCTAAGGATTGCTATGGATATCTTCCCGACATTGGTACTGATTGCTACAACACATGAACCGATAGAGATACGGATTGCTACAATACGTGAACGGATAGCTACGGATTGATAAGGATTACTACGACTCTAGTACGGATAACCACAATTCTCACAAGGAACGGTGCGACTAGTGTTGTATTATCGGAAAAATATTATAATCGATTATCGGTTTAAAATCGGAGAGGATTTTAATCGATTATTTCGATTAATCGGAAAACACTTAATATGCATTAAAAAGCTAATAAATGCCTTTATTTTTGTCTCGTGTTGTAAATAAACTTACTAAAATGTTCAAAAATTGCGGTATTTTGAACTAATGTTTATGCATTAGCAAATACAGAAGTCATGTGACCTGATTGTGTGGAGCTGAATATAATGCTTCTGCATGGTCATCAGAAAGGTCAAAATATACATGTAGATAAGACATGCCTGAAAAAAATATGAGCAATGTTGACCATCAGTCATTGAACTTGCTAAATTTTGTAATTTAGAGGAAGTTAATAAAGTTATTTGTAATCTGGCACTTGCACTAGACAGGCCAGAGAGATGTATCTTTGGCTCAGTAGAGTGTTAGACTTAAGATTGCAAGTTCGAGCCCAGGTGGGAGAAGTCTCATATACACAGCCAATTGTGACACACATGAAATTCATATGAAATGAGCATCATGTAAATTTAACATGAAAGTTCATGTGAATTTCATATAAATTTTACATGAAATTCATGTGAAAAAAAATCACATGAATTTCACATGAATTTTACATGAATTTTTCTTTTTGACCTTCATGCAAAATTGACTTTACATGCAATTCATGTCAGAAACTTCACATGAATTTCATTTTCGTGCTCATTTCACATAAATTTCATGTGAACTTTTACGTAAATTTCATGTGAGGCACAATTGGCGGTGTAGACTACATTTTGTAACCTATTTAAAAGCAGATAACAGGTACTGCAACTTGAAAGTTAATTGTTGGTCATTAAGCATGCTGAACGAATGAACATTTTGTTCTTTTTAGCTTTTTCTACCTCTGTTTTATTTTTTTCCGATTATAATCGGATTTTCAGAAAAATAATCGATTAATCAAAATCGGACACCCCAATGAAAGATTAATCGTAACAACACTAGGTGCGACTTCAGTACGGACTGGTGGGACTGGCTTGAATTTCTTTATATTTTTAAACCATAATTATTTACTAAAACACCAAATATTTTCAAATTGAGACAGTCTCATTTGAGGTTTTATACAATCTAATTAAAATCAGATCTACTTCTCTCTTGGAGAAACGATCTGACAGCGTATCTACCAGGGGTCAGGTCTTGTGACCTTTTAATCATGAATATGCAACGAACTCTCTACCAATCATCGTGTAGTGTCGTGTAGTGAACCAGCCAATCACAACGGCGTTTACTTCGGCTCTTCGGCACGACACATGTAAACAACAAAATGGCTGCTCAAGCTGCGATAACGGATGTAAGAAAACTTTTTAGCATCGAATCTCTCAAAAACGAACAAATACAGATGATCGAAGCAATTTTGGAGAAGAGAGATGTTTTAGCCGTTCTACCCACAGGATATGGCAAGTCTTTGCCTTACCAAATGTACGTTCCTCTAAGGAGAAAGCTCTCCGGCGATGCTTATCGGAAGCAAAGTGGGATGCATAATAAACTTAACGAGCCAAAAGTCATCATATGCTCGCCTTTGCTTGCATTAATGGGAGACCAAGTCAATAAATTGAATGGAGTTCCAGAAATACGTGCATTTATTGCAGGCAAGTCTAGCTATTTTACAAGCATGAGCAACAGAGATCTGATTTTTATTAAACATTTTTTGTAATAAACAATTACTGAATTAGACTGGTCGACAAGTACACCTATATGTATGAAGGATCCAGTATATAACTTGTTTGATTGCTTTCAAAATTAAGCCTTTTATGTACCGGTCATTTATCAATTTGTTGTTATGTTGTAGGGCATAGCACTAATGATGATGATAAGCTGAGGAATGGGCAATTTGATTACATGTTTGGTTCGCCAGAACTTTTTGTTGGAAGTAACGAATGGAGGGAGATGATACGGGAGAGTGCCATTGACCTCATTGTAATTGATGAATTCCATACCATTGCTACTTGGTAACTATTCTAATGCATGTATAATAAACCCCTTTCTACACCTTGTCAAAGTTAAAAACGTATATGATACTGAACTAAAAGGCTAAGTATATTTAAACGTGTTTAAGTAGAAAGTGTTTGAAATTTTTTTTAAAAACTGCATTTAATCTACTTCTAAAGTGCAGTGTGGCATAGGCTTTAGTTTTTCGCGAACACCTCGTTTCAGAACATATCAGAATTACGTGTATGGTAGCATTTCTTTATTTTTATAGGGGTGAAAAAGAAAGAGATGGTAAAGAGGCATTCCGGAAGTGGTTTGGCTGTGTTGGAGAGTTGCGGTCCTTGCTCCCCAGTGCAACTGTTCTTGCACTTAGTGCTACGTGTACAAACCAAGTGAAAAGACGTGTAATGAAAGCCTTAGCATTAAAACCAGAAACTTTACAAATTGCAATTTCTCCAAATAGACCAAATATAAAATTGACAGTAGAAAGGATTTCGAAGGACATTTCTTTCGGTTTCTCGTGGATAGTAGATGCTTTGTCATCAGGAACTTTTCCAAAAACATTATTGTATTGTACATCTATTAATGACTGTTCGAAATTATATTCTTATTTATTGTCAGAATTAGAAAGCCAAAGTGAATTGATCGAAATGTATCATTCTGAAACTCCTCCTACAAAAAAGGAAGAAATCATTGAAGATCTTAAGAGTGAAAATTCTGCATTGAAGCTTGTGATTGCAACAAATGCATTAGGCATGGGTATTGATATCAGAAACTGCTGTAGCGCAATACTTTTTGGTGCTTCTTTTAATATATTGGACATTGTCCAAGAAATAGGGAGAGTAGGTCGAGACAGATCACCTTCGTCAGCATTGATATTATTCAACTCTAATCACATTGGCCATACAAGTCCAGAAGTGAAGTCTTTCTTGCGTGAAAGAAAATGCTATAGATATGCATTAATGGAATTTTTCCTCAACGAAGGTGAACTTGCATTACTCAATCAAGAGGAGTGTGGCAAACATACATGTTGTTCATTTTGTACACAATCTTGTAAATGTGGCAAATGTAGTAATTCTGAATTGGAAATTGCATTTGGGTTACAGCAAAATTTGGAGACAAAAAGTGATTCTGAATCTGATGGTGACTGAACAGTCTGCATTGAAAATTAAAAAAAAAAAAAAAACTCAGTCATAATAATAATACATGTACTCATTTGCGTAATATGCAAATTATATATTATTTTCTCTCTGTAATTTTTCATGAGATCATCAATGTTCAAGGCAACTGTAAACAGTCAAGCCCACACTCAAACTTGATCTTCAGCCTGTGTAAACCAAGTATTTTTTTTAGATCCACTGAACTTTCAGTAATGTAGACCTGAGGCTTGCATTTAAGTACCAGTCTTTGAAGAATCAGGCAATTTTTGAAAAGATTTCCATGAAAAGTTTAAATCAGTGTCCTATAATGAGAAAATGGGTATAATTGTATATACAACATGTACATTGTAGATTTCTCATAAAATATTGGTTTCAGAATTACAACATTGAGTAACGTTAAGAAAACCTTTTTTTCTAATGAGTTATCTGCCC
Source organism: Pinctada imbricata (assembly GCA_033119305.1). Taxonomy (NCBI): domain Eukaryota; kingdom Metazoa; phylum Mollusca; class Bivalvia; order Pterioida; family Pteriidae; genus Pinctada; species Pinctada imbricata. The sequence goes on from VSWD01000001.1 coordinate 57,695,647, forward strand.
TTGTCTTTTCAGTGTGGTACCTACTGAAAATTTATCCCTGAGAATCCAAAGGTTCAATTTTAAAAATACCAATAAAGATCTTTATATACAAAAATTTGAGTTCTTTTATTAGATATGTTGCATGGTTCTTGGAAAGACAAGCACTTAAATATCAAAGGAAAGTCAGTTAAAACTGCACATTTATTCTACATATTGTCATGTTTTTTTATGTTTAAAAAAGTAGTCAATTGTGAAGTTTAAATATCTTTATATTCATAAAAATTAAATATATATTCTTCATATAAAGTGAATGCAGTTGAAATAAATGTATGTTTTACTCAAGAGTACACACCAGTGGTATTGTTTTTACATGTATACATAGCTGACATGATTCTAATGAAAACCAGAAAAAAATCTTCATTGTTCACATGTATATGTCATTTAAACGAGTGAAAAAAGAGTTGTCAGAAGACTGCATAGCCAGCCAAAACTGGTTTTTGCCCATTGTACGAGTAAATTGGAGAAAAGGTTAAAGGTCAAGGTCAAGTCATGGTTCCAAATGAAAGGTCTTGTTATGATGAACTGTTATTTTACTAGAAATATGAAAGCACTATATACTCCTCACAGTTGTTGAGAGGAAACTATCTTACCCGTAAACAGTTTATACAACAACTCATCTCGATTGTCAAAATAATGAAATGGATGTTTGGTCCGAGAATAAGGATACAATGTTTAACATCTGAAAATATGGTATATGCACTCATAATCTGGGGTTTCTAAGTCTACAGTATGGAGTCAAAGGCTTGTGTCTATGAATAAGATTAGCAAGACCCTGTTCGGTGTTTTTGTAAATATCTTTCTCAGCAACAATTTTTCTGCATCTCAGCTTTCTACTTCCCTTTTCAGAGAGAGCATCTATTTCTATGAGATCTTTCAGAACACAATGAACATCTTTGTTGTAATTTGGCAACGTGTGGAAACCTTTACGTCCACGAATACCAGATTCACTTTCTAATTTCTTAACAAAATTTACTAAAATGGGGTACTCTTTAGAGTGATGAATAATACTTTCTTTCGTTTGAAATCCTTTACAAACAATTTTGCTGTCTCTGTTCAAAAGCTCTACATATTCATCTAATGCCATATTGTTGTTCTTCCCCCCTTGTAAGTTGATGAATCTGTTTGCAATCAAAGATTGACGTAATTCGTTAGTAAGGGCTCCCTCCTTGGACAATGCAGTTAAATGTATTGATCCAATTGCATACTTGATTTTGTTGGTTTTATTATATTGTGGTAGTTCATACATTGCAGATCGCACACTTCTAGGACCATCGGCCATATCTACAGCCGAATCTAAGTTTCTGTGTAAAAGCACTAGTTTGAAAACGGCAAGGATGTAATTATTCAACTCATCATTAATTTGCTTCTTCTTCCGCTGTGGTGCTGGAATAGACACTTGATGTATCTTGCTCTCGTGAGCTTTCAGGCTTCCAACATTTACATATGATTTTTCACAGTGATGACATTTAAGGCGTCCATTCTGCTCATTTGATATCCAGTAGTTTTCCGGATGATTTGGATCACTTATCACCTCCCTTACATCTGACAAAATATCTGACTTTCCATCAAAGAAATACTTCTGTACAATTGGTCTCACCATGTCATTTAACCAATCCACTTTTTCTGTGTTTGAGAAATTGGGAAACTCTTCAGGAAACAAAAAATCACCCTCTGGGTCATCCATGCCTGACTCCTTGAGAAATAACAAGCAACAAATGGCATCAAGGACTGTATAATATAGCATTTTGTGTTCGCGATATGAGTTTTTGACCTTCCCTTTCACTCCTCTGGCATTTAAGAGGTTACGAAAGAAATACAGGGTTCCCCTGTCAGATGATGACTCCGTTGAGAAAACCTGCTTGTTGATAGCCTACAATGGAATAATTGCATATATTACTCATTTCGAAAATGTGAAAAGGGTCTCCAAAAGATACAAAAGTGAAATAGTGAAAACTGCCTATCTTTTACCAACCTAATAACCAAATTTTGCAATTTGGCTTATGAAATTGAGAGTAGAATATGATGTGATAAATGAATGTAATCTAAATTATGATATATAAATGTTTACATCTAAAATATAGATAAATGTTTACCTCTAGAAAATTCATAAGTCTATGGAAGTCCTCTATCTTGGAAATGAACCCCTCTAGTCTTTCTTTTTGGGTTCCACCATTTTTCATAGCTTCTTGAGCTGTTTGGACTCTCTCATCAGTCAAACGATCTCCTATTCAAATGTAAGAGTTTCATCAATAAAAGTTCCCTACTGACACAACAACTTATCACATATTATAGGATCATCAGACTCACTTTAATAATGCAAATAAGATTCAATGAAATTAAATCAAAATATGAGACCTTAAAACTTAAAAAACAAATGAAAAACACTATACCCCAGTCGATAGCAAAGTCAGACCAGAAGTCTCTGTCGAGACTGTAGCTCTCCTGGCTGTTTTGTTTTATTCACTCATTGAGAAGTGAATAAGATACATACACATACTAGATAAAAATTTCCATTTTATTTTAAACCAAACACCATAGGGAGCAGGTGCTCTATGAAATTATAAGTAGCACAACGAAACAACATATCTATTAGAGAGCAACTACAATATCACTCATATAATTCATAATATCCCAGATAAAGGATTTCAAAAATATAATGCCATACCCATTTTCCAAGATCCTAGAAGTCAGGGGCTGCTAGCTCAAATGAATTATCAATGACCCAATAAGACTACAGATCCATTATATTTCATACATCATAAACAGCATTAGAAGAGTTGAGAGCACAATCATACCGGTGTAAGAGAAAATTACCACACCCGTTTTCTAAGACCTGGCAGTCAGGGGCTCAAACAAAATATCAGGTGCACAACTAGACCACAAACCCATCATATTTCAAAAAGACTTGAGTTTCCATCATTCATAGTGTCAGAGGAATTGAAAACACAAGATTTAATAGATTTTCATAACCACGCCCATTTTCCAAGACCATGGGGGTCAGGGGCTAAAACCAAATGTCAGGTGCACAACTACACCATGGACCAAGTAAAATGCAAATAGAATTAACTTTATATCTCTGATAGTTTCAGAGAAGTTGAGCGCACAAAAATTGTTGACGGACAGACAGACAGACAGATGGCCGGATGCCGGACAAAGGGTGATCGCATTATCTCGACTGGTTTGAGACCAGTAGAGCTAAAAAAAAGCTGTTTTTAGCTTCAAGGTCAAGGTTACAGGGTCATTGACCTTGGTTTTGTGTGAAAGGCATTCAGTAGTTGAGTGTGCATACCAAATATAAGTCCATATTTCTTATTGTTCGAGGCCAAAGTTTAAGCTGACAACAGACAATGGACACAGAAACACACAGGACGAAAACAATATACATCTATCGATGAGAGGGCATAGTAATGATTTACACATAGTGAACAAGCAATTATTACCACCAAAGAAAAAAGGTTCCTTCACAGATCCATCCTCAAGAAGAAGAGCATATTTGTCTTGAAGAGATCCAAGCAACTGTATCATATCAGTCGTCTTCTTTTCATCACAGTCAAACAGGCCTAAAGGATGCTAAATAGGAAACATAAATTATGTTATAGAAGTAATGAATGCATAATTGTAAATTTCAAATATATCAATCATGGTTACATGCATGGGGACATTGAGAAAATAAAATCTTTTAAGGTGAGAAATCTCAGTCAGTGACCATTTGTCACTTGATCACTGAAATGTAATATGGTTCGCGTTCAAAACCTATATGCCACTACAAGATTTTAAGAGTGAAGGCAGCAAAACACACAATTCTACAGAGAAATACAGGAAAAGCCGAAACACTGAAAACAGTAAAAGTCGCAATGACCAATGACATATACCTGTATTGACATTCAATTGTCATTCATATATAGGTAGGATGATTGTTAAATGTACTTGTGCACATTTCAACGGAGAAAATTACAACCCATAAAACTAAAATTTCATAATGCGTAATATTATTCCAGAGGGAATGTAGTAAAAACTGTATTTATTCACTCAATTCTCAACGTTTCGTTTTGATGAATTGTAGAAATTAGACGTGGAAAAGTGTGACTGTCACAATAGCTTAAAGTTTGTTTTTCATGACAAAGGCCTGTGGCCAAAACGTTGAGAAATAAGTGAATAAATTGAGTGAATAAATACTAAAATTCCATGTTTTACAACGAATATTATATAAAACTTGCACTAGTGCCTGTAACAATCTAATTAAAATCAGATAAGACGTTTCTCCAAGAGAGAAGAAGATAAGATTATAATTAGATTGGTGCCTGTTATTGTTTGTGGCAAAAAGAATGCAATTTTATGTCAAATATTCTGAAGTCTAACTTGATCTGTAACTAATCAAATTCATCTAAATATTACCTGCTCAGTTTTAATGCCAGCATATTCGCTGAAAGGATGGTTCAAATGAGTAGGATATACTTCCACCAAGTCCTCTAATGCAGGCAAATGATGTATGATGGAAGTTGAAATAAGAAAAACTAGCTCATTTTCCAGTTGCTTTTGATCCTGAAGAGATGGCATAAATACACTTGGTTGAAGATCCACTTGATCAGCATTAGCTTCTTCAGTACATGGAACTCTGTCCTTTACTGCTATCACATTGAATAAATGCAGAGAAATGGTTCCTCTGTCAGTTGTCCTGTAATAAAAAGTTAAATTATCATATTTCCTTACATTAAATTTATGTTGCAAGTTTATTGTACATGTACAGTCCCCCCTCCCCAGCATGTTGGATTAAAAAATTCTAAATCATTTTAGTAGATCAAATATCTAGGTCAAGGTCAGAGGTCATGACCTCAAATAAGAGATCTTGTCAGGAACACACCTAGCTACATTAATAATGGTCCCACACTTCTGTTAAAGCTTGGGAACCATTACAATATAAATATTAAGCGAAGATAATGTAACGAGAGACAGACATATGATTGAGGGCAACTACAATATCCCCTTGACCTTTGACCCTGGTCATAGCCATGCAGAATATTGGAAATGTAGATACATGTCACAAGGTACATATTTGAATTTCTCCATTTTATACCTGTATGAGGGTAATAAGTCTTTATCCCAGTTATCCCCAACTAACTGGTATCTCATGTTCTTTTCGGACATCATGCCTCTATGTAAGTTATTCACCTCCTCGTCCAAATGCTCATGCCAAGACGTCAGCTTTCGTTGTAATGAAGATGGTGACACATTAAATCCAAGACTGCACATTCTCTCCATATCCTAAAATTAAATTAACAATAGATATAAATCAACAATTTATATTTGCATGAAATTAAGGAAAACTTCAAAATAGCCCGATTGCTTTCTAGAGAATAATCTGTTCTGAAAAGCACAATCCATCTTGAGTAACTCGTGATGAGCACAATCATACTTACTCTCTTACTGCAGCCTCCGTGTGTTAACACAAATCCCACCACATACTGTATGAATGACATGTAAGAACTCCTAGCATGAAGTGCTGAGGCCACGGTGCATAGTGTATGGATAGAATAACCATCAACTTGCTTTGGAATATCACTGGCAATTGATGAAATTATTCTAAGTATGTAGGGCGCTCTTATTTGCAACTCATTGTTTATACGATCCCAATTAAATGTCATGAAATCTTTGTGGCTTTTCTGTTGAAATATGGAGCCTGAATTTTTCCGACACAAAGTTCTAGCTTCGTTTCCAGTCAGAATTGCTGCTCCTCTGATAATTTCTGCAGGATTGGATTTCACCAAAATATCAACAATTTGTTTGTCAGCATCCCCTTTACATAAAGCTTTACATATTTTCACACCATTTTCGTCATGGAAATTGCGCTTCCTAATACCACTGGGAAAGTTGACAGCAACCTATTTAATAAAAGTAACAAAATTTTACTCTCAAATTTCATGTATTGTTGCATGTAATTTTTCTCCTCCATGTATGTCTATCAGTTTTTTAAAGTGCAGCTTACATATATACACATGTATCTGTAACACCTAGTACAATGTAGTAAGGTACGATCCATTTGATATTCTGGGGGGGGGGGCTTGGGTTTTTTTTCGAACAAAATAATTTTGCTATGAATTTTGATGAAAAAAATTAATTTGCTTATGGCGTGTCAGAAAAAAATAATCTTGCTCTCACAAGTAATCTGAATTCGAAGAATTACCATAAAATTTCGCTAAAAATTAAAAGCAGGATCCACCCCCCCCCCCCTGTCTTTCTTTCTTGATGGAGATCTCATCATTTCTTTTATAAGCAAAATATGTGATTCATTGTCACAATGGACCGTGATGGTAACAAGTTACAGCTTGACCCTTAAATCAATGTTATCAAGATAATTTGTGGTAATATTGATATATGTAGATGATCAACATTTGTACTTACCTTAAGTTTTACTTTCTTTGAAGTTGTCATGCTTGAACAGGAACAAAATATGTAATTTCTGAACAGGAGCAGAACTGGAAATAACAAACGGCTAAAGTTGCATGCACAAAATGAATCTGTAACAAACATTTTGCAACAATTACCGGTATGAATGGATTTATTGATGCTATGCATCTTGAAGAGAATTTATTTAAATCTGATCATTCAACTTTGCACAGTGAATAAGATGAGGTATATGTAAAATTATGGCGAAAAAAATGTTGTTCAGATTACAATATAAAACATCTTGCATGAAATGGTGACCTTAAAATTGGTCATGGTTTCTGTCCATGCTGTTCATTACAATGTTTAAAAACAGCTGCGATTCAAAGTCAGGATTTTTTTAAAATTTGAATACACTAAATGTCTGATTATGATATAATTACATACTTACAAATGCCTTTAAAACTTGAAATTATACCCGGTATTCATTACAATATTGAAATTTCATCATAACCATAACTACACGAACCCAATATAACAACTTTTAACAGGAACTCAACATAAAAAGGCAGGGACTGTACACACACTAAGTCTTTGTGATTATCATACACACCTATTTCATTAAATGCACAAACCTGGATTACATACATCTTAGGCCACAATTAAAAAATTGTTTGTTTCCCCTCCCCAGGTCTGTTTTTTCCCAAGTGACCCGGCAGGCAGGTACTTCCTTTTTTTTTTTTGCTGCCATAATTTGAATCCAAATTGCACATTATTGGGCACCTAGCTAACAGCCACACATATCTGATATGATATATACTTGAGTCGGCAGTCAGAAATTGACAACCGAGATTTCTTCTGTAGAAAAAAGAATTTACAGCTATAGAGTTGATTTACAATCTATCTGGACAGAATATTGTAATGTTAAACATGTTAAAATTGTACACGGACATGACCGTGATTCGATATTTGCAAAAAAACAAAATAATAATTGGACTTTTTGGCTACAAAAAAATTCTGACTCTGTCGGGGCGAGGGAAAACAAACAATTTTTTAATTATGGCCTTATTACTTTACTTGGTGAAAATGTGAGGAAAAAGTACACTCAGCAGCTTAAATTATCAACAAAAGTGTTTCTTGGTATTGGCTACCATAACTTTTATAACTTATTCATCATATTTCGTGTATGTATACCGGTATATTTATTTTAGGGGATTATCACAAATAAAGTGAATGGAAAATCACTGCCTAAAAATAAATGCTAGTGATAGTTACATGTACCTGTGCTATAAAGTCATCTTCCTTTGATTCCTTTGGCTTTGACTCCTTGAAAGTGTCATCTGACTCGTCTAAGTGGAATGTCTTCGCTAGTGATTTTTTTATTGTCTTTCCAAGTCTGTTTGGCTCAAGGTGTGGTTTGGGGGCTATTATCGGTGGTTGTTTAATAATCATATTTGTCAATGTTGAACCAGCAGTGGTTGTATTATTACTAATATTAACCATATTTGTCAGGTCTCCAAATGGCATTAATTTAATTGGTATCACAGTTGAAATTGGTAATAATGGTACAGCAAGTTGATCTTTTGTCAAAACTCCACACTTATTTATTTGACTCACGTCAGTCACGACATGCTTTTCTGGTTGAGAAGTTGCCGGACTTTTCAATAATCTTTTGATCTGTCCTGGCTTTTGAATTTTTGGTGATGGCATGTCCAACGATAAGCGGGTCCATACTCGCTTACTCTCCGATCTTAACTTCTCTATGATGTTGTTCTGATCAGATTTTAATTTCCCGACTTTCTCCACAAGTCTATAACACTTCAAACAAACTCCGTTGTCATTTTTCTCAGCCAAACTCGGTAGATTTCCGACGATTTCTTCCATTTTAAATCGTCGATCGGTTGAAATTTTAAGTTTCTGATTTGTGTGCTTAATTATTACAGTCGTACCATCTGCTTTGATTTCTTTATTTAAGAAAGAAAAGCCACAAAGCACGCAAACATTGCTCTGCAGATAAACTCGTCTTGGCGTCAAGGGCGCAGCCATTTTTGTTTATTAATACGTTCGGAAGACTCGAGATTTACCTTTGACGTATGTAACTGCCCGATAAGTTCCGATTCGACTTGAGATTTTCTGGCCTGACGAAGAGACGATTTGATTGGTCGATTTAAGTCAGGTTGAAGACCCGCCCCCGTACGGAATGCAGTCAGATCGTTTCTCCAAGAGAGAAGTAGATCTGATTTTAATTAGATTGAGGTTTTATACATGCCTTTTAACATTACCTGAAATTGAATAGTTGTGGTATCAACTCATATTTTAACCGTAAAACGCACAGATTACTCAAAGATTTGAAGTTAATGCTAGGGTCACACATTCACGGATGACGGTCCCGGATGCAGTACGGACAAAAATACTACGAATAGTGTCCCAATTTTCTGCCATCCGTGTGTTATTACGGTATTGGTACGGTCCACAACGGCTTGGTAAGGTTAATTTAAACGATGAGGGAAAAGAACGGATTTGCACGGTTCGTAACGTACTAATACGGCGTTGCTACGATAAAGTACAGATAATAACGGTTTCTTTACGGAGTTGTACGGGTTTGCACGTAGTGAGTTTCTGACTTTCTGTAGGTATCTTTTCTCTGTATTTTGGGACAAAGTCTGTCAAGTGGGTCCTGGAAGGCTTAAGGGCTAGCCAGGTGAAACCTCTGAATGCCTTATTCTTTTGATCTCAATTTAAAAACACCAGTTGATCCTATTGACCACGTTACTTTTATTCTTACATGAAATAAATTCTCTCATTAATATTCCTCTTTTTCTCTTCCGATTTTAATTTTTGTAACAGTTGATAAACGGGAAACGCAGAGGAAAAGTACTCGTATGGAGAAGGTGGGACTACTAAGGACCATGGCAAGTATGAGGGACTTCCACGGACCATGGCAATAATGTCGAAGGGTTCCAACTCTATACCTTCTTGGAGAAAATTCCAAACCAATTTCAATGCACCAGACACGTGTTTCGAATATTTAATTCCCATCAGTGATGCTTTTAGCGGAGCAACCACAATAATGTCTTAAAAGCATCTTAGATGACAGGCTTCATCTAGCAAAGAAGCGTGAACGTATTCTTCATGGCCAGATGACCGAAAATTATCCGAGTTGGTACTTTGTATGGTCTTAATGTTTCCTGAATCTTCACAACAAAGAAGACGATTAAAAGTTATTGGATTGAACTTTCTTCTGCGACGTAAAAACAGGTGTCGAAAAATGTTACTGAATTTCTATCAAGGGAAATAAAGGAGACAGAGGCAGATCCGAACAGAATCAGGGTGGCAACGACCTGACAGTCAGATTTTCAACGAAAGAAAGTGTCCAAAGATGATACGTTGACAGTGGTGTAATGAAAATAACGAAGAGAACACATTTGAACTGCAGAAGTTTTGAATGTATTTTGATTACAAAATTGGACCACAAATCTGCACGTGAGCAAAAGGGAGATAACCGGAATTCAGGAACTACGGCTACAGACGACCAAATCACTGGGAAAACAAACGCAAACAGCGGGGAACGGGACGGTTCAATCGTTATCAACGCAAATAATTGCTCTTACGCTTTGGTGTTTAGATAAATATATAAAATGGATTAAGTGATGATAAGTGCAGAACATGATATACAAACATAAAGCATGGAATACAACCATGACAAATTAGTTACAATTGAGTTTCATAACTTCAGGGGAGATATTTTCAACTCCTCGTCATCCAGCAATGACACTGACCAAGTGGTTAAAGTGTTTAATGTCTTTAAATCAAAGAGCACCATTTATAGGTGCTATTTGATTTGAAAGCTTATCTTGCTAGGGATCCGTCGGTGCTCAATTTGGTGCTCTATTGTGAGTGCTGTTGGGATTATCGTCAGGATCTTCTTTAACGTATTTGTTTCACACTTATGCCCTTTGCCATGTGGAGCTCGTAAAAAAGTTCCCCGCGAGGAGTTTGACAGCAAGTGTTTTTAATATTTTTCCCTGATGTGGTCGCCATAATACTTTCTATATAGACATTACCTCAGACGGTGCATGCATTTTATATATTGTTTTCATTTTCGTGCATGAACATCGACGGCGGGTTCGGCTAGCCAACAGGAGATGCTTACTCCTCCCGGGCACCTGGTCCAACCTCTAGCTTGCTAAGGGTCCGTCGATGCTCAATTTGGTGCTCTATTGTGAGTGTTTTGAGATAATCGTCAGGATCGTCTTTAACTCATTTGTGTCACACTTATGCCCTTTACCGTGTGGAGCTCGTAAAAAAGTTCCCCGCGAGGAGTTTTACAGTAAGTGTTTTGAATATTTTTCCCTGATGTGGTTGCCAGAGCACTTTCTATATAGACATAACCTCAGACAGTGCATGCATTTTATATATTGTTTTCATTTTCGTCCATGAACATCGACGGCGGCTGCGGCTAGCAAACAGGGGATGCTTACTCCTCCCGGGCACCTTGTCCAACCTCTAGCTTGCTAGGGGTCCGTCGATGCTCAATTTGGTGCTCTATTGTGAGTGCTGTTGAGATTATCGTCAGGATCTTCTTTAACTCATTATAAACAGATGAACTTACAACATTGACCAGACATAAGCTAGAGTGTTAAATGTCTTCAAATTCAATATCATCATTTAAGATCAGTTAAAATTTACAGCATGGGCCAGACATGGACGTTTCGTGTACTTAACCCTCGTCAGAGGTTTGATTAGCAACATGATGCAGGTTTTGTATTTTATATTCTTTTTGTCTTTTGCGGTCAAGGAATTTCCGTCGATTGCGATGTTCGCTCTGTTAGTATGTAATATGAGCATGTGTATCTGAGGACAGATTATATTTCTCCATAATTGGAAAATATGCGAATCTAAGAACTGATGAGTACGCGCATTACTTTCCAAATTTGAAATACTTCTTTGTTACGAGCTCCGATTACTCTTTTCTTCCGCTACTAGACTTTTTACCAGGAGTGGAAATACAAGTAGGAGGGAAAACATGCGCACAAGTATATTTATGTTTTGTTTGTTCGTTTTTGTGTGCCTGTGTGTGTGTTTTTTTTTTTTTTTTTGTTAAATTTTTATTTTTGTTTAGTTATTCATAGAAATATTTCGGACTTTGTCTTCCGCAAACATCAAGTACATGTAATACTTTATTTGTGTATCTTAATTTGAATTAGGTACACTTTTCAAAGACACATCAGTCTACCTGGATCACGACCTATGCCTCTACGAGCTCTACCTCTGCGACAGTAACAGTCGCCCTAACCACAGTGTCTTTCGTTCTAGGTATGTATTAAGAACGTACAGCATAAATACGCTGCTCAAAAAATAAAGGAGAGATTTTCCCATTGTAATATAATGGTACATAGCCTTAAAATCTTTTGGGATAAACAAGGCTACATCATCAGGTCTTATCATGTGCATATGGTTAATCCAAAGGGGCTACAGTACACAAAGAGTACATAATAAATTCACCCTCCCATCCATTTATAATACATAAACAAACACAAGGGGTGACTCAAATGACGATAACGGTAGATTCACTGAATCAATTTCTAGCTCAAATTTTGTGCAATTGATAAAAACTAAACTATCCGCTAAATCCTCAGATCCGTTAATAAATATTGCAGAGGTTTCACCCTCTGTTATTTCCGTTTCATCGGTTATATCTAACGGTCTTAATTGCGTGAACATTTCTTGAAAACGTCGTTGTATAATTGTTGGTTCACTTATCTGCAGTCTGAAATCAAAAGTGTAATATGAAAAAAAAATGTATATATATAGTCATGAAATAAGTATTCTACTAATAAACAAAGACTTTCTCCACAGATGCGGCGGAGCAGTCCATTTGTGTTACGATATCAATTTAAATACTGTACTTTGTATAAAGGAGTTATACAAACGTTTATTCCTTTATACAAATACGTTACTATAGATGTAGTACCTAGGCCTCTTGTAAAACGAATTACTTCAATATCTCGTTAATACAGTTCACAAATTTGATCAAAACTTTTACGGCAATTTGAATAGAAGGTGATACTTCAGTATCAGTAAGTGTTTTGAATATTTTTCCCTGACATTGTCGCCATAGCACTTTCTATATAGACGTGGCCTCAGATTAGCATGCATTTTATATACACCCAGACAAAAGTTAAGCAACAGTGGAATTGTTTTTAATGCAAAATGCAGGTTTGATAAAAAAAATATTTGAAAATTATGTACCATGATATAGATCTGACCTTCGACGACGATACTATTACTTTATTAAACATAATTGTATTATGCAACTTATTTTACATCGGGATCGAAATGGGGACAGGTATGATTTTAAACAATTCAAGTTAGACATCAAGTTCATGGAGTTGATTTATCTCATAAAATTCGCTATTCAGTATGGTTGCAATGAATCAAATTGTTAATCTGATGAAATTCAAAACTGAATATGTATTAAAAATAATGAGATAATGTGAAGTATCTCTTCAGAATTGGGAGTATTTTTTTGGAAAAATACATCGTGTCAAAAAGCGCGTTTATGAAACCGGAAGTGACGCTAAGCGCCTACGTACCGGTAGAGCTAAATTTATTAACAGACACACATTTAGACCATGAATAAGATATGTTGCAGTTTTATAACTATAGTTTTTATCAAGAAATAAACTTTGACAACGATATCTTTTGGGTGCTTTTTCTGTATTTTCTTTAAAATGACACCTTCGTGACAACTATTTTCTGGAATTTTATAATCAAACCTAGTTCGACCAATATCAATCTTCATGTGGGACAACCACCTGCCAAAATGTCACTTCCGGTTAAAAAATTAATCCGTCGAATCGTAAAATTTCTCTTTTTATGACAAAATTAAAAACCGGATGGGCATCCTGTTCGACCAAATTGCGGCATTATTTGGCTGAAAGTCATCATTTACATCGGTGAACATGGAATATAAAGCAATTTTGAACAACAAATGTCTTTAACGGGAATTATCGGCAATTTATTAATAAGAGCGATTGAAAGAGGGTAGTTGGAATAAACCTCAACCGGAAGTCCACTGAAAGAATATAATACTAAATTTTTGAAAGAAAACCGTATTAGATTTGTGAATCTTGAGCCTAATGTGGTTTATCTCTTTTCCAGTACCTGTTACCTTAATTTTTCAATACTTCTCTTCAAACTGTATTCTACATTAATTTCCCACAAAAGTACATTCTTTTCATTTGAGGCTCTATCCCAGGTAATTGTTTTCAATTTCGATATCATTTTAGTATTATGTTAAAAAAAGGTGTAAAGCCATGTACAAAAGAAAAGGTATTTGATATATTTTACGAAAACTTCTCGGTGCTATCGTTTAAAGTATAAGGATTCCGAACTATTGGGGTGTTGCTTAACTTTTGTCTGGGTGTATATATTCTTTTCATTTTCGTGCGTGAACATCGACGGCGGGTGCGGCTAGCCAACAGGAGATGCTTACTCCTCCCGGGCACCTGGTCCCACCTCTAGCTTGCTAGGGGTCCGTCGATGCTCAATTTGGTGCTGTATTGTGAGTGCTGTTGAGATTATCGTCAGGATCTTTTTAACTCATTAAAATCATTCAATAACAGCTCATCTATTATACCTTTTTTTAACTTCATTGAAAACAACTTATATATACTGTTTCATACCAAATGGGAACCTCTTGAGCTTCTTCAATAGATTTTGCAAACATCAAATTGCTGTACATGAAAGTTTGATTGCAACGTTAGGACGAACTGCAATACATACTGTCCAAGTTTGGAGTCAAATTTTGGGTCCTAGCCTAAAGTGCCACCGCCTCATAATGGATATAAAATGCTATCTTGACATATACTGCAGTTTAGTGATTAGAGGCTCAATGCAAAGTACGCAAGTCGTCATGGACATTGCAATATGCTTAGAAAGGGTACGTCTTTCGGTACACTTTTTCGACTAGATGTGAGCTTTTTTTCACACACACTCGCATAAACAAACAAAACTTATAACAAATAAACAAAAATAAATTGTGCGGGGGGGGGGGTTGCAAACCTGACACCAGCAATTGTTATAAATGAAATGGGCGAATAATGCTTGACCAGGGATTTAGATTTACTTGTTTTATTTTTGGTTGATATACGAAACTATATTATTTTATTCCCCTAAACAAGTGCCTAGCAGGTTCAATGAATAATTTAGATAAATCAATACCCCTGCCACTTGAGGCAAATAATACATGACATTTCTTACCCCTTCATATATCCTGTTATGTCAAACTGAATATACAATGCACCTTTAGTTGCTTTTCCTTTTCATTTCTTTGCCTTCGTTTCTTCTCCTTGTGTTTGTCCTTACCAAACACACAGTAACGAATCTATCGAGCCGCTTGACCCAGAATGACGAATGACACGCCATTTTTTTCGGACAACATGACAAATATGGATAATGACCATATCCCTGTATACAGCACAAAATCGATAATTCAGAAAATCAGAAACCGAAGGCATAAAAAATCAGGATAAAACAGGAACCAAAGCACACAAACAAAAATTTTCACCACATGAAAAGAAGCGAACCCCCGATATGGGAGTGAAACCAGGTGCCCCGGAAGAGTAAGCATCTCCTGCTTGCATGCAACACCCGCCGCTTCAATTCGGTAGAACTGTCACATCCCGTTACTTTCATTTCGGAAGACATAGAGTACAATTTTTGGTTGGATGACAAATATGGATAATGACCATATCCCTGTCTACAGTACAAAATCGATAATTCAGAAAATCAGAAACCGAAGGCATACAAAATCAGGACAAAACAGGAACCAAAGCAAACAAAAACAAAAACCTCCACCATATGAAAAGAAGCGAACTCCCGATATGAGAGTGAGACCAGGTGCCCAGGAAGAGTAAGCATCTCCTGCTTGCATGCAACACCCGCCGCTTCAATTCGGTAGAACTGTCACATTCGGCAACTTCCATTTCGGAAGACATAGAGTACAATCTTGGGTTGGATGGTTCAAATGGTCTACGACAGAATATCACCCATCATTCTGGAGAGTGGGACATCATAGTGTATGACGAGTTCCCCATATCGACCGTAGAACTTCCTCAGTGACGATGTTAGTCGGTCACAAGCATATCCCTGACTGAGAAGCTTATCTGAAAGACGCCTAGCTCTCAGAACAAAATCCGTATATTTCGTACTTGCTCTGGCATAGCGTATCAACTGAGATATGAACACGCCATAAGCAGGCGATGAAGGAATGTTGCTACTCAGAAAAGGAAAGTTTGTAATGCTGAAATTGAAGTCGTCCCGTTTGTCATAGAGTGAGGTGTTCAAGTGACCATCAGTGTCTTAGGACAACATTATGTCAAAATAGGATGCTGAATTATTTGTCTCTGTAGTTTCTTTGACTTCAAGCTCCGGTGGATATATACTGCTCAGGTAATCCGCGAATTTTGGATTATTATTTTTTTTTTTTGTAGCTCATCACCATATTAATCAACAATCATGATTTAGTAAAATCAGTTAGAGTCATTTTTTGATATATATAGCACACACACATCATGCACACACCATTCATTCATATGTAATAGTAAATATGTTTTCAGTAAAGTTTTATCTCATAATCAATTTTCTATCACTATAAGACCTACTCAATATCTGATAATTAATGGAAAGTAATATACATGAACAAACAAGCAAGAGAAAAAAAAAACTATGTATCAAGAGCCATATGAAAAGACTGCCATTTCTTGTCAAATTTATTTTGAGACTGATATATTTTACTTTTAAGTTTTTCAGTTGCATAATGAAATTTTAAATAACGAAGTACTCCTTCAAAAGATGGTATATTTTCTTTTCTTGAACATGAAAAAAATAAAATATTTAATAAGAAGTATGATATTGTTTAAACATTTATCATGAATATTTTGTGAACCAAAAATAATATCATTTATGCCAAAAGTAATATTGGAGGAAGAGTGTGTATTTATCCAAGTACAAGTATCATTCCAAAGGTTGCAAGTAGAAGGACAATGAAAAAATAAATGCTCTATAGATTCCTCCTCGTTATTACAAAAACTACAGTGTGGGTTGGTTCCAATATGACATTTAACAAGAAATTGTTTAGTTCCTAGTATTCTGTATAAGATTCGATACTGAAGCCAAATGAGTTTGGTGTCTTTAGTACATTTATGAATTGATTTATAAATTTTTGTCCAATTGAAATTATCTGGTAAGTTCAGAAGAGATTTCCATTTAAGTTCAGATTTTTTAATGATTATTGCCATGTTCTGGTAAACAGAGTAAATATTCTGTGCACCTTTTTCATCTTTACAAATTGTTTTAATGAAATTTGGCTGAGATGGGAGTTGTATACGTTTGTCACTATTAATTTCTTTCAATATTGGCCATGCCTTTGTTACTGAACTCCTTAAGCCCATAAAAATTGTAAAAGGAATATTAAGTTCATAGAGTCTGCAGAAATCTTGATATGATAGAAATTCACCATTATAATTTAAAAGATCTTGTACTATTATAATTCCAATGTCATAAAGTTGTTTATAAAATACACTTTTTCCATCTACAGTAATCGAAGGATTAAACCATAGAGGAGAGTTTAAAACATCTGAAATTTGATCTCTATTACTAATTTTAATGAATTCAATTAATGTTAAGAAAAATTCTTTCCAGAATGGATTTGTCGTTTGTAAATAATTTGTTCCTAAATGACAGATTGATAAAATATTGCACTTACAGATTTGACAAAAAGTATCTACCCATAAATTTTCGATATTAAAGATGATACGTCTTAGCCAAGTTTACTTCAAACTTTTAATAAATGAAACAATATCAGTCATACGACATCCTCCATGAGATAAATCTTGCTGCATAGTTTTTCTAGAAATTTTGTCAGGTTTATTGCTCCAGATGAATTTATATAGGATATTTTCTAATCTTTTTATCAATGTAGTACTTGGCATGGGAAGAACTGTAAATAGATGGGTAAGTTTAGGCAGTAGCAGTGATTTGACAACGGTTACTTTTCCAATAGGAATTATGTTTCTTTTGTTCTAGGAATGAATTTCATTTTGGATCCTAGATATCTTATCGTCAAAGTTTAATTTTTCTAAGTTTTTTAAGTCAGCTGTAAATGTAATACCAAGAATAGTGAAAGGGCTATTATCCCACTGAATATTGTAGTTATTACAAATTGATTCTGTACAATTTACTTTGGAACCAATCCACACTGCTTTTGTTTTTGATTGTTTTTGGATTATTGTTGGACAACACATCGTCTATGTATCTGTAAGTGAAGTTGAAGTCAAAAGCCAAGTATCTTTTCCCTTCAGAGACCAAAGATTGAATGAATGAATTCAGCTACGTACGAGTACAGGAAAATGTCGGCAAGGATTGGGGCACAATTGGTCCCCATTGGAATTCCGACAATTTGCTTGAAGACCTTTCCAAAAATGTTGTCGATCAGAAAGTTCAACATCTGAATAATATCTGTTTCAGTGGTGTCATAGTTAACAACAATAAATTTGTATTTGCGATTACCGTTCTTACTTGTAAACGCATAACTTATAATTTTTGCGAGTCTTTCTTTCAATTTAGAATGTGGAATTGTAGTGTAAAGTGTCGAAAAATCAAAGGCTTTGATCGAATGGACTCTACTAAAATGAGTGGATTTCAGATGTTCTAAAAATTCCTTCGAATTCTTTAAAATCCACATCTGGTTGATACCACTGCGAGAATATGCTGTCGAACAATATTTTGGAAGCCCAGATTTGATTTCAGATAAAACTTTGGTGAGTAAGATCGATACAGATTTGGTAGAACATTTTGAGGAACCAGCGATGAAACGTTGTTTGTACGGATTCATATGCATTTGAGGTATGCAGTATAAGTATGGTAAATCTAAATCTAAATTGTTAGTGTCGAAGCCAAAGGTAGCAAGAGCTGATTTGTGGTTATCTATTATTTCAGAGGCAGAAAGGTTTGTTGGGGATATAAATGGGATTTCCAGGTGTCGAATTTAAACCCAACTCTTTAACTAGACTGTCGAAATAGTACTTTTTGCAAGTAAATGTGTAATTATTTGAGGCTTTGTCCGCTGGTGTGATGACATAATGTTCTTGGAGGAAGGTAAGCTCTGTGATAACATCAGGGTCTTTAAATATAGACTCGAATCCGGTGTTCACAGTTTATTTTAATCGGTAAATTCTAGATAAAAGTAGCCCTCTGATTCATTTTATCCACATGTTGATCAACAAGGTCTTGGAAACGAGTACGTGCCTTCAGTGGAGTTTCTTTAAAAGGATACATTTGAAGACGTTTACATATTAACCTTAAATTTCTTTATGAAAATATATTTATCTATAGATGTTCAATGAATTCTTTAGCACCACACCCGCTCCTCTATCAAGATTAAGTGAAGTCGCAGCTGTTAGTTTTAGTAAGTACAATCATTCATAATTTTAAAAATGTAATATTATTTTAAATTGTAACAAAAACACATTATCTCATTCGGATACAGTTGGGTGTTGTTGACTTTCAGACACCCCTTGGATATATGTAACTGTAATTTCATTGCCCAAATTTGGTCACATTGTGCATATTGTTCTTTGATAGATACATCACATATGTCACAATCTGCAGCTCATATAATTGAAAAACAGAAATAAAGGCAATACAATCTACGAAGCATTTTCCCCCCATTTTTTCCAAGTTCTAAACATGAAGTATTCTAATACAATCTATATAATGACTTCTTTTATTTTCACTGTTAGTAATCATTAATTGAATACAGTGTATCTATGGTTCAAGTATATTACCGAATAAATATATCGCTTATACAAACTTATAATATAATAAACAAAACAAATAAATTAAAAAATCTTAAATTTAATGAAATTAAAAGAGGTGGGGGGTTATTTTAGGGTCTCTATCAGTCACCGTTTTTCTGCCTTCTCCCTTTGTTATTTAATTTGCTTCTGACCAATTGCCAATCAGAAGGAACAGAGTTAAATAGAATGACAAATATGGATAATGAACATATCCCTGTATACAGCACAAAATCGATAATTCAGAAAATCAGAAACCGAAGGCATTCAAATTCAGGACAAAACAGGAACCAAGGCAAACAAACGAAAACCTCCACCACATGAAAAGAAGCGAACTCCCGATATGGGAATGAGATCAGGTGCCCAGGAAGAGTAAGCTTCGTCTAGCCTTTTCCTCGCTGCATCGACAAAGAGTTAATTTCCAGTGCAGAACTTCATATACTCTAGTCATTTCACAAATCTATTCACTTTTTTAATTTTTTTTCTGTCATAGCACAGAAAAGGCGACATGACCCTGGGCAGGTGCTGTCATTTGTAACTTGTTCAGACTCGGAGCCTCCATCGGGTTTCAAATGGAATCAAGTGTTGACTTTGCAGAAGACCTACGGTCTCAACTTGTGTCAATAGATTCACATTGCCAATAATGCCATCAAGAACAGATTTGTTCGATAGATTCCAATATCCATTCAGAAACGAATACATTGACCTGCTAATGCTTACATACCGTGTATATTTTCTCTGCTTTTCCTCTCAACCCTAAGATAGTGTGTCTTCTTTTAGCTGATTCCAATTTTCACTAATCGGGTTAAGATCTGTGTTCTTTTTTTCGCATTGTCCATTTTTCGCGATTTAATGATGCTCGCGAACTTAGCGAAAATTAGGCACACGTGAAAAATTTCCGATATACGGTAACTCTATAATATTCTAATTTATAAAATGTCAAATTGATGGTGAATCCAAATCAGGAAAGCCTGTTCTGATTTCACAGTCCTAAACTGAAGACTGAAACGCTAAACCGTCTCAGAGCATTCAAATAATTGAAAATATCAATGTGCAAATTTCTATACAACATTATTAAATCAAGTAGCGCACCAGGCCTTGTCCATGATAATTTGTGTACCAATCGATTGATTTCTGATCGGCCTTTTAAATTTGCATAAAAATATTATGGGTGAGGCCTCAGAATCATGACACAGTATTTTCTCAAACATTAAACATTGCAAAAAGTGGTGATTAATTCATTTGTTTATTTTATTCAATAAAAGCAATTTTTGCCGAAATTATAGAGCCGATATGAGTGGTTAGTTTAATGCTTCAAATTTGAATGTTGTTACATTGCATGTTAGTTGCAAGATACCATAAATGAGAATCACATACAATTTCACTTCCTTTATTTATTCATTTAGGATCTGAGTCAGGGTAAAAGTTTGGCAAACAATCAAAACGAACAGCAGGGAAGAAAGATGGACACATCAACCTCTGCGAGAAATGATAGATGTGTGACACGTGTAAGTTATCCTCAGTATATTCATCTTACTAGTCGATACTAAGTTATGACTTTTCTTTTGGTTGTATAAACATACAATTCTGTAAAAATACTGAAATTAGCTCACTAATTTGATCAAAGGCAATCAATTTCTATTCTGCATGTACACTATCTAGAAAATAAGCCCATTATTGTTTAAATAAATTATATGTATTAAAAAGCATGGAAATGATTTTTAGATGAGACCCCCTATGAAGAATAAACCGAGTGTTCTTGTCGATGAACTGAAGTTAAACAGATACAGCAAGGTGGCAACAAGCCACAAAAACCTGGGATATGCGATGACAATGAAGATCATGCCATTGTTGTTCTCGAGCATTGAGATGGCAATGTCCAGAGGTCAGGGACTTGCTCCTCCAGCAAAGGGATACTTCCGTCCGCCGCTGGACCAAGAGGGAGTGACCACTTTAAGAGGTATTGATAATACTAGACTTTTTTCACCGTGACGAACTTCGCACTTCGCACTTTAATTTTGTAAGTTGGTTGCCGAAAAAAGCGTGCCAGTTGTACAGGAAGTCCAATATACCATTCCATTGAGTATACTAATCAAAATGAAGATTACTCCGCTTATGAGTTTATATGCGAACGGCAGCTACGCCACTTTTTCTTCAATGTTCGAAGTTCGAAGTTCGTCACGATGAAAAATGTCTATTTGTACTTTTTAAAAGCAGTCAATGGGAACGAATATCAATTTGTAGTGAAAAAAGCATCGATCCAGACCTCGCATATCTGTTACTTGACGAAAGTGTAATAATGGGCACTTAACGTAGCTCGCGGGGAAGCTTTCGTCACAATCAAATGTGTACGCAGGTTTCACCCTCGAATTTTTTTATGTGCACATCTACGCTATGACGTCATAAACCTTACTTGATCGTAACGTCACGTTACGTTGCGCGACATATATCGTTAGGGCGCAAATAATGGCTTTTTTAATACTTATATTTTCTAGTAAGCGTAGCGAGCCGAAATTTATAAACATAAACTTTACATTGAGTCTAAATTCAGTCAATGTATTTAGACACGCTTGCAATGAGAACCGGAAACTTTGAGGGATGTTTGGTTATATTTTGACTATTTCTAATGAATGATATATGAATGCAATTTTTTCTTCAAATATTACGTTGGAAAAATGTTCTTTCATTCATCCTTCTCCATCCTTATTTATTTCTTTATTGTACCATATAGACAGACGGAGAAGGCTTTACTTTTTTATTGTTTTTATTCACCACAACTTGTATGCTGACATAAAAAATGCACATATCTTCTATAGATAATGATAACATAATATTGCATATACATGTAAGACATTGCATGAAATATACAAGGCTATACGGTATTGTATATAATTTGGTTTCATCTCAGGATTATACAAGAGTATATCCTTAATATTTCTATCGTGATAAAAAAATATTGAAATTCAAAAGCTGTCGTGATTAGTTTTCAAAAATCAAATTTAAAGTTTCCCATCTGCTTTTAATTCGTTTACTTTTTTGTTCTGACACAAGGTACAATGAATATAATTCCAAATTTCTATAGGATCTGGTGAAGGCTTTACTTTTGATCAGTCTTTTTCTCGCTCTCCTTCTTGCTTGTTTCTCAGTGTGCACAATCGGGGAAAGCGGTGATGGGGGGGGGGGGGGGGGTTGTCCGACAGAAAAGGAGGAGGGGCTACCTTATAAAATAAAATTAATCTTCTCAATACTTCTTAAATGATATGCAAAGCGGTGACCTACTTTCAGAATTTAGGAATACATAGTGTCTGAAAGTTCGATTATGACGTAAGACAAAGATTTGTATATATACCCAACAAAAAAAAGAAACGCACCACTCAATCTTCATTCTATAAAATGAATTATGTAATCTATAGGTTTTCTATTCTTTTCCATCATAAATCGTAGGTATACGAGTGACTTATTCTGTCAAACGCCAAACAAATCCGTTTTCATGATCAGACACAGCACAATGATAAAGACACTTGGTTCAAAACGCAATGTCACAAAATTGCTTTTACGAATTCCGTTCAAATTTTAGAAATGATTAAAGCTGTTTAACCTATCCAAACTGATATATCAGGCATTGCGATTTGTTTTTCAAATGATGATAAACAATTTCCCCTGAATACCAATTAATTTAATTGCTTCAAATGACGTCATCAAAGAGAAAGTCTAAATTTGAGGAAAACATCCCAAACATAAACTTATTTGAAAATGAAGTCCGTGTTGTGATATTTTTCGCCCTTAAATGTGTCGCAAAGCACAAAACTACCCTACTACAGCTAGAATCTGACCTTTTTTTCGCAAGTACAGTTTTCAGAAACAATATCTCAATCTTGACAGGTCATTTTTACGTGCATTTTCAATAGTTTTGGACGTTATTTTTCAGCTTTTCTGGTATTTCATTTGCTTATTTCAATGCGATGTTAAAGATAAGTCTGCAACAGATAAATAAGAATGGCTGAAGACAAAATCAGTTTTCCTTTGGGATCAGAATTGCTTAATATTGATATCCTTTACTGTAAAACATACCCAAATATACGGATATTCCCACTAAGACATTTAATTTTCAGATTTATTGGCATATTTTGACTACATTTGAATGGAGAAACCAGTATTCATCTATATTTTAACAGAAAATTTGCTGAAAGTAGTCAAACAACAAAATTTCAGAAGGATATCAAATCTGCGGCCATGCAACAGAAGCTAGAAACAACGTGCTTTATTCAGCACTATCATTGTGATAAGTTGCGAAAAAAATTATCGAAACGTGCATTATCCCCGGTAATTCGAGTGCTGGAAAAAGAAAATTATAATCAAATGCCTAACGAAGTTTTTTGATCAATTGAAAAAAATGACTATATAATATGATGTGCGTTTCTTTTTTTGTCGGGTATATATATCAGAAAGCAGAGCGAACCGGAATTGTTTTGTAACGGGACGACCAATTTGATCCTGAGGGGGGAGGGGGGGGGTGCTGGCAAATTTTTTTCGGGTCAGATTATTTATTTTCCAGTAACTTAAGATCAGAATATTTATTTTTAACCTGTAACATTCCTGACAAGCAAAAAAAAAAAGAGATCATACTTAAGAGTCAAGGTCAGTGTTAAAACTTTGCCAGACTACATTTGTGCAAGTTGTTTGTTTGGATTTTCATTTTATTTATTTATTCATTTATTAATTTAATATTTTTTTTTGTTATCGGAAAAAAAGATACCGTACTGCCTTCTTGAGGAATACCTGAACTCGGAGAAATGGAAATTTCATTTTAATAATATATATAACGACAATCGAGGCGGCTGAACGTAATGATAGAAAACGAGCATGAAATGAAAATCACAATGTATATCTTATATGGACCGCCCCTCCCCAACCCTTTTCATTTGGATTACAAGACTTCTTTCGCTGATGAATTCAAGGAAGAAAGTATTCATAGTAAGTCAACCCGTAGCGGCTACCGTGAAGTGTTTCCTAGTGTGTATAGGATCTCAAAGCGTCCTAAGAAATGAGCATGTCCGTCCGTCTGTTCCGTATGATGTTTTCAAATATTTGAAGAAAAAAATGTCATGTACGGAGAATTTTATTTTTACATTAAGATATAAGGTCTAGTTCGAATACAGCCCATTTAATTGTTGATTAATTATCTTTAAAAAAAAAGGGGGGGGGGGTTCTGGATGTTTTAAAGAAGACCGTTACAGAGAATCAAATATTCCGCATACTCCTTGACGTCATGTTGACATATGACATATATCTGAACACGCTGTGACTTTGACGTTGTGAGTAAAATTGACGCAGAAGCCACGCAAAACAAATTTTCAATCTTAAATTGCAAAAAATCTGCCGATAAGACCTATCCATGTTTTTTATATATTCGAATTCAGCTCATTCTCTACTTTTACGTGTAAGAAGGGCTTTAAAGACCTCCACAACTTAATGGAGAAAATGATAATGAAGCAAGCCGTGTTTTGCCTTTTGAATGAGTGCGGATTTTTGAATAATAAGTTGCAAAATGGCGATAAAAATTGCAAATTTCCCCTTAGAGACACAATAATCCGGAGAAATACAATACTCAACATGGCAACAATATTTTTGATCTCCCTTGTCTATTTTCGAATTAGAACGTCAATGCCGTCTTTGAGGCTTAAAATCTCGAAAAACTTCGTGAAATAGTTACATGAAAATTATATCAAAGATTGATCAAATCTTATATTTAATGTAGACAAATTTTCAGGCTATGTCTTCTCGCAAAATTTTCCGTGCCGTAACGCCGCGATGTACCTTAAGCATGTTATAAATCAATGCAAATTCTGGGGAAAAACACTAAGAAATTTTGTCTGTTTGACAATTCTTGTGATACACTTTAAGAATTTACAATTTAACATGTACGGCAGTAATACAAGTATTTCGTGAGCGACATATTTTATAATAGTAATATTATGTGCGACTATATATATAATCGCATGATTAAGTTTAGTTTAAGTATATATTGATATATGTATAAAACAGCATCTTCAATTTAAGAATACATTCCTGCATGGTGCAGCATAAGCAACACAGAGGCCCCAAATGACAAGGACCTCAATAAAGCCATCAATGAGGCAATTTCATATGCGAGAAAGAAAGTTAACAAAAAGGGAAGCAGTGACAAGTGATACAAAATAATAACCCAGAGTAACAATGTGGAAGTGTTTTATTTTTTTTAACTCGGACAGGAATGTTTAATTATTTTTTTTTATAGTTATATCACGATAATACCATACATGTATACTTTTATGAACCATATCATTTTTTCTTCCGTTTACTTTCTGAATCATTTCCCTTTCCCTGTATGAAAACATGGTAAATAAGGTCGGCTAGAAATATAGAAATATACAATATAAATTGTTACATGAAGAGTAATAAGGGCATTTCCATGTAATGACCTTTTACTGTAAAGCCTAGTTAAGCGACAGGAAAGTTTATTATGCTAATATTTATCAATAAGTGATCTTTTAAAACAAACCCATTATTTCTTCAAATAATTGTAAATCTTTCACTTAAAGATCTTCAGATGTGTAAGAACTATTATTGTAAAAGATTTAGAACTGAATGTTTAATATCTTTAAATGCAATTATCTTGAAGTATATTTCATTTTTTTTTAAGTTTAAAAAGTTATGATAATAGATGTAATTTTTTTTCAGATGTTGATTTAGTATTACTTTGCACATTGTCAGGACAATCTATTAATAGAGCATTTTGAAATATTGAACTTCAAAGCGTCATTTACTGATTATCACAATTACTGCATAAATTGAACTCATTTTGGTATGTGGAAACTGGATATATCTCAATGTGAAAACGATCAAGTTTGAGTTTGCTTTCGATGGACCTTATTTTACAAGAGTTATGGCCCTTGGACTTTGCAAATTTTATGAAAATTCAGTTTTTCAGACTTTGTTTCGCTGTTGTTGCATAAATTGAACTCATTTTTGTATATGGATATATCTCAATGTGGCACAGTGCAAGTTTGATTGACCTACTTTTACAAGAGTTATGACCCTTGGACTTGGCAAATTGTATGACAATTTCAGTTTTCCAAACTTTGTGTCGCTATTGTTGCATATCTTGAACTAATTTTCAGTATGTGGATATATCTCAGAGTAATACAGATCAAGTTTGAGTTTGCTTTTTATTGACCTATTTTTACAAGAGTTATTTCCCTTGGACGTAGCAAATATTTATGAAAATGTCAGTTTTCCGGATTTTTCTTCGGTTCTATTGCAAATATTGCACTGATTGTTGGTATATGAATACATCCCAGTGTGATACATACCAAGTTTGAGTATGGTTATGGCCCTTGTAGTTTTATTTTTTTTATTTTTTTTTTCACACATTCTAAAGTTGAACATGACATTGAAGGCAAATCCATATATAGTGTGAAATTTCTTTTATAGGAAAGAAAGAGGAGAAGCATTCACTCACACTTACACTCACAGATTTTCTCAATATAAGAAAAATAACTCTTAATTTTCTTGTAAGAAATTGCCCCTGTGTAAATAGAATCCTGTAAAACCAGCTAAAATGTTTCAAATCTGTTACATCCAATTAAGATAGTGTTTTAATAATCAAAATAAAGTTTTATGAGAATAAATTGTGGTATTTTTCCCACTTAACTTCGAATTTATGGGTAAGTCCCTTTGTCTTATAATTATTTTTTCTATTTTATACCGAGTTAAAGAAGATCCTGACGATAATCTCAACAGCACTCACAATAGAGCACAAAATTAAGCATCGACGGACCCCTAGCAAGGTAGAGGTGGGATCATTGGTTCGAATTTTCTATTTGGACTTTCGCTTCCCATTTATATTCATGTTTAGGTTTTTTATAGATATTCCTTGTAAAAATGTCATTTATTGATTTGGATCCCCTTTTCTGTTTACATATTATTTCAACAAATTTAGGTCTATGTGGCCTTATAATATTATTTTCTAATTTAAGTAATTTTGGCCACTTTTTCAAAATAACTTGTTTTAATCCATAAAAAAGAGTAAATGCACAATTATTTGAATATTTTAAACAGAAAGTTTCAAAATTCAGGAAATTGCCATAATCATCAATTAAATCGGCTATGATAATTACCCTTTATCTGCCCATAATTTATAATGTAAGCATTCATTATTATTAATTTTTATTTCAAAGTTATGCCAAAGCGGTACTCTAAGTAGTTCATTTACATCATCATACTTCTTTAAAATATGTTGATATTCTACAAGGTGTTTGAGAACATAAATCCAAAACAGATTTGACATTGTTTTTAAACATTTAACTGGAGAATTATCTCCAAATTTCAGTAGGCATTCAAAATCAATCTTCTGAGTATCTAAGCATAAGTTTATCCATTTACTTGATTTGTTATCATTGCGCATTCTTCTAATCCATGTGATTTTTAGGCTTTTAATGAAAAATTCTATGTTCACTATTTTACAACCCCCTAATTCATATGTTTGTACTAAAAGTTTGCGTGAAATTCTGTCGTTTTTACTTTTCCATACGAAATTGAAGAAAATGGTCTCTAGTTTAGTGAAGCCTAAAGTGAAAAATTTAGAAAAAATACCATTTTGAATAACACATACTTTGGCTTCTTTATTCATACTTTTATCCATTTAATGAAATATGTGCCAAAATTGAAAAACTGTAATACTTTAAATATGAAATTCCACGAAACCGAGTCGAAAGCTTTTTCAAAATCTATTAATAGAATCATACCTGGAATATTGTTAGTTTTACAAGTTTCTAATATTTCGTAAGTAAGTCTTGTGTTTTCTCCGATGATTCTGCCAGATACAAATCCTTTTCGGTCTTCACGTAATAAAAAGTCAATGACTGATTTTAATCTATTAGTAATACTTCTTGAAGGAATTTTGTAAGTTACGTTTAAAAGGGTTATTGGTCTCCATTTTTTTAAGAATTCGCGGGGTTTGTTAGGCTTAGGTAAAATGCTTATAATTCCTTGTTTCTGAGTTAAAGATAATTTTCCTAGTTCAAAGCCATAGTTCAATGATCGTAATAATAATTTCCCAATATCTTTCCAGAAGAATTTGAAAAAAAAACTCACAGGAATACCTATCCACCCCGGGGGTTTGTTATTAGACATATCTTTTAGAGCTTTTCCAGCCTCACATAGATTTATATTGCCCTCTAATTTTTGTGACATGTCTCTTGAAAGGTTGGGTATGTTTGTAATACGGAAAATATCATTTAGATTACAAGTTTCAAGTTCATTTTCTCGCGATTCATATAGTTTATAATAGTAGTTTTCTATTTCTTTAAGAATTTCATGTTGGTCAGTAATTATTTTATTGTCAGAATTTATTATTTGGTAAGAGTTTCTGATTTTCTGAATTATCGATTTGTGCTGTATACAGGGATATGGTCATTATCCATATTTGTCATTATTGACGTAATTTCTCTTTTCAGGTGAACAAAAATATTTTGTAGGTCTTTCCCCTTCCTCCGCCCATTTTACTCGAGATCTTGTAATATATATGCCCTTTCATTTTCTCTTTCATGAACTCTTCAAGTTTTTTTTTCTTTTTTGTATCCCTCTAGTAGTGTATAATTTATATCGTTTGATTTTTCAATTTTTTCTATGCTTTTTTTCTAGTTCTAACTGTCTTTTTTCATTTTCCTTTTTCCGAGCAGATGCATAAGAAAAAGTCTTTCCCCTTATGTTCAAGAGAAGTTGTTCTAAGAAAAGTTGGTCATTTATTGTAAACACTAGTAAATTATCATCTATATCTTTTATTGTCTCTCTTACATAGGGGTAGGCTGCATATTGAATTTTAGTTTCTAAAATAGTTTTATTTACAATCTCTATAGAGTTCAATTCTTTTAGTAATGTGTTATTAAATTTCCAAAATCCTTTTCCTTTTTCAAAAGAGGAGAACTTAAGATTTAATTCTATGAGCGAATGGTCTGTTCTATATCCTGTTTTAATATGCGTACTATCTGTCAAATTTATCAGTTCTGTGGAAATTAAAAAGAAGTCTAATCTTGCCTTTCTTACAGGGGAACGTGAAAACCATGTATATTTTTTTTCTCAATAATGTTGTACCCTTCAGGGGTCTACTAAGTCATACTTTAGTTTCAAGTCTAGCACTTTTGTCTAGCTTTCGGATTATTTATTGCTTTATAATTAAAATAGTCTATACTAGGAGCTTGTACCAAATTAAAGTCCCCTGTTATAATAAGGAAATCATACTCAGCTCAATCTATACATGATTCAAGGTAGGTATAAAATTCAGGACTATCTCTATTTGGGCCGTAAATATTAATAAGTAACACTGTATTTTTGAAGAAGTAGCTCAAAAATTATTAAATTACCTGTTGCATCTTTTGTTTCTTTTACTATTTGGTAATCTGAAGAGCCCGAAAAAAGTACATTGTACTTCTACCCCTCTTGAGTTAGACGTTCCTGGAATGATCGCAACCTCAAAGCCCCAACATGCTCTTATAGAATCTACTTGATCTCGGGTGAAGTGGGTGTCTTGGATGCAGCATATTGAATATTTCTTGTCTCGTAAATAATTAAAAACATCTTTCCTCTTTCCAAAGTCTCCTAAACCTCTACAATTTAATGATATAAAATTTATGTCAGACATCTATAGATTCATTTTGGGTAAAACAGACAGGCAATCTCCAAAAAAAAGACTATCAATATTCTATCACACTTACACTCAACCAGACAGAAAGAGAGAGAAAGTAGAAGAGAAGTTAGAACATATATCAAAATGTTTATGATTTCATGAAAAAACACATACTTTCAATTCAAAAGTGAAATGACCTGGATATTACATAAAAAGTTTCCCCTTCCAGGATGAAAAGTGTATAACTTACAACTATAAGCTAGTAATATTGACCCGTGCTGTGCAGACAGCCACTGTTTACATTTTAAACCGGAAGTCATGCATCATGCGATTGTAAAGTTGGGGTGGATACGGATTAATCCCGATCTGAGCTTTCGGAATCACTTTGGTACGATTGCCTTCTCGATTTCCTGTTGACTCTAGCGAGTATATCACTGTCCGAGTCTAGAATATTAAATTTCAATCGTTTACCTTGACTTAGGCCGTACACCGAACCATTGAAGTACATGACTATGCCAGGATGTTGTGACAGACGGTTGAAAAGTTTTGCATTCTCCGGTGTCACGTCGTCAGCGATGCGTACCCCATGTCCAGACTTCTTCACGACTGACCGCGTTCGCATTATTCTCGGAGTTGCGCACGTTTAGAATAATAGGTCTCGGTTGATTTGACTTTGACTCTGGTATCCTATGTTCAGCTACCACGTCTTGCGGATCCAAATTTACATCTGCAGTTTTCTTTTTAGTTTCCCGCGTCACCTCATTCGTATTTTCTTTTTCTCCTTCTTTTACGCCGTAGATTTTTATATTCGTTTTTCTTGAATATTGTTCATTTTGGTTGCTTCTTATGAATGCCGCATTCGCCTTCCTCTCGTTTTCCTTAATTTTTCTTACCATCCCTCGCATTTCTTTTCTGTAATCATTAATTTTCTCTATCAGGAAATCTATTTCTACGTTCTGTCCGTCAATTTCTTCTTTAAGCCGATTCTCATTTTCGGTATGAAGTGCCTCTAACTCTGCACACCTTTCTTCAACCTTTTTATTCTATAATCAGGTCACGTTCTTTATCATTTTCTTCTAGTAATGTTTTCACAATGGACAATGGAAGTTACTATTGTGTTTATATATTCAGCTTTGGCTGTTTTCTTTATTTCTTTCTTAACCTCATGAAGAAGCTCCTTTTTCAGATCTTGTAAACCTGCTTTCGTAATATTAGAGGGGGAGGGGGGGGGCTGACCTTTTTCTCCCTTCTCGCTACTCTTTTTTCTCTTTAGGAGAGTGAGTGTCCAAATAACTCTTACATGCCCTCGTGCCGATTGAATTATTTCTCTGCGACATCGTTAAATATTTATCAGTTGTTTTTTCAGAAGCCTTCACACATGAATGTTATTTATAAATAAAGGTGTACATAAAGGTGCGTGGTGCGTGCGTGACGAGTACTCACTGTTTATAGCACACTGAATTCGTTTATAACCTTCCTTTGTTTTTATTTTGTACAAAAACACACTTTTGACATTGGAGTAAGTCATATATATCTTTTTTCACAATTTTTGTGCATAAGAAATCACTAATTTGTCTGCATTTGGTCAAACAATCGGAGCGCTAAAATATAAGTGCTCGCTCCTCGGTATCCATGCCGGAAGTCCGCCCTTGGATTTTTGGTATGTGAATACATTATAGTGTGATGCAGATCAAGTACGAGTTTAATTTAGATCGACTTATTTTCACAAGAGTTATGACCCTTGGACTAAGCACATTTCATGAATTCAGTTATCCAGTCTTTTCTTGGCTGGAGGATCACTGTTAAATACCCAAAACCTACATGTCTGGTCCATTCTGTACATTTATCCGCTTAAAAAAAAGCAACTGAATTTGAAGACGTTTAACATTGCAGTAACAGGGCTTATATATTTTCTACCTTTGTTCAAGACTTTCACGGGTAGCAAAAAGTATTACACTAAGATGTTGATCTTGGAAATAGATCAAAAACAGTTATATTGATATTCACTCTTTATATGCCTACTGCAGAAATTATGATTGATTTGCAAACTAATCTTTTAACTAATGATTGATTTGCAAACTAATCATTTTATATACTGTGTTCTTCATCGTGCATTAACATCGACGGCGGGTGCGGCTAGCCAACAGGGGATGCTTACTCCTCCCGGGCACCTGATCCCACCTCTACCTTGCTAGGGGTCCGTCAATGCTCAACATAGTGCTCTATTGTGAGAGCTGTTGAGATTATCGTCAGGATCTTCTTTAACTCATTTTAAATCAACAAAGTGAGAAGAAACTTGGATGAATAAACCAGTGATAAAACGAATAAGATAACCTTGATAACAGAGGTGAGAGAGAAAAGACAAAATAGATAAACAAAGGGTAACTACTCATCATATCCACACTATTAATAAAATGAACAGTTTGTGAATCAATATTTCTAGAGATGACAAATATGCAATATTTTCTACACAATTGGCTCATAAAACTTTATTTTGCTCTTCCCATTTTCTTTGTATTGTAGGACGTTTGAGCACTAAACAAAAATGGCTGCCAGAGCTCCAATTATTAGCTAATGTAGCAGGGGGTTAGGCATCAGACAAATATAACAAACGAATTGGATATAGTTAGTATATTCACATAACATGAACTTCAGGCACTGTAACAAATATAATAAGGATCATAAGAACATGTACAAAATAGAGATGGTATTAAATATATAGAAATATCAAGAGTTGTCTTTCTCAATTTTTACAAAGAATGAATATAATTCTATCACAAATACCCAAAAATACAGTATAACTCACAATGATATAGTAGACAATTATTCTCACAATATTTCAGTATAACACTACATGTACACAAGAAATACACATACCTAAATGTGGTTCAATGCTTTGTATATGTGATAATAAATTAATCTATGGCATCTTCACACTCTACATGAACCTATAAAAATATATTACTCTTAAGAAAAATACACTCTTTGGGACATATGATTATCTCAATGTAAAAAAGCACTTTGATC
Source organism: Pinctada imbricata (assembly GCA_033119305.1). NCBI lineage: Eukaryota > Metazoa > Mollusca > Bivalvia > Pterioida > Pteriidae > Pinctada > Pinctada imbricata. The sequence goes on from VSWD01000001.1 coordinate 57,728,620, forward strand.
CGCAAAATGAAAATTCTCTGTTTTGACAATTATTTCATAAATATTCTACAAAAAGGTAACATACATATTGTTAATAAAAACACAATACTTACAGTTAGTGTGTGCATGTAAAACATCAAAAATACAATAAAAAGCTTTCTCAATATTTTAGCAACATATACCCTTCTGAAAAATATGGCTACAATGGGAATTTCTAATCCAATCAAATTCAAGATATGAAAAGCATGACCAATAAAATAAGATTTTACTGAAATTTCAAAGAATGTCCAATGGACAAAGATCAAATAAAAATAGACTCAAACGGAAGGAGATAACTCTAAGGCAAAAATGAGTGAAGCTTGGTAACTCTTACAATAAGGTTATTCTATAATACAAAAAATGACCCCATCACACTAACAACATCTGACCTCTCCATTTAAACTCCTTATCATAATCTCGTATATTAAAGGAAGAAAGTGCTGATCCTCTGCCTCGCACATTTTGGATTAACAAATGTTGCTACATGTATGACAAATATGGATAATGACCATATCCCTGTCTACAGTACAAAATCGATAATTCAGAAAATCAGAAACCGAAGGCATACAAAATCAGGATAAAACAGGAACCAAAGCAAACAAAAAACAAAAACCTCCACCATATGAAAAGAAGCGAACTCCCGATATGAGAGTGAGACCAGGTGCCCAGGAAGAGTAAGCATCTCCTGCTTGCATGACAAATATGGATAATGACCATATCCCTGTTTACAGTACAAAATCGATAATTCAGAAAATCAGAAACCGAGGCATACGAAATCAGGATAAAACAGGAACAAAAGCAAACAAACAAAAACCTCCACCATATGAAAAGAAGCGAACTCCCGATCTGAGAGTGAGACCAGGTGTCATGCAACACCCGTCGCTTCAATTCGGTAGAACTGTCACATCCGGTTACTTCCATTTAGTAAGATATAGAGTACAATCTTTGGTTGGATGGTTCAAATGGTCTATGACAGAATATCATCCACCATTCTGGATAGTGGGACATCATAGTGTGTGACGAGTTCCCCATATCGACCGTAGAACTTCCTCAGTGACGATGTTAGTCGGTCACAAACATATCCCTGACTGAGAAACTTATCTGAAAGACGCCTAGCTCTCAGAACAAAATCCGTATATTTGGTACTCGTTCTGGCATAGCGTATCAACTGAGATATGAACACGCCATAAGCAGGCGATGAAGGATGTTGCTACTCAGAAAAGGAAAGTTCGTAATGCTGAAATTGAAGTCGTCACGTTTGTCATAGAGTGAGGTGTTCATGTGACCATCAGTGTCGTAGGACAACATTATGTCCAAATAGGATGCTGAATTATTTGTCGCTGTAGTTTCTTTGACTTATCATGAGCTGTGAATGACTTGTCAATGCCTCTCTACACATCAATTGCTTCATGGAATTGACCATTCTTGGAGAAGGGAAGTAATCCCTGTCTTCTAATTAGATTATTGTTATTAACTAATTGGTTATCCAATATTGCAGCCAACGACTTTGATTTGCTTAAACATTTTCTCAAAAACCAAAATAAGGAACGCTGAACATTGGAGAAAGAAGGAAGTCAATCGTGTCAACACCGATTGCCCATTGCTTTCGTTGGTTTAAGTGTAGTAATTCCGGGCCGCCATGAGGCGGTCCGTCTACTGAAATGGTTTTAGGTTTTTGCAAAGTAATTCTGCGGGATAGTCATTGATATTTGTACATGATTAATGTTTAAGTTTCTGTGAGAAAATGCTACAGAGAAATAATAAGTTTGATTCTTTCATTTTGAAAAAAAAGCTTTCTAAGTAAAGAAAGTTTACTGTATTTTAATCTAATGTGTATACGCAGCCGATGCTCTATTTTTAGCAAACAGTATGTAAACAGGCACGTGTGCTTATTCGTATCTATAAATAAGTGTTAGGGCATCCAAATGTATTATACTTGATGCATTTAAAGCTCATTTAAGTTTCATTAGAAGGACTAGTATATGGTGGACCAGGAGTCCCCGAGGGCACATGTAACCAAGTTCGATCAATTTCGGTTGATCGTTTCTTCAACGCATTCTAAATTCCTGTTATCAAAATTTCTTGAAATTTCTAAAAGTGGGTCCTGTAGCATCATATCCCACCCAGCATGTTTTAAATAATGTTCACAGGACACCAGATCTTCGACTATGGTCAGAACACAAAAATACACGTGCAAACATATTCCCAATATTGAATATGGAACGTTTGTACGGCCCGAAATTTTGACGCTTGCGTCAATTTATTTTCTTGTTTATGTTTGATGTTTCTATGCGATTTGGCGTTCATTTTACCATTTCCGTCTCATTCTGTGAGTGTCCGCTATGTGTTTTGCTGTTGGTGCTATGACCTAGTGTTTGAGATCCCCCTCCTTTCCTTTACAATTTACAAAACAATAGTCGAACAAATTTCTCCATTCTTCATTTCTCATACGTATTTCATATTTTTCAAAACAGCATTTGTAGTAGAACTATCCCCAATGTTTTATAAAAAAAATCATGTTGTTATTTGAAAGGTAATGCCTAAGTCATGGTGAGGTACTTTTCCTCCACGTTTTTCCATACTTACTTTGTCGTGTGTATTTTATATTTTTTAAACGATAAGTTTAAAGGGAATGTTCCCCAAAAGTTTCATGTAAGTATCGGATTGATATTTTTGGGGTAAAGAACATCTAAGTAGTCCCACACTCCACTTGTGTCTTATATATTTTTGAATCAATCATGGGGAATGTGTCCCGAAGCGTAATCATACTGTATCTGTGATGTATATTTTCCATTTTTGTCAAAACAAATTCTATTGGAATGTTCCCCCAAATTCCATAAAGGCATTTTTTTATATTTCTAGGGGAATGTTTCTCTACGCTATATTTAATAGTCACGTGCACTTTATATTTTTAAACGATCATTTTAAGCAAAAGCTTCAATTAGGTATGCTTTTATCTCTTGTGGGATATTCCTCCAAACTGAATTTGTCACGTGTACTTTATGTTTTTGAAACCACCATTCTCTAGAGAATAATCAAATTATCCGATTGATATTTCTTTGCTTACGCACGTGCCGCTTCTAAACAATTATCAAATTTACATATTCATATAAAATGCTATCCTGCTTTATCCCCTTCGTTTCAACGGAAACTCGGCCAAGTTGTTGTTACAGACAGGTGATCTGAATTTGACGAAATTCCCCGGGAGACCTCTTCATTTTCACAAGGCGCCAGTAGGATATTTAATGCACACCTGGTACGCTGGCGTATCTTTTTTTTTTTAGATCGCGAGGCACATCAGGATATTAGAACATTCGACACTTAAGAGTCAATAAGATGTTAAACGTCTTCAAATTCAATAGCATCATTTAAGACCTGATAGATTTACAGCATGGACCAGACAAGAGATAGCAAAACAGGATATTAGAAGTTGGAAAATTAAGTACATTCGAACATGAATCGATATTATTTCTCAAGCCAAATACCTATATAAGTGAAAACAAAATGCTTTGGAATGTAGAAATGACATATAAATGAGCACCAAGACATGAAAATAAAGGTAAAATTATTGCAAAATGAACAATGAAATGTACGTTATGTTGCATTTTATACCATTATACATTAATCTGGAATGTCCAACTCACTAACAAAATTATCATATCACACTCTTAGATAATTTTACATACTTAAATGATGAAATGAGATTCATTTTATAAAATTATGAAAAGTAGGGTTATGCAGAGGTATCCAGAACAAAAGAATTGAGGATCTCTTTTGTTTATCTAGAACAAAGAATATTGAGGATCTTCTTTTAATTTCAGTTTCCATATTGAATACATTAAAGGATAGGGCTTTATAACACAACACTTCATTAAACAATATCCTCAGGCATTAGACAATCCTTAAGAACTGTTACTCCATTGTTAAACCTTATGAGGCTTTAATTTGTTTATAAGCCTAAAATTATGTAGTCAATAGGTTATCTTATGCTTTCTTTTGTGTTGAGCAGTAGCAATCATCAATGAATAAGACATCGATATTGATATTTCTTGGTGGTAATCATCACGGAATAAAAGACACTGATATGGATATTTCTGTACATTCATTTGAATTAAATTCAATTTTCTGCTTGATTTACACATGTACCTTAATAAGCCTCCTCCCTCATTCTTCAAACAACACTTCAACACTTATACCGTGGATATGATCCTAATGTCACCAGACGGACACTAGGCTTGGTACTTGACCAATCTACAGTCTTGTACAAGCGCATCCTTGAGACTTGCACTCTGACTGACTGTGACGACGGGACTCCATGACGGGCCCTGTCCAAACCTCTTTAGAGAAGACAGGGCCCCGACCACCTGTCCTCTCTGAATGTCAGTCGGACTCCTCGGGTGATTACATACATGAGCTCGCTACAGCCGGCAGAGCACGGACTGTATTACGCATGCCCTCATTTTATATCCATTTACATATTCATCTGTGTCTCTGGGGCCTCTGCGTTTTGCGGTCTTGTTTGTGTGATGTTGTTATGGGTCAGAATACCCCAAAACGCCAGCAAAAATCAAAGACAGAGTATAAATTTACAAGTTTATTTATGTACAAAATATATATATTTCAAATGATCACAACTTACAATACAATGTCCGGATCAAAGTGTCCGTTATGGTCCACAAAGTCTATCGAATGTATGGTTTCCGGTAATCACAAACGTTCTCGAAAGATCGGTGTCCAAACGTTGTTAAATGGATTAAAGTCTCAACAAATAAAGTGTCCCAGTATATCAGAATAGATGAATGAATCGTGTCTATGAATGTGTACGAATGCCCTATCAGCATAGTTCCTCAGAAGTATTTATACTTAATACCAATGAATTTACCAGAAGCTTCTAGAACAGTGACTCATTACAAATGATTAACAATAGAGTAAATTCTAGAAATCACAGTCATGTGATGATAATGATGTAACAAAGAACATACTGGAATATTCTCTATTGAAATAAACATGACAGTAAAATCTAGAACGAATTATTATGAAATCATTAAATAACATGACTAAGTACATGTGTACCTACACATAAAGTAAAACTAAAATAATACATGACCCACAACACCTCCCCCCTTAAAAAAAGTTTGAATGTCAATGAAAACTTAGGTGGTAAATTCCTCAAAAATCACTCATGAAACTCTCGATAGTGCATCTGCAATCACATTGTCTTTGCCCTTGACATGGTTAATAATGATATTGTACTCTTCCAACAATTAACTCCACCTTGTAAGTCTTTGATTCTTGTTTGACATTTTGTGCAAAAATGGGAGAGGGTTGTGGTCAGTATACACAAGAATGGGATGTAGAGTAACATTCAAATAAACATCAAAATGTTGTTAAGCTAACAATAATGCAAGACACTCTTTTTCAATAGTAGAGTAATTCTTTTGACATTTTGTCAATTTCTTTGAAAAATAACAAACAACTCTATCTACACCAGCATCATTTTCTTGAAACAAAGCAGCCCCGATTCCTACGTCACTGGCATCAACACTAAGCTTAAATTGCTTATCAAAATTTGGAGCTGACAGGACAGGACTATTCATAAGAACACATTTAATTTTCTTAAAAGATTCGTCACAGTCATTGGACCATGCAAAATTCACTCTCTTTTGTAACAGATTGGTAAGTGGACCAACAACTGACGAGAAATTTGGACAAAATTTTCTGTAAAATCCTGCCATTCCTAAAAATCTCATGATCTCTTTCTTATTGGTAGGAATCGGGAACTTTGAAATAGCTTCCACCTTGGCCATGATAGGAGTAACAAAACCTTGACCTACTTTTTGACCCAAATATTCTACAGTCGCATGACAAAATTCACTTTTCGCAAGATTCACTGTGAGGTTTGCTTTCGCCAGAATGTCGAAGAAGGTACGCATGATGCGGAAATGTTCATCCCAGGTGTCGCTGCAGATGATGACGTCATCGATGTATGCCTCGCAACCTTCGAGATGATTTAGGAGCGAATGAATCATCCTCTGGAATGTGGCTGGTGCGTTTTTCATACCAAAGGGCATTACTTTATATTGGTATAGCCCATCTGGAGTCGCAAATGCCGATATTTCTCTGGCTCTCTCGGTAAGCGGGACCTGCCAATAACCTTTAAGCAAGTCAAATTTACTGACAAATTTTGCACTGCCAATTTTATCGATAGTCATCGATTCTTGGGATCGGATAAGAGTCAGTTTTGGTGACTGAATTGACTTTTCTAAAGTCCGTACACAATCGGTAAGTTCCGTCTGGCTTCGGAACCAGAATACATGGGGAACTCCAATCACTATTGCTGGGTTCAATAATGTCATTTTCGAGCATGTATTGAATTTCTTTCCGCATGTATTGAAGTTTTATCGGGTTTAACCGATAGGGATGCTGTTTGATAGGTGACGCATCACCTACAATGACGTCATGATGAGATGCATTCGTCTTTTTTGGAACGTCCGGAAAGATGGTCGTATATTCCCGCATTAATTGGTGCACTTCCTCTTTTTGATGCACGGTCAGATGTCCGAGTTTCACATCCGGACTTGTCAGAATTTCAGAATTCTTCAAACGGACACTTTGAACGAAGTCTTTTTCGACAGATTCTTCATTACATTCAGGTTCAACACAATTTTCTAATGTATTTACATTGGCCAAAGTCGAAACTGGTTTTACAAAATTTCGGTCACTTCTATCAAAATACTCTTTCAACATGTTAACATGACACCCTCTTTTTTCTTTTCGCCGACCTGGTGTCTTAACCACATAGTTAACATAACTAATTTTACTCTCAATATCATAAGGACCGAAATATCTAGCTTGCAAAGGATGTCAGGGATAGGCAAAAATACAAGAACTTTATCACCTGGTTTAAAAACTCTGTTTCTAGCATCTTTGTCATACCATGTTTTCATTTTCATTTGTGAGGTTTTGAGATTTTCTTGAGCCATTGCAAGCATTATATAATTTCTCTTTGAAATTAGACACGTAGTCTAAGAGATTCAAATCGCTAGTCTCAGTCAACCATTTTTCCTTTAATAACTTCGATGGCCCCCCTGACCGTATGCCCAAAAACTAGCTCAAAGGGACTGAACCCCAGGGACTCCTGAAACGCTTCTCGTGCCGCAAACAACACGAGGTGAACCCCTTCATCCCAGTCTTTTTCATACTGGTGACAATATGTTTTCATCATAGTTTTAAGGGTTTGATGAAAGCGTTCAAGTGCCCCCTGGGACTCGGGATGGTACGCAGAAGACTTATACTGCCTGATACCTAGCTCATGCATAACCTGCTGAAACAATCCTGACATAAAATTCGAACCCTGATCTGACTGAATAGCCTTTGGAGCACCTACGAAACTGAAAAACTTTGTAAGGCCCTTAACTATGGTCTTTGCCTTAATATTCCTAAGAGGTATGGCTTCAGGAAACCTAGTCGAAGTACACATAATTGTCAGTAAGTACTGATTCCCTAACCTAGTCCTAGGCAAAGGACCTACACAATCAACTAACACCCTACTAAAAGGTTCCTCAAAGGCTGGAATGGGTTGGAGGGGAGCAGGTGGTATAACTTGATTGGGTTTACCTACCATCTGACAATTATGACAAGACTTACAAAACTCAGACACATCTTTTCTCAGCTTAGGCCAGTAAAAGTGACTTAAAATCCTATTATAAGTCTTATTGACACCTAAATGACCTGCCATGGGTGTGTCGTGAGCTAAGCTCATGATGTCCCCGCGATACGCTACTGGAACCACTATCTGGTGAACGACCCGCCACACGTCATTAGGGGGTGCATCGGGTGGTCTCCATTTCCGCATAAGGATGCCATCTTGTATGTAGAAGCACTCTCCGACTTTGTCCGCTTCTTCTCGGGGAAGGGCCCTCTTGCTTAGTCGGATGATCTCCGGATCTTTAGTTTGTTCGGAGAGGAGCTGCTCACGGCTTAAGGCATCTGTATCACTGTCTAATGGCGGATGGGAATCATCACCAGGTACTGTCGGAGACTTGTCAACATGAAGTGGTACTGACGTCTCAGGTACGTTGTCATCTATGGTAGACATGAATGTGTCAGAAAGGTCTATATCTTCGGAGGGATGGTCCTCGTTAAGTGCAGAAGTACTCTCAGCCTTACCATTTGAACTACTTGGTGAGTGTCACTGCTGGTGGACCAAGAGTCCCCGAGGGCACATGTAGCCAAGTTCGATCAACTTCGGTTGATCGTCTTTCTCTTCAACGCATTTGAAATTTTCTGTTACAAAATTGCTTGAAATTTCTAAAACGTGGGTCCTGTAGCATCATATCCCACTCATTCTGCTACGTCTTTTGGTACATTTTTGGACATAATAATTTTCATACTTTTTGACCATATTACATTGTTTAGACTTAGGATCACTGACGAGGGTTTAGTACCCGAAACGTGCATGTCTGGTCCATGCTGTAAATTTATCAGGTTTAAAATGATGCTATTGAATTTAAAGACGTTTACCACTCTTTTAGTCTGTTCCTGGCCATCGCCCTGGTAACTGTGCAGGCTGGATACAAGTCGTCGTCTTCATCATCGGACACGACATCGGACGTGATTTTCTCACAAACAATCGGATCGGCTACAACTTTGCCGCCAGCTAAATCGTTGCCAAGCAACAAGGAAACGCCTTGAACGGGAAGAGTAGGTCGAACACCTACGATAACAGGTCCAGTAATTAAGTCCGACTTCAAATAAATTTTATGACGGGGAACATCAATGACGCTATCGCTAGATTGAGTTTTTGACACATAATTTTTCTTATGAGTGAGAGCATACGTATCAGACAAAACAGCAGCTTCTTCAAGAGTTTTAACATTTTTGTCTTCCAAATGAGTTCTTAAATCTTGATGTACACACTCTTTGAACTCTTCTATCAGAATTATTTGACGCAAATTGTCAAATGAATTGGGAATTTTCTTGGATCGAAACCACTGATCAAATAAATCTTCTTTTTCTCGAGCAAATTCAACATATGTTTGATTTTCAAACTTTTTGTACTTTCTAAACTTTTGTCTGTACGCTTCAGGTACTAACTGATATGCTCTCAAAATCGTGTCCTTGACCTTGTCATAGTCTGAACTCTCAGCAATACTAAGCGCCGAGTACAATTCAGCCGCTTTGCCAATAAGTAAGCTTTGTAATAAAGTTGGCCAAAAATCACGTGGCCACTTCAGATTGGCCGCGATTTTCTCAAAATGTGGAAAATATTTGTCCACGGACTTTTCTTGAAATTTTGGTACTAATCGGATGTTTTTGGCGGCGTCGAATTCAGACTTGACAAGCGAAGGAACAGGATATTCTTTAGCGCTTTTCTCTAACTTTAACTTTTCTAACTTAAATTGGAGTTCTTTCTCGTGCATACGTTCCTGTTTCTCTCTTTCTTCCTTTTCTCTTTCAAATTGTCTTATTTTTTCTTCTTTTTCAAATTGTCTTTCTTTTTCTTCTCTTTCAATTTGAAATTGTCTTTCTTTTTCTTCTTTTTCAAATTGTCTTTCTTTTTCTTCTCTTTCAATTTGAAATTGTCTTTCTTTTTCTTCTTTTTCAAATTGTAATTGTATTTTCATTTTCTCTAATTCAAACTCAAATTTTGACATTTTGGTTTTGCTTGAAACAGGTTCAACAGGAAAATCGTATGACGAAAAGATTTCCTTAGCTAAAAGCCCTTTAGCCACAATATTTCTAATTTCTTGTTTTCTCATAGAAGATTTTACATCTAACTTCAAGTGAAGACCTAAACCAATCAAATCATCTTTCTTCAATGATTCGAACTCTTGTACAGTCGGCGATTTCAAAAAGTCAGTGACCGAAAATACCATGATTGATTTCTGCTGGCAAACGTTTTACTAAAAAAAATTTTCCTTTTTTTTTAACGAACTTTACGTAAAGTGCAAATATGCAGAGATTACTATCCCGGACGAGCCCCCAATTCTGTTATGGGTCAGAATACCCCAAAACGCCAGCAAAAATCAGACAAAGACAGAATATAAATTTACAAGTTTAATTATGTACAAAATATATATATTTCAAATGATCACAACTTACAATACAATGTCCGGATCAAAGTGTCCGTTATGGTCCACAAAGTCTATCGAATGTATGGTTTCCGGTAATCACAAACGTTCTCGAAATATCGGTGTCCAAACGTTGTTAAATGGATTAAAGTCTCAACAAATAAAGTGTCCCAGTATATCAGAATAGATGAATGAATCGTGTGTACGAATGCCCTATCAGCATAGTTCCTCAGAGGTATTTATACTTAATACCAATGAATTTACCAGAAGCTTCTAGAACAATGACTCATTACAAGTGATTAACAATAGAGTAAATTCTAGAAATCACAGTCATGTGATGATAATGATGTAAGAAAGAACATACTGGAATATTCTCTATTGAAATAAACATGACATAGTAAAATCTAGAAAGAATTATTATGAAATCATTAAATAACATGATTAAGTAAATGTGTACCTACACATAAAGTAAAACTAAAATAATACATGACCCACAACAATGTCATCTTACAGTGAGGAGGTTGTTTTACACCACAATTGTACGTTCTTCGAGACCTCTGGGTAATTGGAGAAGTGAGAGGGTTGTGCGCACGTAATCCAGGATAACCACACCATTTGCTACTTGCGTGACAGATGGCCGTCCAAATTCGGCACCGGTTACCCATTGGTCTCGTCGGTTTATGTGTAGTCATTTGTGTTTGATGTTTACATGTCGTGTGTCTCTTTTCCGTCTCGTGCTGTGCTCGTCTATTGTGCTTTTGCATCGGGTGTTTTGGTGTTTTACTGTTGATGCTGCAACGGGGTCAAACAAAAACCTCCACCATATGAAAAAAAGCGAACTCCCGATATGGGAGTGAGACCAGGTGCCCAGGAAGAGTAAGCATCTCCTGCTTGCATGCAACACCCGTCGCTTCAATTCAGACTATCTGAGGATGAGGATAAACAAGCTTAATTGTACTTTGATGGAGAACATGGATGTTAAAGCAAGGGCAAGGCCTGGATCGTACATGAATTTTGAAGAATTGCGTGTAAAATACGATGATTTTTCTTTGTTTTGCGTCATTTAGGGCAAATGACGTAAAAACATGACGTTCCATGTCACACGCGTGACGTTACGAGGGTTCAAAATTATGACGCTGTATTTTCTCAGACATTCAACATTGCAAAAAAATATAATTAATGATTCGTTTATCAAAAGCATTTTTTGTCGAAATTATAGGACCGATATGAGGGGTTAGCACACCTAGTCCTTTGTATTTCATATCGTTTTTGTTTCAATCGGTCTATGGAAATGCAGACACTGTCAAACTTGTATGACGAAAGGCAGCAAGGTTTTCGAAATCAAAATGTTTCCTTCTGTATGGACCTTCGATGCCAGATAACCTGGATATGACTTTGAGAGACTGTAATGACTTTCTATATAGACGTGGCCTCAGACAGTGCATGTATATCATATATTCTTTTCATTTTCGTGCGTGAACATCGACGGCGGGTGCGGCTAGCCAACAGGGAATACTTATTCCTCCCGGGCACCTGGTCCCACCTTCAACTTGCTGGGGGTCCGTCGATGCTCAATTAGGTGCTCTGTTGTGAGTGATGTTGAGATTATCGTCAGGATCTTTTTTAACTCATTTGAGAGGCTGTAATGACATCAACAGGGAACCATTGATCTTCTTCAATTGAAAACGGGTACCGGTTGTAGACACGACATTTAAAAGAAGGGAGGAGATCTCCAACAAGACCCCGTTGCAGCATCAACAGCAAAACACCCGATTTAACAACCACATCGGCATACTTTGTGACAAGTCATCACCTTTTTTACCAAACTTCCTTTCTCTGGCTTCTGAATCAAAATCGAATTAACGACAATTTGTTTTCTTTGATTTATTTCTACAGCAATTGAAATTCAAAATGTTTCCGTTTTCATACAAAGAAAGTAATTTTTGAATATAGAAAAAAAACCTCTCTCACATAATCATTTTAAATGATCATGATAAATGTGTTAAATTAAAATGATATATGTACCTGCACTTGTGGGCTTACGTGTTAAACGTCTTTAAATTCAATAGCATCATTATAAACCTGATAAATTTACAGCATGGACCAGACATGCACGTTTCAGGTACTAGAACCTCGTCAGTGATCCTCAGTCTAAAAAATGTAATATGGCCAAAAGGTGGGATATGATGCTACAGGACCCACGTTTTAGAAATTTCAAGAAATTTTGTAACAGAAAATTCCAAATGCGTTGAGACAGACGATCAACCAAAGTTGATCGAATTTGGCTACATGTGCCCTCGGGGACTCTTGGTCCACTAGCAGTGACACTCACCAAGTAGTTTAAATGTTAAACGTCTTTAAATTCAATTATAAACCTGATATATTTACAGCATGGACCAGACATGCACGTTTCGTGTACTAAACCCTCGTCAGTGATCCTCAGTCTAAAAAATGTAATATGGCCAAAAGGTGTGATAATTATAATGGCAAAAATGTATCAAAAGACGTAGCAGAATGGGTGGGATATGATGCTACAGGACCCACGTTTTAGAAATTTCAAGAAATTTTGAATCAGAAAATTTCAAATGCGTTGAAGAGACAGACGATCATACATGACAGCTATGCATGAGTTTTTGAGTTAAAGAAGATCCTGGCGATAATTTCAACAGCGCTCATAAAAGGGCCATACACGACAGCTATGTAAGTATCTGAGTACAAATAAAAAAAAAATTAAACAATAATATTCTTGAAATTTCTAAAATGTGGGTCATGTAGCATCATATCCAACCCATCCTGCTACGTCTTTCGGTACCCTTTTTCGACATAGTAACTTTCATACTTTTTGGCATATCACATTGTTTAGATTTAGGATGAGGGTTAAGTACCCGAAACGTGCACGTCTGGTCCACATGACAAAACAATTTTCTTTTGATCGTAATGATAATTGCGAAATTAATATGTATCATGAATTTATGGGCTTACACGACAGCTATGTAAGTATCTGAGTACAAATAAAAAAAATTAAACAATAATATTCTTGAAATTTCTAAAATTTCTTGAAATTTCTAAAATGTGGGTCCTGTAGCATCATATCCCACCCATCTTGCTACGTCTTTCGGTACCCTTTTTCGACATAGTAACTTTCATACTTTTTGGCATATCACATTGTTTAGATCTAGGATTTAGGATCACTGATGAGGGTTAAGTATCCGAAACGTGCATGTCTGGTCCACGTTGCCAATTTATTTGTTCTTAAATGATGCTATTCAATTTGAAGACGTTTATATTGCAACATAATTTTTGATTGAATTTAATGTGTTATATGTTATCTTGTTAACAGATTTGTTTATGTTCTCTTCAAGTAAAGAAATATATGGTAAATAACAGAATTTACGACTGCATATGCCCACAAAAGTAGCACAAGGTCTTCCTCCCCCCAACAAGGGACTTCAAGGGTTACAAGGGACGGAATAGAAACCACTTCACCTAGCCTAATGTTTACATGTACTTTTGTCTAAGTATGCTTAATTTCAATTTTTATGATTTTGGTTTCATTTTCATGGTATTATGGTAAGAATGTTATTCGAATTGACTTCTTATACATTTTTATTTACTTCACCTTTCCGGACTTCGTGTAGAATAAATAGTTCACATTATGTCCATTTCCCGAGCTCTTTCGACGCTTTATATCGACATTGTTTATTGCTGTTCATCATTGTCTTATTTACCTGTTTCTTGCCAGACTATCTACATCTATCTTACTTTTGGTAAGTAATATTGTTATTCATATGTACCAAAAACACCCATTTTGGCGTCGCCGAGTGATTCGAATTTATGGCGAAGCTTGTGTTTTAATTGACCACTTGGAACAATGTGAGCACGTGTTCGACTCCACGCTTTGCGGTCATTAAAAGTGTACAATGACTCTTCAATTCAATTAATTATGCCCCCCTTCGAAGAAGAGGGGACATATAGGTTTGCCGCTGTCGGTCGGTCCGCGACATCAGTTTCCGTTCAATATCTCTGGAATGGATTCACATATTGGAATGAAATTTTGTATACAGACACATCAAACAAAAATCTAGGTCAAGTTCATATTTGGGTCCGATCAAAAAAATTTTGACAGAGTTAAGCCCCTTCCTGGGCACCTGGTCTCACTCTCATATCGGGAGTTCGCTTCTTTTCATATGGTGGAGGTTTTTGTTTTTGTTTGCTTTGGTTCCTGTTTTATCCTGGTTTTGTATGCCTTCGGTTTCTGATTTTCTGGATTGTCGATTTTGTACTGTAGACAGGGATATGGTCATTATCCATATTTGTCATTTCGAAAAATACCAAAATTTCAGGGTTTCCGTTCAATATCTCTTGAATGGAGTTACATATTGAAATGAAATTTAGTATACAGACACATCAAATGAAAATCTAGGTCAAGTTCATATTTGGGTCCGATCAACAAAATTTTGACAGAGTTATGCCCCTTGCACTTCGAAAAATACCAAAATTTTTAGGGTTTCTGTTCAATATCTCTTGAATGGAGTTACATATTGAAATGAAATTTTGTATACAGACACATCAAATGAAAATCCAGGTCAAGTTCCTATTAAGGTCCGATCGAAAAAAATTTGACAGAGTTATGCCCCTTGCACTTCGAAAAATACCAAAATTTTAGGGTTTCCATTCAATATCTCTTGAGTGGATTCACATATTGAAAAGAAATTTTGTATACAGACACATCAAACAAAAATCTAGGTCAAGTTCATATTTGGGTCCGATCAAAAAATTTTTGACAGAGTTATGCCCCTTGTATTTCGAAAAATACCAAAATTTCAGGGTTTCTGTTCAATATCTCTTGAATGGAGTTACATATTGAAATGAAATTTTGTATACAGACACATCAAATGAAAATCCAGGTCAAGTTCGTATTAAGGTCCGATCGAAAAAATTTTGACAGAATTATGCCCCTTGCACTTTGAAAAAAAAAACAAAATTTCAGGGTTTCCATTCAATATCTCTTGAGTGGAGTTACATTTTGAAATGAAATTTTGTATACGGATACATCAAATGACAATCTAGGTCAAGTTCTTATTTGGGTCCAATCAACAAAATTTTGACAGAGTTATGCCCCTTGCACTTCGAAAAAAACCAAAATTTCAGGGTTTCCGTTCAATATCTCTTGAGTGGAGTTACATATTGAAATGAAATTTTGTATACGGATACATCAAATGACAATCTAGGTCAAGTTCTTATTTGGGTCCAATCAACAAAATTTTGACAGAGAAATGCCCCTTGCACTTCGAAAAATACCAAAATTTCAGGGTTTCCGTTCAATATCTCTTGAGTGGAGTTACATATAAAAATGAAATTTTGTATACAGACACGTCAAATGAAAATCTAGGTCAAGTTCATATTTAGGTCCGATCAACAAAATTTGGACAGAGTTATGCCCCTTGCACTTTGAAAAATACCAAAACTTTAGGGTTTATGTTCAATATCTCTTGAGTGGAGTTACATATTGAAATGAAACTGTTACTTTATACCCCCATAGGTTGTATCAATGCAAGTATAAAGTTGTGACAGACTTTAATCACAGAAGGGGTAGGGGGGCATTAATGTTTTACAAACATGACTTCTAACTTGTTATAAATATATTGTCAGTTTTCGAAGACTCAGTTTTTCAGTCCAAATGACAGATATGGATAATGGCCATATCCCTGTTTACAGCACAAAATCGATAATTCAGAAAATCAGAAACCGAAGGCATACAAAATCAGGATAAAACAGGAACCAAAGCAAACAAACAAAAACCTCCACCATATGAAAAGAAGCGAACTCCCGATATGGGAGTGAGACCAGGTGCCCAGGAAGAGTAAGCATCTCCTGCAAACTATAAGGTTGGACCCCTGATGAGGCAGGACCGTGTTGATAATTAACAAACATAATGCCACATGTATTTAAGCAAAATACTGCCGAAACACTCTATAAAAATGAATGTTGCTCTCAAGTAAAAACGATACATCATATCAATTAGAAACACAGAGTGTCGGGTCCTTTTGATGAGACATGCGTGGCTGTAAGGTGCCCAATAATGTGCATAAAAGACACATCAGACTTCATAAACAAAATTGAGTCGTTGAAACTAAATCCCGATTGTCTTTTGATAACCTATGATGTAACAAGCATGTATACTAACATGACATTTGATGAACTCTTAAATGCTGTAGGTAGATCATACAACGAGCACACACTGCAATCACAATTAGAACTTAATTGCCCAACAAAACAAAATATGCTTGACTTACTCAAAATAATTCTTGAAAATAACTATTTTGAATTCAATGGTAAACACTACAGACAGCGCATAGGCGCTGCTTTGGGTGCAGTACCAAGCCCTGAAATATGTGACATAAGAATGTATGAAATCACAAATGCTATGATGTCACAATTCCAATACAGAGAAAAGATTGCATTTCATGGGCGTTATAGAGATGACGGATTTATAATATACAACGGAACACTTCAAGAAGCAAATCATTTATTCGAAATCGGCAATACAATCCATGACTTATTGAAGTTTACATATGAAATATCTGAGAAAGAAATGACGTTCCTTGATACAACAGTACTCAAAGGAAATAGGTTCAGTACTCAAAACGTTCTGAACATAAAAACACATATGAAAAAAACAAACAATTTTCAATATTTACACAGAGAAAGCGCACATCCTACGTCAGTCTTCAAAGGATTCATCAAAGGCGAATGTTATAGACTATTGCGCAACACAAGTGACAACTCTGTCTTAGATTCTGCATTGCAATCATTTAATGATAAATTAATGCTACGAGGCTACTGTGAAACTGAAACAATCCCGATCATCCAAGAAGTTAAGCATAAAAACAGAAAAGATTTACTTAAACCGAAATCAGCGAAACAAAGAAAAGAGAAACATATTCTTGTTACGAAATTTGACCCCAGAATAAAAAAGCGACTTATTAAAAACTGGAAATTGATATCAGAAGACTCACTCCTTAAAACAATATTTCAGTCAGCGCCGATGATAGCTTACAAAAAGCACCAAAATCTCGGAGACATACTAACTTCATCAATTGTCTATTAATGAACAATTAGCAAACTATAAGGTTGGACCCCTGATGAGGCAGGACCGTGTTGATAATTAACAAACATAATGCCACATGTATTTAAGCAAAATACTGCCGAAACACTCTATAAAAATGAATGTTGCTCTCAAGTAAAAACAATACATATCAATTAGAAACACAGAGTGTCGGGTCCTTTTGATGAGACATGCGTGGCTGTAAGGTGCCCAATAATGTGCAATTTGGACTTCGGGGACAATGTCCCACTGGCACTATCCCGTGAATCCCTTCACTTGAAGGAGATCCGCATGTTGAATCCTAAGGATTCGACTAATTTATGTGTTTTCTACCACATATAATTAATGCCTTTCTAGAAATGCACAAAAGTATGTACAAATTTAATCATAAAATGCCATAGAGCTATGAACAATCAGCGAAGATTGTCCCTACAGAAAAAAATGTCTACTGTTTCCATGACTCCCGAAGACGTCGACACAATGATGTGTAACCAAGAGAGTCAATTTAAATATGAGGAAGATGTTGACTTTTCCCTGGACTTAACAAAAGAATGTGAACCTGAACTGGTTGACAAAAGTATCGAAGATGCAACAAGTAATGGACTGCGAAGAATAAGAAAAATCATGGATGAAAGGAATGAACTATCCCGAAGTAAGGAGTGTCTAAAATTTGGGAAAGAGAGAAGCGAAAATCCACCTTGGATGAAACTTATCACCTTCACCTCGTTTAAAGTGTCAAATGATGAAGACACGATGAAATTCAATGATCTTTTTAAGGAAGTTGCGAGGGAAGCGAAGGACAAAGTAGTGAACTCAATGGTCCAGTTCCTGAATAGAGAGATAACATCCAAGGAAGAAAAAATGAAAAAAAGTGAGAAACGAAGTCTTTGAAAGCTTTCCGCCGGCAACAAAGGGGTGGCGTGAAGCCAAGAAAGGATTTGACAAGGAGATACAAGAACTCACCAATAAACATGCTCGAGATCTGGTACGCTACAGAGATAACTTAGTAGAAAAAAAGCGAGCAGAAAAAGGAAAGAAGACCAAATGGTGGAAAGAAACATCAAAGAGGAAGAGGACACTATAGGGGAAAATTCCGCCCATACTAAAAGAACAATACAAAAGAAACTATCCATGCTAGACTCAAAAAAAAAAAAATGTGAAGTGAAAGTGAAATTATGATAATTGGATTATAATAGAATAACTAAAACAGTATGTAACTCTGTTAAATTTTTGTTTTCTCTTCACTCAAGAAATGTTAATCCAGTAGAAATTACATGGCCGTATTTTTCAAATAAATTTTGAGTCTTAAATTGCGTAGTAATGTCTTGAATACAACAAACAAGACACTGATACTGTGCGTAGACATATTAGACTATACATGTAATTAGTGTACATAATTGTATGTACAGGTGTATCTTAGAAATACAAATACTGAGTGCTATATCAAGCTTTAATTCATCAATTAATAATGAAATAATTATACAGGGAGAAAATCACCAACAAGATAGCAAATTAATTCATCAAAATATTTTTTTTTTCTCACTTGTTCGATTGAAACGTAGTTGATTTTCCAGCTAACCAATCAGAGGCTGGTTATCATTTTAGACCACGCCTTATCGTTCTTGCCAGAATAGCATAATTTCCCCAGTGTTGAATTAACACTCGAATGAAAAACAAAGTCAGTTGAAATGACTCGAAGATTTAAAAGAAAAAATAAAAGATCAAAGTCATTTAGAGCGGGGCTCATTGAACAATATAAATTTCGAGAGCGGGTTGAAAAAGAAGAGAAAGCGAGAAAGTATGTTCTTAATTTATCGAACCATGAACTTAATAATGAAGAGGTGCTCCTTTTGTCGAAAGGGTTAAAATTTATACCTACACCTAAAACCAAAAATGCTAAGAACCAAATCATGCTCTCATTCAACGAATTTGCCCGGAAATTACGTTGCAAATACCACTTTGGGGGGCAAGAGAAAACAAACAATCTTCATCCGTTCAGAGTAAAATCTGGTTTTGAACCTGACCGAGGCTGTGAAAATCTTCAAAAATACATCGAACTAACAAAGCTAGAGTTATCGTCTATACAAATGAGACAAACCCATGATAATCTCTCACTGCGCGAAAGGCATGCAATAAAACAATTGAAAAGTTTGAAAGATGTAGTAATTAAGAAAGCCGATAAAAGCAACACAATAGTAATTCTTGATAAAGAAATGTATAAGAGAGAAGGAGAAAAAATGCTAAATTCACCACATTATGAAGAAGTTGAACGACCAAACTTACACGAGATTGATAATGCAATCATGAAAATAATTGGTGAAATGAAAATGAATAGCATGTTTGATAAAGAAACGATCAAGTATTTGACAAGTGGCCAAACATATCCTGTAGGGAGGTTATATCTACTCCCTAAGATACATAAATTAAATGAGCAATTGATAACAAATGTCCGACACGGCGCATGCAATGAACTTCCAATTATGCCACCTGGCAGACCTATAATCTCTCAAATCGGAACACCAGCAGAGAGAATCGGTCATTATTGTGATTACTTTCTGGTACCTATCGTCCGAATGCAAAATACATACAGAAAAGACACATCAGACTTCATAAACAAAATTGAGTCGTTGAAACTAAATCCCGATTGTCTTTTGATAACCTATGATGTAACAAGCATGTACACTAACATGACATTTGATGAACTCTTAAATGCTGTGGGTAGATCATACAACGAGCACACACTGCAATCACAATTAGAACTTAATTGCCCAACAAAACAAAATATGCTTGACTTACTCAAAATAATTCTTGAAAATAACTATTTTGAATTCAATGGTAAACACTACAGACAGCGCATAGGCGCTGCTATGGGTGCAGTACCAAGCCCTGAAATATGTGACATAAGAATGTATGAAATCACAAATGCTATGATGTCACAATTCCAATACAGAGAAAAGATTGCATTTCATGGGCGTTATAGAGATGACGGATTTATAATATACAACGGAACACTTCAAGAAGCAAATCATTTATTCGAAATCGGCAATGCAATCCATGACTTATTGAAGTTTACATATGAAATATCTGAGACAGAAATGACGTTCCTTGATACAACAGTATTCAAAGGAAATAGGTTCAGTACTCAAAACGTTCTGGACATAAAAACACATATGAAAAAAACAAACAATTTTCAATATTTACACAGAGAAAGCGCACATCCTACGTCAGTCTTCAAAGGATTCATCAAAGACTATTGCGCAACACAAGTGACAACTCTGTCTTAGATTCTGCATTGCAATCATTTAATGATAAATTAATGCTACGAGGCTACTGTGAAACTGAAACAATCCCGATCATCCAAGAAGTTAAGCATAAAAACAGAAAAGATTTACTTAAACCGAAATCAGCTAAACAAAGAAAAGAGAAACATATTCTTGTTACGAAATTTGACCCCAGAATAAAAGGAATAAAAAAGCGACTTATGAAAAACTGGAAATTGATATCAGAAGACTCACTCCTTAAAACAATATTTCAGTCAGCGCCGATGATAGCTTACAAAAAGCACCAAAATCTCGGAGACATACTAACTTCATCAATTGTCTATTAATGAACAATTAGCAAACTATAAGGTTGGACCCCTGATGAGGCAGGACCGTGTTGATAATTAACAAACATAATGCCACATGTATTTAAGCAAAATACTGCCGAAACACTCTATAAAAATGAATGTTGCTCTCAAGTAAAAACAATACATCATATCAATTAGAAACACAGAGTGTCGGGTCCTTTTGATGAGACATGCGTGGCTGTAAGGTGCCCAATAATGTGCAAAATGGGTCCGATCAAAAAAATTGACAGAGTTATGCCCCTTGCACTTCGAAAAATACCAAAATTTCAGGGTTTCCGTTCAATATCTCTTGAATGGAGTTACATATTGAAATTAAATTTTGTATACAGACACATCAAATGAAAATCCAGGTCAAGTTCCTATTAAGGTCCGATCGAAAAAATTTTGACAGAGTTATGCCCCTTGCACTTCGAAAAATACCAAAATTTCAGGGTTTCTATTCAATATCTCTTGAGTGGATTCACATATTGAAATGAAATTTTGTATACAGACACATCAAACAAAAATCTAGGTCAAGTTCATAATTGGGTCCGATCAAAAAATTTTTGACAGAGTTATGCCCCTTGTATTTCGAAAAATACCAAAATTTCAGGGTTTCTGTTCAACATCTCTTGAATGGAGTTACATATTGAAATGAAATTTTGTATACAGACACATCAAATGAAAATCCAGGTCAAGTTCGTATTAAGGTCCGATCGAAAAAATTTTGACAGAGTTATGCCCCTTGCACTTTGAAAAATACCAAAACTTCAGGGTTTATGTTCAATATCTCTTGAGTGGAGTTACATATTGAAATGAAACTGTTACTTTATACCCCCATAGGTTGTATCAATGCAAGTATAAAGTTGTGACAGACTTTAATCACAGGAGGGGTAGGGGGGCATTAATGTTTTACAAACATGACTTCTAACTTGTTATAAATATATTGTCAGTTTTCGAAGACTCAGTTTTTCAGTCCAAATGACAAATATGGATAATGGCCATATCCCTGTTTACAGCACGAAATCGATAATTCAGAAAATCAGAAACCGAAGGCATACAAAATCAGGATAAAACAGGAACCAAAGCAAACAAACAAAAACCTCCACCATATGAAAAGAAGCGAACTCCCGATATGGGAGTGAGACCAGGTGCCCAGGAAGAGTAAGCATCTCCTGCTTGCATGCAACACCCGTCGCTTCAAAACACACACTTGGATTGAATCAGAATCAACTGTAAGAAATAACTGTACATGCATGTATATATTCTTTTACCTTACAATTTAAATGAACGCTGAAAAGGCAAAAGTTTAACGCCTTGATTTTCAAGGTATTAGGTCCAAGGTATATCCAGTTGTACTCGTAATGATACGGACATACTGCTCACATCTTTTGCATATCCTCCTGAGCTGAAAAGAATCAATTTGGAAAGCCCCTGACTGCATTTCCTTAGAATCAAAAGTTCATAGTAGCCCCATTTTTGGATTGTTCATGTTTCTCCAATTGTCGGACTGTCTGTAGAGTTGATTATTATTCATAGCCTATGTCATTCATCATATCCCAGCCATCCTGCTACGTCTTTCGGTATATTTCAGACATAATTTCCACATATGTTGGCCATATTTCATTGTTTGAGGGTCACTGAGGGTTAAATACCCCAAACGTGCAAGTGTGGCCCATTCTGTAAATTTGTCAGCTTTTCTAGTGAATTTGAAGACGTTTAACATTGTAGTAATAGGGCTTATATATTTTCTACCTTTGGTCAAGACGTTCATGGGTAGCAAAAAGTATTACACTAAGATGTTGATCTTCGAAAATAGATCAATAACAGTTATATACTTATTTACTCTTTATATGCCCATTGGAGAAATTATGACTGATTTAAATACTAATATTCTTATAAATCCTGTCAATTTAGTTAGACGAAACTTGGACGAAGAAACCAGTGATAAAACGAATAAGATAACCTTGATAACAGGTGAAAGGGAAAAGACAACACAGATAAACAAAAGATAATTACTCCTCACTATTAATAAAATTACTAATTTGTAAAAAAATATTTATAGAGATGGCAAATATGCAATATTTTCTACACAATTGGCTCATTAAACTTTATCTTGCTCTTCCCATTTTCTTTGTATTGTAGGACGTTTGAGCACTCAACAACAATGGCTGCCAGAGCTCCAATTATTTGCTAACACCATCTTGACCTTTCTCCAACAAGACCCCGTTGCAGCATCAACACCAAAATACCCCGATGCAAAAACACAAAAGACGAGTACAGCACGAGACGGAAAAGAGACACACGACATGTTAACATCAAACACAAAAGACTACAAATATACCGACGTATATTAAAGGACGAAAGTGCTGAAGATTCTCTGCCGCGCACATTTTAAATGAACAAATGTTGCTACATGTATTAAGAGCTGTGAATGACTGGTCAATGCCTCTCTATACATCAACTGCTTCGTGATATTGACCATTCTTGGTAAAGGGAAGTAAGCTTTATCTTCTAATAACATCATTGTTATTAACTGATTAGTAATCCAATACGGCTGCCAAAGACTTTGATTTACTTAAACATTTTCCCGGCAACCAAAACAAGGAACGTTGAACATTGGAGAAAGAAGGACGTCAATCACCTCGGCACCGATTGACCATTACTCTCGCTGGTTTGATGTGTATTCTGTTATGGTTGATGTTTCTATGTGATTTGGACTTCATTGTACAATTTCTATCTCATTCTGTTCGTGCCTGCTCTGTGTTTTTGCAGTGGGTGTCTTGTCGTTGTTGCTGCAACCCCCTCCTTTCCTTTGTTATCATTTTTTAGCAATTCTAAAAAATAGTCAAACAAATTTCTCCATTCTTCATTTCTCGCATGCGTTTTACATTTTTCAAAACAGAATTTCTAGAAGAATCATCCCACAAGTTTTATAAAAGTAGCATGTCGTTATTTAAAAGGTAATGTCTGGGTCAATGTGTGGTACTTTTCCTGCACGTTTTTCCATACTTACTTTGTCGTGTGTATTTTATATCTGAATAAAGCGTGTGTTTGTGAAACACGAATGCCCCCGGTGGCATCTTTGTTAGTATAAACGCCATTTTCTGTTGAGTACGTGAAAGGTCAAAGTCAAGGTGACGAAGTCAAGACTTTTTGCTATCAATGAAATGGTCTTCTCACAAAAAGTAGGTCAAAGGTCAAGGTCACGAGGTCAAAAAATTTGGTATCAATGGAAAGGTCTTGTCCCAAGGAATACACATGTGAAATATGAAAGGCCTATCACTTACCATTCAAAAGTTATGCCAAATGTTAAGGTTTTTAGTTCAGACAAACAGACGGACAGGCCAAAAACTATATGCCCCCGAATCTGTGATTCCGGGGGCATAATGATTAGTTTTAGGGGAATGTTCATATGGGAAGTTTCATATAAGTATCGAATTGATATTTTTGTGGTATATACATGTAGTACATCCAAGTAGTTCCACACTCCACTTAAAATCATATTTATGGGGAATGTGCTCCGAAGAGTAAACATATTTTATCTGTGATGGATATTTTCCATTTTCTATGAAAGAAAGTATATCCTACCCCACGATGCTACGTCTTTCGGTACGCCTTTTCGACATAGCAACATTCATACTTTTTTGGCACATTACATTACATCGGTAAATGTGACTAGCTTATTCAACAGATCACAAAGAAGACCTCGAAGTCATGGCATTCGAAAATATAATAGGCCTGAGATACATAGTTTCTCCTTCGATGACTTGGTTCCATTTTTGAATGAGCCTCTAGGCCTGCATTATATTCGTACCAAATTATACTCTGTTCCTTTACGGAAGTTACACGAAATCTACGATTATACGAAGGATCTCGCATATACCGATACACGTTCCCCAGAATACAGACTACAAGGAGTCATCTTGGACATTTCTACTTTTCGTTTATTTCAAGCAGTTAGATCAGATAAATCAGAGGAGAAAACAAACCGCCCTTTCATTAAAGTAAGATTTGCAAACAAAGGTATTGATAACTTGAATCTTGGTCAAATTTTGAATCACAAAACTGTCACAGAAAAAATCCCACCATATTTCAAAAGAAAAGAAACTCCTTGTATTTCCTATAGCTACACACCAACAGTTGCATCTAAAATTTACAATTACAAACGATTCCTGCAGTGTATTGATTTAAGTAATCCCTCACTACATCCACTTCCCTGCGAATGTTCTTCATCGGATTTCAACTACTCTCTTTGTGGACACGTTATTACTGGTGACCTTAGTATAGTCAAGAACGACAAGTTGAGAGAATTGTTAAAAAAGGGTCCCAAATACAGAGAAAGTATGTCCTTTACATGGAACCAAAATGTCAAAATTATTATGGACTCTTGTGAGGAATATGCAAGACGTTGGGCAAAGAAAGAGGATGTACAGCTCGACACCCTTTCCGAATGGATAAAATCAATCAGAGGGTTACTTTTATCTAGAATTAACCGATTAAAATCAACTGTGAACACCAGATTCGTGTCTATATTTAAAGACCCTGATGTTATCACAGAACTTACCTACCTCCAAGAACATTATGTCATCACACCAGCGGACAAAGCCTCAAATAATTACACATTTACTTGCAAAAAGTACTATTTCGACAGTCTAGTTAGTCTAGTCTAGTCTTCGACAGTCAAGAATGGTGGATGATATTCTGTCATAGACCATTTGAACCATCGAACCAAAGATTGTACTCTATATCTTCCAAAATGGAAGTAACCGGATGTGACAGTTCTACCGAATTGAAGCGACGGGTGTTGCATGCAAGCAGGAGATGCTTACTCTTCCTGGGCACCTGATCTCACTCCCATATCGGGAGTTCGCTTCTTTTCATATGGTGGAGGTTTTTGTTTGTTTGCTTTGGTTCCTGTTTTGTCCTGATTTTGTATGCCTTCGGTTTCTGATTTTTGAATTATCGATTTTGTGCTGTATACAGGGATATGGTCATTATCCATATTTGTCATAGTTAAAGAGTTGGGTTTAAATTCGACACCTGGAAATCCCACTTACACCCCAACAAACCTTTCTGCCTCTGAAATAATAGATAACCACAAATCAGCTCTTGCTTCCTTTGGCTTCGACACTACCAATTTAGATTTAGATTTACCATACTTATACTGCATACCTAAAATGCATAAGAATCCGTACAAACAACGTTTCATCGCTGGTTCCTCAAAATGTTCTACCAAATCTGTATCGATCCTACTCACCAAAGTTTTATCTGAAATCAAATCTGGGCTACAAAAATATTGTTCGACAGTATATTCTCGCAGTGGTATCAACCAGATGTGGATTTTAAAGAATTCGAAGGAACTTTTAGAACATCTGAAATCCACTCATTTTAGTAGAGTCCATTCGATCAAAGCCTTTGATTTTTCGACACTTTACACTACAATTCCACATTCTAAATTGAAAGAAAGACTCGCAAAAATTATAAGTAATGCGTTTACAAGTAAGAACGGTAATCGCAAATACAAATTTATTGTTGTTAACTATGACAAAACCTACTTTGTAAAAGAAAAGTCAGATTCTGAAAATAAGTACACTGAAACAGACATTATTCAGATGTTAAACTTTCTGATCGACAACATTTTTGTGGTGTTTGGAGGAAAGGTCTTCCAGCAAATTGTCGGAATTCCAATGGGGACCAATTGTGCCCCACTCCTTGCCGACATTTTCCTTTACTCGTACGAAGCTGAATTCATTCAATCTTTGGTCTCTGAAGGGAAAAGATACTTAGCTTCTGACTTCAACTTCACTTACAGATACATAGACGATTTGTTGTCCATCAATAATCCAAAATTCGCGGATTACCTGAGCAGTATCTATCCTTCGGAGCTTGAAGTCAAAGAAACTACAGAGACAAATAATTCAGCATCCTATTTGGACATAATGTTGTTCTACGACACTGATGGTCACATGAACACCTCACTCTATGACAAACGTGACGACTTCAATTTCAGCATTACGAACTTTCCTTTTCTGAGTAGCAACATCCCTTCATCGCCTGCTTATGGCGTGTTCATATCTCAGTTGATACGCTATGCCAGAGCAAGTACCAAATATACGGATTTTCTTCTGAGAGCTAGGCGTCTTTCAGATAAGCTTCTCAGTCAGGGATATGTTTGTGACCGACTAACATCGTCACTGAGGAAGTTCTACGGTCGATATGGGGAACTCGTCATACACTATGATGTCCCACTATCCCGAATGGTGGATGATATTCTGTCATAGACCATTTGAACCATCCAACCAAAGATTGTACTCTATATCTTCCAAAATGGAAGTAACCGGATGTGACAGTTCTACCGAATTGAAGCGACGGGTGTTGCATGCAAGCAGGAGATGCTTACTCTTCCTGGGCACCTGGTCTCACTCTCATATCGGGAGTTCGCTTCTTTTCATATGGTGGAGGTTTTTGTTTTTGTTTGCTTTGGTTCCTGTTTTATCCTGATTTTGTATGCCTTCGGTTTCTGATTTTCTGAATTATCGATTTTGTACTGTAGACAGGGATATGGTCATTATCCATATTTGTCATTGTTTAGATTTGAGGATCACTGACGAGAGTTAAGTACCCGAAAACGTGCATGTCTGGTCCATGTTGCCAATTTATCTGTTTTTAATTTATGCTATTCAATACGAAGACGTTAACATTTATACTACTTGGCGAGTGCCACTGCTGGTGGACCAGGAGTCCCCGAGGGCTCATGTAGCCAAGTTCGAATCCATTTCGGTTGATCGTTTCTTTAACGCATTCTTAAATTTCTGTTATCAAAATTTTTTGAAATTTCTAAAACTAGGGTCCTGTAGCATCATATCCACCCCATACTGCTACGTCTTTCGGTACGCTTTTTCTACAGGGTAACTTTCATACTTTTTTGGCATATTAGGCACGGTCAATTTGATACTCATGGGGGGGCTTGGTTTTTTTTTCGAAAAACATAATTTTGCTCTGAATTTTGAAGAAAAAAATAAATTTGCTTATGGTGTGACAGAAAAAAATAATCTTGCTCTTACAAGTGTCTGAATTTGAAGAATGACCATAAAATTCACTTAATATTCCTGAACTTTTTTCAGCTCGCTTCGCTCGCTACAGTTTTCACTTGATATACAATTTTCTGTTCGCTTCGCTTGCCATACTTATTTCTTCTTTAATGGCAAACAAAGGAGGGGATCTCCAACAACACCAGGTTGTAGCATCCACAGCAAAACCCCAAAACACCCAATGCAAAAACACAAGCACAGAAAGTGACGCGTAAGGGACAAGGAACGTCAACGCACAACACAGAAACATCAAACACAAAGGACTACACATAAACCAACGAGACCAATGGGCAACCGGTGCCGACTTAGGACGGCCATCTACCACGGAAATAGCAGAAGGTATGGTTATCCTGGATTATATCCTGGATCCTGGCAATTTCAATTTAGAAAGATCAGAAGTATACATTTGACTGAAAAGGGGGTTTCTTTCAATGCTTAAATACATTATCAATATCATTTATTACTATTAATAGATACATGTATCACCATACAGTCTAAAATTTATATACAATCTTGGAATGAGTCTCAATTTTAAGTTTTTCGCTAGTTTACATTTCTAAATTCAATTTTTTTTCTCAAAGGAGACCCTCCCCTCAGGCCCTCTTACATGTTACATGACCTTGTATACATTTTGTTTACTGAAAATTAAATCACATTGTAAAAATCTTTTATCACTCTCAGTTTGGAAGTGAATAGAAGTTTTACATAAGAATTTAGTAATGTTTAGAGTAATTTACGTAAAAATAAAGAATTTCTGTTCAAAAAAAACCACAAACATTCCAAAAGGGATGATTTTGGATTCAACATAGTAAATTTCCCTTGGCTTGACGATGATGTTCCAAGAATACCGTCATACGGCATTTACATATCACAGCTCATCCGGTACGCTAGAGCATGTGCTGATATTTTGAATTTTCACAGTAGAAATTTACAAATTACCAAAAAAACTTTTAGGTCAAGGTTTCCGCGTTCATAAACTAGTTAAGACTTTCTGGAAATTTTACAAAATTTACAGTCAACTTCTTTTAAAATTCGGATCTATACATGCAACAGAGTACATTACTATGGGTATTACACAACCTGTCTTTTATGGTGATATGATAAACAAAATAAAAAGGATCAAAGGTAGGCAGCATAACCATCGAAAATGCGTCAGAATCATCAAACGCCTTTTATACCGTGGGTATGATCCTAATGTGACCAGACGGACACTAGGCTTGGTACTTGACCAATCTACAGTCTTGTACAAGCGCATCCTTGAGACTTGCACTCGGACTGACTGTGACGACGGGACTCCATGACAGGCCCTGTCCAAACCTCTTTAGAGAAGACAGGGCCCCGACCACCTGTCCTCTCTGAATGTCAGTCGGACTCCTCGGGTGATTACATACATGAGCTCGCTACAGCCGGCAGAGCACGGACTGTATTACGCATGCCCTCTTTTTATATCCATTTACATATTCATCTGTGTCTATTGGGCCTCTGCGTTTCGCGGTCTTGTTTGTGTGATGTCATCTTACAGTGAGGAGGTTGTTTTACACCACAATTGTACGTTCTTCGAGACCTCTGGGTAATTGGAGAAGTGGGAGGGTTGTGCGCACGTAATCCAGGATAACCACACCATTTGCTACTTGCGTGACAGATGGCCGTCCAAAGTCGGCACCGGTTGCCCATTGGTCTCGTGGGTTTATGTGTAGTCTTTTGTGTTTGATGTTTACATGTCGTGTCTCTTTTCCGTCTCGTGCTGTACTCGTCTTTTGTGTTTTTGCATCGGGTCTTTTGGTGTTTTACTGTTGATGCTGCAACGGGGTCTTGTTGGAGATCTCCTCCCTTCTTTTTATACCAGGTAAACACATCAATAACTGTTAGAAAAAATTCCTTGCTCCAACTTTGCGAGAAAAAAAAAAATTTGCCCCGGTCCGGGGCGAAAAAAAATATCTCGCTCCGACAAAAAACCCAAGCCCCCCCCCCCCCCCCTAGAATATGAAACGGACCGTGCCTTACATTGTTTAGATTTGAGGATCACTGACGAGGGTTAAGTACCCGAAACGTCCATGTCTGGTCCATGATGCCAATTCATATGTTCTTAAATGATCCTATTCAATATGAAGACTAAACATTTATACTACTTGGTGAATGTCACTGCTGGTGGACCAGGAGTCCCCAATGGCACATGTAGTCAAGTTAGATCAAATTCGGTTGATCGTTTCTTCAACGCCTTCTTAAATTTCTGTTATCAAAATTTCTTGAAATTTCTAAAACAATCGTCCTGTGGCATCATATCCCAGCCCATCTTGCTACGTCTTTCGGTACGCTTTTTCGACATAGTAAACAAAGGAGGGGATCTCCAACAACACCCGGTTGTAGCACCCACAGCAAAATCCCAAAACACCCAATGTAAAAACACAAAGCAGACAAGCACGGAAAGAGACGCATAAGGGACAAGGAACGTCGACGCACAACAAAGAAACATCAAACACAAAGGACTACACATAAACCAACGAGGTCAATGGGCAACCGGAGCCGACTTTGGACGGTCATCTGCCACGGAAATAGCAGAAGGTGTGGTTATCCTGGATTACGTGCGCACAATCCTCCCACTTTTCCGATTGCCCAGAGGTCTCGAAGAACGTACAATTGTGGTGTAAAACAACCTCCTCACTGTCAGATGACCACACACAAACAAGACTGCAAAACGTAGGGGCCCAAACAACACAGATGAATATGTAAATGGATATAAAAAGAGGGCGTACGTAATACAATCCGTGCAAAATCTTTCTTTTTATATGACAGTATACATTCTCATTTGTACAAATTCAAATTTTCAGGCCAATCTAACGCATTCTTTCGCAGTTATAGACCTTTAAAAACGTCATTAATTCATTCCACTAGGCGCCACCTACAATGTATTGAGTTTTTACTATAGAGGTATATGGAGATTTAATTATTACAAAATCGACAATAATAGAGTGGTTACTGCATATTTTCAAATAATTTTTTTCTGGCTCATTTTTTCCTCTATCTAGACCGTTTGGAGTAAAATTTACATTTTCAATAAAAAATTATTTTCAGGGACACTGCATCTTTAAGAATGCGCTTGTACAAGACTGTAGATTGGTCAAGTACCAAGCCTAGTGTCCGTCTGGAGACATTAGGATCATATCCACGGTATAAAAGGCGTTTGATGATTCTGACGCATTTTCGATAGTGATGTTGTCTATCTTTGATCATTCTTATCTTGTTAATAATGTCACCATAAAATGCAGGTTGTGAAATACCCAAAGTAATATACTCTGTTGCCTGTATTGGTCCGAATTTCAGGAGAAGTTGACATTATTTTTTGTAAAATTTCCAGAAAGTCTTTACTAGTTTGTGAAAGCGAAAACCTTGTCCTAAAAGTTTCTTGGTAATTTGTAAATTTCTACTATGAAAATCCAAAACATCAGTACATGCTCTAGCATACAGGATGAGCTGTGACATATAGATACGATAGGACGGTAATCTAGGAACATCAAAGTCAAGCCAGGGGAAATTTACTATGTTAAAACCAAAATCATCTCTTTTGTCATACACACATGTATGGATCTCTCCGTTAACAATTTTGATATTTATGTCCAAAAATGGTGTTTCTGTGTTTGAAACGTTTGCCTTGTTTAGAATCAATTCTTGTGGATTAATAACATTTATATACTTTACAAAAACAGGATTGTCGATAGTAAGAATATCATCCAGGTACCTAGAAGTACCAATGAAGCATTTCACATCATCATTTTTCTTTGCTTTTGAAGATTTTGGATAAATTTCTTTTCATACGTGTATAAAAATAAATCTGCAACAAGAGGCGCACAATTAGTACCCATTGGAATCCCTACAACCTGCTTGTAGAGTTTCTCACCAAATCTTACATAAATATTGTCCAAAAGGAAGGACAAGGCAATACACAGGTCAACACATGTCCATGATTTGTATGATTTGTAATCTGTGGCGGAAAAGAAACCCTTCGATTCAGAAGTACAAATATAAGTTTTCCCCTCTCGATCAAAACACCATTTAATGAATTTGGACAGTCGAGCATTTATTTTGTCGTGAGGAAGCGTGGTGTACATATTAGAAAAGTCGTATGAAGATATCGTATTTGCTTCAAAATTTCTTGATTTTATTGTGTCAATCACATCCCCTGAATTTTTAATAGACCAAAAAATGTTTACGCCATTCCTAATCATGACAGTTTCACAGTATTTTGCCACGTGTTCCTTTATAGCCGTGAGAGCTGACGTCAGATTTCTAGACAAAATTGTTGTTGAGCAGTTGCTAGAATCAGCAATGTTTCGAAATTGTAAGGAGACTTGTGAAGTTTTGGTATACAGTATATTGTAGGGAGATCCAATTTAGAAATAGGGATATTAAAAGAAGAAATTTCTCTGTTATGTTTGTTCAAAATATTGGGAACACTTTCGATATAAGTATTAGTAGAGGAAAGTTCCGAAACTAAAGTTGATATGTAGTAGCGTTTTCAAATAATTATGGTGTTGTTGGCTGCTTTGTCTGCAGGCGCGAAGACATATTTTTCATGTAAATTTCGTAACTTGGATTTGAAATATCTTTCAGATTTAGAAATTGGATTTTAAAAAAGATGAGGATTTTTGCGGTAGTTATCTAATCGAATATCGGTAATATCAAAAATGAGGATTTTTCCAGTCATCCAGAGCATGCGATTCGACTCCTTCCGATTTACACCATCGTTTGGTAAAGTTATCTAAAGCTTCCTTTAGCACTTCGCACATTTAAAAAAAACTATCTTGGATGGGATTCTATATCTATATATTCTATATAGAAGACCACGGAGCTGCCTGTCTCTGATAATTGAAAAGTCACCTGTAATAATATGACCAATTGGTTTATATAAGTTCGATCAATTTCGGTTGATCGTTTCTTCAACGCATTCTACAATTTCTGTTATCAAAATTTCTTGAAATTTCTAAAAAGTGGGTCCTGCAGCATCATATCCAACCCATCCTCCTACGTCTTTCGGTACCCTTTTTCGACATAGTAAATTTCATACTTTTTTGGCATATCACATTGTTTAGATTCGAGGATCACTGACGAGGGTTGAGTACCCGAAACGTGCATGTCTGGTCCTTGCTGCCAATTATCTGTGCTTAAACGATGCTATTCAATTTGAAGACGTTAAACATTCAGACGTTAAACATTCTCAAGAAGCAGGACATGATTCAAGAATTTTAGGATCTTGTGTAACTTTAACTGTAGTTAAAAACGAAATTTCGAATAGGTCTCTTATACAAAATAAGAGGAGGTTCTAAATTGTCAAAATATTGAGGAATGGCACTTTGTACGCGATGATCCCGAAAAATATTAGAGATGTTCAGAAGATCAAATCCTTTGTTAATAAGTGGAATTTTTATGAATCGTCTTTTAGGGAAGGTGTTTTTAACCAAAGGATATAGTTTATTTTGTGCGAATGCAACAATGATGTTTAGCCTGAATCAATCAGTCTTTCTTAAGAATGCAACCAGTGCTTCATCCAAGACAGATTTTAATTGAACTGCTGGAACTGATGAGAGAGCATGTAGCAGTTCATGTCTGCCGCCGTTTCGTGCAATGATCAGTAGATCTTAGAGGGTACGATGTACTCTAGCTCTTTTTTCTGAGTTTTTTTGTTTCGCCTTTTACCGTGAGACCTATGCTTCCTTTTAGTGTAAGGGCGGATTGAAAAAAACATTAATATTAATATTCCATACCTTTTTGGCATATTACATTATTTAGAATTGAGGATCACTGATGAGAGTTAATTAACCGAAACATACATGTATGGTCCATGTTGCCAATTTAAATGATGCTATTCAATATGAAGACGTTTACATTCCCCAAAAATCCATAAAAGCATCATTTTGTATTTCTAGAGGAATGTTCCTCCATACTGTTTAAGTGACTTGCATTTTATATTTTTGAAACGATCATTTTTCATTCTTGTGTTATTTTTTAGGGGATGTTCCTCCAAATTTCTCCAAACTGTATTTGTCACGTGTACATTATACATGTTTTTCTTAATCACCATTTCCTAGACGATGATCAATGTATCCGATTGATATTTCTTTGTTTACGCACGTTCCGCTTCAGAAGAATAATCAAATTAACATTATCAAATAATATGCTATCCCGTTATCTCTGTTCCCTTCGTTCCGACGGAAAATCGGCAAATTTGTTGATACAGACAGGTAGAATTCCCAGGGAAACCTCTCAATTTTCAATAGGCACCAGTAGGATATTTAATGCACACCTGCCATGCTGGTGTATTTTTTTAGATCGCGAGGTACATTAAGGATATTAGTCCGTTCGACATTCTTGACGTAAACTCTATAAGAGATAGCAAACAATATTTTATAAAGTACATGCTATTAACCATCGTGGGAAACCCACAATCTATTGCCCTACGATTATAGGTCGTGGGCGCAATTGTAAGAGAATTCTCGTTTTAATGCGTCATACGGTTATATAAAGTAACTGTGACGAAAAAGTGGTTAGTGTGTGTTATGTGTAAATGGATACCGAATTCCCCACACAGATGCTCAGTGATGTTGCCTTAGTTGTGCAATGAGCGTAATGCAATTGAAGTAGGTTGTGTCCATGAAATGGTAACCCTACAATCTGTTGACAGTGACTCAATTAGCACTCTGTTACAGGCGACAGACACTAGAGAATGAGATGCACTTTCAGGTGCTCCGCAGTTAGGAATAAAATTAGTAGCGTGATCCCTTCTAGGAGCTCCTGGTCACATAAAATAAATCTGGATCCTTGAGTAGTGTATAACTACAGTGAAACGCGAAGTCGATGTAAAGTTTGATGATATATTCAGAAATGCATGTAAATGGAATAAACAAAGTTGCAATAAGTTATACAAAGATGCACTTTAGTACATAGCCAAATAATTTCTTTAATAGATTTCTCTCAGACTCCTTAATATTTCTCAATTTCTTCTATTTATACAAATAATTAGCATAATTAATTAAGACAAAAATAGACATGATTCTTAATTTTAACCAATAGAAATGTTTCTGATGAAATAAATATCTGATGCAATTTCTGATGAAATATACTCAATAGGTAGGGCAATAGGGCACAATTATCTAAGTCGTAAACAGTAAACATCTGGTATTAATTATTGACCTAGATTATGATACAAGGAATGACCATGAAACACAGTGGGGGCTGCTAAATATAGATTGACCAAAATATGAATGATGAAATTAGGTGACCATGATTCTAAAGGGCAAAGTAATTAACAGAACATTGAAAATAAGACAAAATGTATACAAAAAGGGGGGAGCTAACTAAAATTCACAACACAGCCCCCTACTTAGCTCTGAACTTCCACTGTTCAGAAAAACATTGACAATATCATATGGTAAACATGTACAGAAATGTATAACAATTTAAGACAAATACTTGAGACAAAATGAAATAACATAGTGAATTTTGTTACAATATTGAAACATAATTATACAAATGAAAATAACAAAGTTAAAAGTTTTGAGCACCATTAATATTGAGTATTGAAAATAACAATGTTTAAGTTTTGAGCACCAATGATATAGTCACAAATATTACCCTGAACACATTACCGGTATTTAATAATAAAAGAAATGTATAAAATCTAACTACACATGATATAACAAAACAACCATTATGTAACAAGGCACATATGTTAACTTCATAAAAACAAACAGCAGTAATATGTCATAAAAACGACTAAAAAACTTAGGTCCACTAATAACGCTCGGACGGACTTTGTACAAAACTAAATTCTCAAAACACCATGATAATGGGTCTTGGCGAACATTCAAATTTACTAATAGGGCTCTAAGATACCAGGTTAATACAGGATCATAGTGCACCATATTAAATTAATCAAAAATATTATTTACACATTAAGAAGAAAACAACTTAGAATCAACATTTCAGTATTAAAAGAATACCAATTACAAGATGTTATAATAGTACCAACATACATGTACACATAGTTTATTGCGCCTGGTTAATGTTTTATAACTCCTTAATATCTGCTTCCTTCTTTCTAAGGGCTTCCGCATGTTGACAAAGCTCATCCTCCATATAGTTGATGAACTCACCCCACTGGAAATTCCTTGGGTCATGGTGGACCGATGTGGAGAAATGATGTTCTCTTCTTACTGTCTCTACACCATTCTTTTTTGACCTAATAGTAATAAGTGACAAGGAAATGGTTTCTATTCGTTCATCAACTTCTAGCTCATCTTCATCATTTGAATCATCGGACACATATATTTCATCTATCTCTATGCCGGATCCGATTCCACTTGGCCCGGCTTGTACTTCCTCGTCAAATTCAGAGGCATCTTCTTGAATGACTATCTCCGGCACCAGCTTCTCATCCGAGGCACCAGGACAACTTGGGCCTCCAGTAGATTTTATATTTACCTCCTGATCCAAGGCACCAGGTAAACTTGGGCCTTGGACAGTTCCTTTTTCTTGAGTTTCCTCACTAACAGTAACATTCTCGTTCTCATCTTTTCTGAACAATGGCTCTGTTCGCACTCTTTTTTCATTTGGTCCAGTCACTTCTACATTTCCTCTGTCCGTATATAGAAAATTGGCTTTTCCAGCTAGATCTTTTGCTTCAGTCTTTGGGACGTGATGTACTACCTCCAAGTGAATAGCTAAGTATTCACGCCTGTAAAATATTCTATCACAGGCATCACCTCCTTCCATCTTTTCTCCGCATTGTACATACTTTACATTATCGCTATGGACAGCGTTATAGTGCCTTTTTAGGTTCCTCCCATTCGCATATTCTGCTCCGCACTTGTCACATTGAACTCCCATACTTGCTTCTTGAATTCTCTCTACGAATCTACTTGGCGTGTTTAATTTCCTTCCCTTTCTAGTGTATCTTTGCGCATGTCAGGTGGTCTCTATTTCCCGCGTTTGATCGGGCCGGTCGGGTCCCTGAATCCGGAATGGTAGTTTCATCACTCGAGCTGACACCAAGCTGGGCACCATCTGAGTTTTCTGAATCTTCGGATAATTCAGATGGATGTTCTATCTCTCTCTCACTGTTTTCAGGTTGATTATTACCAGACATTGCACCGTCATCATTTTCAAACCCAGTTGTAAATTGGGTCAAATCTGGAAATTCAACAAGGCGCTGATCGGACTCATTCGATCTTTTAAACCAGGAAAACTTTTTATTTCCTAAATATGGTTTTAAAATATCTCCGTGTACTACTACGGCTGGTTTATTTTTAGAACATTTAATTTCGAAAGTGACATCACTAAGTTTATCTATTATAATCCACGGTCCTGTCCAGTGTCGCGCTATTTTTGCTTTGATTCCAGGGATGTTTTTCTTTTGATTTCTCCATACGAGGTCGCCAATATTATACTCGACGGGTCTAACTTTGGTGTCATACTTTATTTTCTGTCTTTCTGCTGCGGCTTTTAGATTTATTCGAGCAAATTCATGTGCTTCATTTAAATAAATGTCCAATTGAGTAACATATTCAGAAATAAAATGGGTTTCGTCTTGACATTCTAGGGGCTCAGTCAATATCTCTAAAGGAAAGGTCATTTCTCGTCCAAAAACCATCCTATGCGGTGTTAATCCTGTACTTTCGTGGGGTGTTGAATTATACGCCATGGTGATAAAATCTAAGTGTAGATCCCAATCTTTTTGATGTTTTTGAATATATTTCGAGAGCATATCGTTTACAGTTCGGTTCATTCGCTCTACCATTCCATCGGACCGAGGATGTAACGGCGTTGTGCGAGTTTTGTTGATTTCCAATAACTTGCACATTTCTTTAAATATCAAGCTTTCATTTTGCCTGCCTTGATCAGAATGAAGTTCCGCCGGGCAGCCATATCTTTTTATCCACGCCCTTACCAAAATATCTGCAACAGTCTCTGCCTGCATATCGGGCATCGGATATATTTCTGTTAATTTGGTGAAATAATCGGCCACAACCAGAATATATGTTTTTATTTTCTGTGATAGGGAAAGGTCCCGCAATATCGGTGGCTATCCTTTCAAACGGTGCTCCTACAACATAGGATTTCAGACCATGACGTTTCTTGAATCTAGGATCTTTTCATTCGCCGCAAATTTTGCACTGGTTAATATACAGCTTTATGGTATCCTGCATATTACGCCAGTAAAACGGGCATAATTTTGCCTTCTCATACGTCTTCTTAATTCCAGGATGTCCGCACGTTCGGGCATCATGTAGATACCATAGAATAGGATCTACCAATGACCCGGGCACGCAGATCTTCCAACGGACAGGTCGGGCTGCTTCTTTCCACTTCATTTCTAAGACACCATTTTTTATATCCAAAAGTTCCCATTTGGCAGACTAAAACTTAAATTCAAGGCTTTTATCGCTTATTTCTTCCCAGGCGGGTTTCTCTGTTTGTTCACTTTTTAATTTCAGAATTTTTGAGAAAATTTCATCAGATTCCTGATATCTTTTTACCGTTTCTAGACTTAAGTCGGCGTCTGGTTTTTGTTTTTGTTTTGCAGGGCGAGGTTGGTTCCGCTTCCTCCCCCTTCTTACTGTCGGCAATTCTCCTGAATGGTGGTCTATATGCGAGCTCAAATTATTCTGGGCGGGCCTCTCGACTCCCGTACGACGTTGGTCCTCCTCTTGTTCACTATCAGACTCGTCTGATATCGCTTCTATTATGTTTGTTTTATCTCCCTCTTTCATGTATTTTATTTCTGTTTCAATCGGGCCATCATATTCATACTGCCAGGGCATTTCACATTGCTTACAAATTCCACCATCACAAGTTACTAGTCGTGAAATTGCGTCTGCGTTGCCATGGCGAGTCCCAGGCCTATGTTCGATTTTCATATGGAACTGACTGAGCTGTTGTATCCAACGGTGAACTTGTCCATCAGGCTCCCGAAAATTCTGCAGCCATGTTAATGAACCGTGGGCAGTTCGTAGGCGGAACGGGCGTCCAAGAAGGTAATGCTTAAAATACTTAGTAAAATAAACTACAGCCAGCATCTCTCTTCTGGTGACGCAATAATTACGCTCTGGTTTATCCAAACAGCGGGATCCGTAAGCAATTACACGCTCCTTCCCGTCCTGAACTTGTGATAACACAGCTCTAATGGCGTAGGCGCTGGCATCAGTATCCAGTATAAACTCGGACCCGTCAGCCTGCGGAAACGCCAGAATAGGTGCTGAAATTAACCTAGTTTTCAGGTCTTGGAACGCATTCTCAGTCTGATCATCCCAACTAAATTTTCGGTCTTTCTTCGTTAGATCAAACAGAGGTTTAGCTATTTTAGAAAAATCTTTGACATATTTTCTATAGTAAGACGCTAACCCAAGAAACGAGCGCGTTTGCGTTACTGTAGATGGTCTCTTCATGTTTTTGACTGCAGTAACTTTATCTGGATCAGTTCGAATACCTTCTTTTGAAACAATGTGCCCGAGAAAAGATATTTCTTTCTGGAGAAAATGGCACTTTTTAGGCTTTAGCTTTAAACCTGCCTGCGTTAATCGATCAAATACCTTCTTCAGATTCGAAAGATGATCATCAAAAGACTTTCCGAAAACGACAATGTCATCCAAATATAAAACAGCTACTTGCCATTGTAGCCCGAACAATGTTTTCTCAATGATTCTTTGGAAAGTGCTAGCAGAATTACAGAGCCCAAACGGCATCGTTGTAAACTGATACAGTCCGCCCCGAGGTGTTGCAAATGCGGTCTTTTCTTGATCCTCGGTGGCCATTGGGACCTGATGATAGGCCATGTCCAAGTCCATAGATGAGTACCAGTCCGCACCCTGTAACGTGTGTAAGTTTTCGTCTATTCTCGTTAACGGGTAAGCGTCATTTATTGTTTTCTCATTTAGCTTCCGGTAATCGACGCACATGCGCCAATGGTTTGTGAAGACCACGGACTATCTGATTTCTCTATAAGACCACGTTCTTCTAGTTTACGGACTTCAACTTCAAGGGCCTGTCGTTTGTATATTGGTATTCGTCTCGGCGGTTCCCGAACGGGCTTTTCGTCTGTTAACTTAATCTTATGCACACCCATGTTTGATCTACCAACTTCACCCGGTCGGGCAAAACAATGTTGATTCTCAAGTATAAACGTCTTAAAACGCTCTTCCTGTTCATCATCAAGATGTTCACAGCTTTTCGTGAACATAGGACACAGGTACTCGGGCACGGCGCCCAAGCTCCTTGACATGTCCACCTCTCCAACTTCACTTGTGGTCGCCAGGTTCATATTTATTACTGGTCCGATTTTAGAAACTGGGGTAAACAAAGCGATGTGTGTGTTCTTGTAAACTCGCACATCATTCGCTCCCGGATTATATACTCTAGTATATACAACTTCATTCGCTGCATCAACCAGTGTCCTGGCTTAAGCTAGCCCATGGCGCTCCATGAAAGGGCGCTCAGGCGTTAAAATACCAAACGAACTAGAGCTACCACGAAATTTAGCCCGGTTAGTCAAACCTGACTTTATCACAGCTTCATGTCTCGCTGGTACCAATACGGTCTCAAGAGCAATTACTCTTTTAGACTCCGATTCTCGTGAATTTCCTAAGGGTATTCGCTTCCCCTTAATAATAAAACTATACTCATCATGATCCCATGTACATCGATATGCAGTAATAAAATCTTCGCCAATCAAATTATTCCGAACACCACCAACTACCACTTCATGTTCAAAAACAGAATCTCCGAATGTAATTGCCATTATAGCTTTTCCTAAACATTTTAGTTTTTGACCATTGGCGACAATAAAATTACTGTTCTCTGGTTCAAGATTTGGTTTGTCAACGATGAGATCAAACGTCTCATTTGTAATAAAAGTGCTCTTGGCACCAGTGTCAATCTTCCACTCAACAGGGGTACCCTCAATTTGGCCCTGCACAACCATATTTGATACACCTCTAACTTTCACCCTGGGGGCATGGTCGCCCATACATTCGACTGGATTTCCAGGAATGCTGGCCGCCTTTGTATCAACATCATCATCGCCTTCTTTATTAGGCATAACATCTTCCTTAATTCTGACTCTTTTCCTCTTCTTTTTCTGTTTCCCTACTTCATTTTTATCGATAGGCCTCACTTGGGTGACCGACACCTGGCCTTCAGTGCCGGTCTCTCCTAGTTTAACGGCTTAGACGCAGTCTCCTCGGACAATCTCTCCTGCCCGACCGGACCACACGGGCCTCTATCGATGTTCTGGGTCCTATAATTTCCTCTATATCTCTGAAATCTTCGGTTAAAGGGCCTCCCTTGGGGACCTCTACCGGTAAACCTCTGATTCAATCCTCCATAGCTATCGCTTCTATAATAATTATGTATGTGCCCAGTAGAACCTGCCCTTGGAGGTTCACTGGCATCTGTAACCATGGCTACTTTTACATTATTATCAACTTCATAAATAGGCCTATTAGCCGGCTTCTCTTTAGCCAAATCCTTCTCTCCAACTCGTAAACATTCCTCTTGCATGGCATTTATTGCAGCACTCTGCAAGGTTTTTGGTCGGGTCCTCTTAACTGCTTGACGGAAGTCCTCAGACTGGCCACACTTGTCCAAGAAAGCTTTAATAGCATTCTCCTCAACTATATCAGGGTTTTCGGGGTATGCCCTCCTGTATAGGCCTTCAAGCGCCTGACCAAAGTCCCTTAGCGACTCTCCAGCCTTTCTTGTCCTCAATTCTGCTTCAGCTACATATTTTTCCTTCATTGCTGTATGGCCAAACCTCTCTTCCATCTTTTGTTTCAAACGGTCGTAATTCCGTTGATAAACAAGTTGTAAACCATAAGCAAACGTCTCAGCCTGTCCTCTAAGGGTACTCAACAAGACCCGCCTTGACTTCTCAGGATCCCGGGCGTTCAGTTCTGCAAGGTTTTCAAAATACTGGAGAAACTCGTTCCAAACATCATCACTGCTTCCCGAAAAAGTTCTTCTGACTGGATATTCTTGGGTATGTGGAGATCCAACATTTAGATTTTCCTTAGGTACTCCCTTAATTTGATCATTTTGATGCGACACCAGGTTCACAGGGTCACATTGATCAAATGTAAACGTCTTCAAATTGAATAGCATCATTTAAAAACAGATAAATTGGCAACGTGGACCAGACATGCACGTTTCGGGTACTTAACCCTCATCAGTGATCCTTAATCCTAAATCTAAACAATGTAATATGCCAAAAAGTATGAAAGTTACTATGTCGAAAAAGGGTACCGAAAGACGTAGCAGGATGGGTGGGATATGATGCTACAGGACCCACTTTTTAGAAATTTCAAGAAATTTTGATAACAGAAATTTAGATTGCGTTGAAGAAACGATCAACCGAAATTGATCGAACTTGGCTACATGTGCCCTCGGGGACTCCTGGTCCACCAGCAGTGACACCCACCAAGTGGTATAAATGTAAACGTCTTCAAATTGAATAGCATCATTTAAAAACAGATAAATTGGCAACGTGGACCAGACATGCACGTTTCGGGTACTTAACCCTCATCAGTGATCCTTAATCCTAAATCTAAACAATGTAATATGCCAAAAAGTATGAAAGTTACTATGTCGAAAAAGGGTACCGAAAGACGTAGCAGGATGGGTGGGATATGACGCTACAGGACCCACTTTTTAGAAATTTCAAGAAATTTTGATAACAGAAATTTAGATTGCGTTGAAGAAACGATCAACCGAAATTGATCGAACTTGGCTACATGTGCCCTCGGGGACTCCTGGTCCACCAGCAGTGACACCCACCAAGTGGTATAAATGTAAACGTCTTCAAATTGAATAGCATCATTTAAAAACAGATAAATTGGCAACGTGGACCAGACATGCACGTTTCGGGTACTTAACCCTCATCAGTGATCCTTAAAATGTCATAGAACTGGCCGCTTGGGCTGCTCCAGGATCTGGTGCTGCCCGAGTAGAACCAGCTTGACCAGAGGACAAACTTCCACTTTGATCAGAGTCCATAACATCTAGGCCTTGCCCTGTTCGACCAGCAGGAATCTGTGCATGACCCATATTTGATCTCGCACGAGTCCCAGGTTGTTGATCGGGCATTTCTAAAGGATGGTAGGGCTCTTCACCAGGAGTAGAAAAATATTCATCAACGTCTTCATGAACCTCAGGTTCCACATCATCCTCACAGCGTACAGAATTGAATCTTGTTCCTCTACAGTATTGCCATACCAGCTTCAACATTATAGTGAAAATCATCAAAGAAATAACGGACAACAAACCGACCATTACATATTCTTGAGACCTTTGAACTACTTTAGTCTCTGGAAAATAATTCCAGGCAAAAATAACACAACTACTACAAATCACAAAAATACTGACCCAGATTAACCAAAATCTACTCCATCCTGAACCATACTCTACACCATCAACCCTGTCCCGGACTGCTCCTCTATGGTTGTTCATTGGTGAAGCTTGCCCGTACTTCCGAGTATTCGGATCGCCTGGCTTCTTCTCCACATGAACACCAAAAGGGGTCCTAGGGAACAGTTGAGTATAAATACCTGAGTCTGCTGGAGAAAACAACCTGGTTCTGCTACTGTTAAAATTTCTTACCTCAGAGGGCATACTTGCCCGGGCAGGTGTCCTCCTTGTTATCCTTGGTGTTTCCATTCCTGAACAAATATCGCACTAAATATCACTATAGCTATCAAAGTCACTGCAAAGGATCCCAACGCTGCCACCAATGTGACGAAAAAGTGGTTAGTGTGTTTTTTGTAAATGGATACCGAATTCCCCACACAGATGCTCAGTGATGTTGCCTTAGTTGTGCAATGAGTGTAATGCAATTGAAGTAGGTTGTGTCCATGAAATGGTAACCCTACAATCTGTTGACAGTGACTCAATTAGCACTCTGTTACAGGCGACAGACACTAGAGATGCACTTTCAGGTGTTCCGCAGTTAGGAATAAAATTAGTAGCGTGATCCCTTCTAGGAACTCCTGGTCACATAAAATAAATCTGGATCCTTGAGTAGTGTATAACTACAGTGAAACACGAAGTCGATGTAAAGTTTGATGATATATTCAGAAATGCATGTAAATGGAACAAACAAAGTTGCAATAAGTTTTACAAAGATACACTTTAGTACAGAGCCAAACAATTTCTTTAATAGATTTCTCTCAGACTGACTTAATATTTCTCAATTTCTTCTATTTATACAAATAATTAGCATAATTAATTAAGACAAAAATAGACATGATTCTTAATTTTAACCAATAGAAATGTTTCTGATGAAATAAATATCTGATGCAATTTCTGATGAAATATACTCAATATGTAGGGCAATAGGGCACAATTATCTAAGTAGTAAACAGTAAACATCTGGTATTAATTATTGACCTAGATTATGATACAAGGAATGACCATGAAACACAGTGGGGGCTGCTAAATATAGATTGACCAAAATATGAATGATGAAATTAGGTGACCAAGATTCTAAAGGGCAAAGTAATTTTTAATTACAATGTAGTATAGTATAGTTTATTAATCAAATGCAGTATATACAATAAATAGAAAATTACAATCAATATAATATCAAGGTCAACATCAAGAATGAACTAATTGAGATGCATGATAATACAAAATATTAATAACGTAAATGTGTTCAAAGAAGTAAGCTATATGTTAATTACAAGTTGCTAATTACGAACTAATGTATTTCTAAGCTTAAAAGCCTGTTTCAAAAATTTTCCAAAATTACAGAGGTCTTTCGTATTATTTGAGCTAAGTAATTGGACTAATTTGAAGATAGAGGGTCTTCTATAATAATATGCTTTTAAATATTTATTTCTTAAATTCACAAATGCGGGACACTTCAAAATAAAATGAAACTCATCCTCAATATCTAACTTACATAAATCACAAGTTCGTCTTTCACGTGGTATGCTTTTATATCTTCCTGTTTCAATATTTAAACAATGCGACGAAAGTTGCAGTCTACTAATAAGAATCTTATATTCATTAAAAATAGGTTTAGACAAATAAGACTGTAAGG
This sequence comes from Pinctada imbricata, assembly GCA_033119305.1. NCBI lineage: Eukaryota > Metazoa > Mollusca > Bivalvia > Pterioida > Pteriidae > Pinctada > Pinctada imbricata. The sequence continues at coordinate 57,773,603 of VSWD01000001.1, forward strand.
TGACACTATCGACAAAATATTTATATAAAGAACATTTCGATGAAGCATTCAAATCAGATATAATATGTTGCTTATAAATATCAGTAAGTCGTTGTTTGACTTCCAAAATAATAAACTTTTCATTAAAAATAGCTTGATTTAACCATACATCATTAAGACCAATTTCTGATAAAATATTTCGTACATTTGATAACCAGTTTTTGCAATTGGGTTTTAGCAGCAATTCATCATGTAAATAATCAATACAAGACTTAAGAATGCAATTATCAGAATGTAATAACATTAACCAGTACTTAACCATTCTAAGTTTTCTAATGCAAATCATAGGAACCCTACCCAACTCTGCATAAATCATTGCATTAGGAGTTGATCTCTTTACCCCTAAAATACGTTGGTTTATGTGTAGTCATTTGTGTTTTATGTTTTTCTGTGATTTGACGTTCATTGTACTACTGCGTCTCTTTCTGTGCGTGTCATTTTTGTGTTTTACAGCGGGTGTTTTGGGAGGTTGCTGTTGATGCTGCAACTAGGTGTTGTTGGAGATCCCCTCCTTTCTTGCAAAAATCTAAATGTACTTTCTCTAGATCTTGTGCAGCATGTGCACCCCAAACTTCACACCCATAATAAGAAATACTGGAAACATTCGTATCAAATAAAGAAAGGAGGGTATGGTGATTAAAACTCATTTGATTACATTTTCTTTTCAGAGCAAATACCGCTTTTCTACATTGTAAAGATAACTGTTTTTGAGTTCTATAAAATTTTCCATTATAGTAAAAAACAATTCCAAGGTAACAAAATTCGTCAACTATTTCTATATTTTCTCCCTTATAAACCCAATGTTCTTGAGGTTTAACAATACCTCCATTTCTTAAAACCATAATTTTAGTTTTTGCTACATTAACAGTAAGTGACCATTTTTCTGTATATAATGCTAATGTGTCTAACATTGACTGTAAACCAGAAACAGATCGAGAAAATAGTACAGTGTCGTCTGCATACATCAACAAAAATAATGAAATCTCTTTAAGCTCAGTAGGTTCACAACCATTATTAAGAAAATCCATTTCACAATCATTTACATAAAATGAGTACAAAATTGAGGAAATTATCTCCCCTTGTAATAAACCGAGATAATTAACGAAAGGTTGTGAAATCTTTCCATTCAAAAGAACCCTGTTTTTAATTTGTCTATAAAGAGACTTAATGATAACAAGAATCCTTCCCCTCAATCCCAAATGCATAAGTTTACCCCACAATTTATCCCTATCAATCGAGTCAAAAGCTTGCTTATAATCAATAAAACAACAATATAAACGTGACTTGTTACTAAGATGCTTACTTATAATAGTATGAAGTGCAAATATAGCATCTACAGTGCTATGTTTTGATCGGAAACCAAACTGTGCGTCTGTAATGACGTCATTGTTATCTGACCATAGTATCAAACGTGAATTCAGAATTGATGTAAAAAGCTTACACATACAGCTAATTAAGCTTATACCTCTATAGTTTTTAGGATCATTACTACTACCCTTCTTGTATACGGGAACAACTAAAGCATAACATAAAATTGGCGGGAAAAAGCCTGTTTTAAACATTGCATTAAAAAGTTCCTTTAACAATGGCAATAGGATACTAGCGTATTCTAAAAAATACTCATTCAAAATACCATCTGAACTGTGACTTTTATTCCGTTTTAAACTTTTTATACATTTCAAAATTTCATCTTCTGTAATTCCTACATTCAACTCTTTCACAAACTAGTAAAGACTTTCTGGAAATTTTACAAAAATTATGATCAACTTCTTTTGAAATTCGGACCCATACAAGCAACGGAGTATATTACTTTAGGCATTTCACAACCTGCATTTTATGGTGACATAATTAACAAAATAAGAAGGATCAAAGGTAGACAGCATATGTATCAAAAATGCGTCAGAGTCATCAAACGCCTTTTATACCGTGGATATGATCCTAATGTCACCAGACGGACACTAAGCTTGGTACTTGACCAATATACAGTCTTGTACGAGCGCATTCTTAAGACTTGCACTCTGACTGACTGTGACGACGGGACTCCATGAAGGGCCCTGTCCAAACCTCTTTAGAGAAGACAGGGCCCCGACCACCTGTCCTCTCTGAACGTCAGTCGGACTCCTCGGGTGATAACATATATGAGCTCGCTACAGCCGGCAGAGCACGGACTGTATTACGCACGTCCTCTTTTTATATCCATTTACATATTCATCTGTGTTGCCTGGACCCCTGCGTTTTACGGTCTGTTTGTGTGTGGTCATCTAACAGTGAGGAGGTTGTTTTACACCATAATTGTGCGTTCTCCGAGACCTCTGGGAAATCGGAATAGTGGGAGGGTTGTGCTCACGTAATCCAGGATAACCACACCGTCTGCTATTTACGTGGCAGATGGCCGTCCTAAGTTGGCACCGGTTGCCCATTGGTCTCGTTGGTTTATGTGTAGTCTTTTATGTTTCATGTTTCTATGTTGTGAGTTGGTGTTCCTTGTCCCTTTTGCGTCTCTTTCTGTGGGTATCTGTTCTGTGTTTTTTGCATGGGTGTTTTGGAATTTTGCTGTGGGTGCTGCAACCTAGTGTTGTTGGAGATCCCCTCCTTTCTCTTCAAATACAATATTATCATCGTCCAACAAAAAATCTGATTCACTACTTTCATCACGCTCTGGATCATTACCACAAACTGACTTAAAATGCTCAAAAAAAGTTTTTATTTCAATGTCAATTTTACTATGTTTCTTTTTTGAAAAACGAGCATAAATTCCTTAGGGTTCTGTTTTCTAATGGTATCCAACATATTACCTTGATCAAACAAATACTTTCTTTTCAATTTGCGTTCCATAGTTTTATAGTCATTCTTAGTCTGTTGAAGTATAAAATGATTACCTGGAGTTTTACACACATTAAAATCATACAAAGATTTTCTATATAAACCATATAAATGTCTACAAGTATCATTAAACCATGGCTTATTATGGTATACTTTATCAATGACAAATATGGATAATGACCATATCCCTGTCTACAGTACAAAATCGATAATTCAGAAAATCAGAAACCGAAGGCATACAAAATCAGGACAAAACAGGAACCAAAGCAAACAAAAACAAAAACCTCCACCATATGAAAAGAAGCGAACTCCCGATATGAGAGTGAGACCAGGTGCCCAGGAAGAGTAAGCATCTCCTGCTTGCATGCAACACCCGTCGCTTCAATTCGGTAGAACTGTCACATCCGGTTACTTCCATTTTGGAAGATATAGAGTACAATCTTTGGTTGGATGGTTCAAATGGTCTATGACAGAATGACAAATATGGATAATGACCATATCCCTGTATACAGCACAAAATCGATAATTCAAAAATCAGAAACCGAAGGCATACAAAATCAGGACAAAACAGGAACCAAAGCAAACAAACAAAAACCTCCACCATATGAAAAGAAGCGAACTCCCGATATGGGAGTGAGACCAGGTGCCCAGGAAGAGTAAGCATCTCCTGCTTGCATGCAACACCCGTCGCTTCAATTCGGTAGAACTGTCACATCCGGTTACTTCCATTTTGGAAGATATAGAGTACAATCTTTGGCTGGATGGTTCAAATGGTCTATGACAGAATATCATCCACCATTCTTGAGAGTGGAACATCATAGTGTATGACGAGTTCCCCATATCGACCGTAGAACTTCCTCAGTGACGATGTTAGTCGGTCACAAACATATCCCTGACTGAGAAGCTTATCTGAAAGACGCCTAGCTCTCAGAACAAAATCCGTATATTTGGTACTTGCTCTGGCATAGCGTATCAACTGAGATATGAACACGTCATAAGCAGGCGATGAAGGGATGTTGCTACTCAGAAAAGGAAAGTTTGTAATGCTGAAATTGAAGTCGTCACGTTTGTCATAGAGTGAGGTGTTCATGTGACCATCAGTGTCGTAGGACAACATTATGTCCAAATAGGATGCTGAATTATTTGTCTCTGTGGTTTCTTTGACTTCAAGGTTCGAAGGATAGATACTGCTGAGGTAATCCGCGAATTTTGGATTATTGATGGACAACACATCGTCTATGTATCTGTAAGTGAAGTTAAAGTCAGAAGCTAAGTATCTTTTCCATTCAGAGACCAAAGATTGAATGAATTCAGCTTCGTACGAGTAAAGGAAAATGTCGGCAAGGAGTGGGGCACAATTGGTACCCATTGGAATTCCGACAATTTGCTGGAAGACCTTTCCTCCAAACACCACAAAAATGTTGTCGATCAGAAGGTTTAACATCTGAATAATGTCTGTTTCAGTGTACTTATTTTCAGAATCTGACTTTTCTTTTACAAAGTAGGTTTTGTCATAGTTAACAACAATAAATTTGTATTTGCGATTACCGTTCTTACTTGTAAACGCATTACTTATAATTTTTGCGAGTCTTTCTTTCAATTTAGAATGTGGAATTGTAGTGTAAAGTGTCGAAAAATCAAAGGCTTTGATCGAATGGACTCTACTAAAATGAGTGGATTTCAGATGTTCTAAAAGTTCCTTCGAATTCTTTAAAATCCACATCTGGTTGATACCACTGCGAGAATATACTGTCGAACAATATTTTTGTAGCCCAGATTTGATTTCAGATAAAACTTTGGTGAGTAAGATCGATACAGATTTGGTAGAACATTTTGAGGAACCAGCGATGAAACGTTGTTTGTACGGATTCTTATGCATTTTAGGTATGCAGTATAAGTATGGTAAATCTAAATCTAAATTGGTAGTGTCGAAGCCAAAGGGAGCAAGAGCTGATTTGTGGTTATCTATTATTTCAGAGGCAGAAAGGTTTGTTGGGGTGTAAGTGGGATTTCCAGGTGTCGAATTTAAACCCAACTCGTTAACTAGACTGTCGAAATAGTACTTTTTGCAAGTAAATGTGTAATTATTTGAGGCTTTGTCCGCTGGTGTGATGACATAATGTTCTTGGAGGTAGGTAAGTTCTGTGATAACATCAGGGTCTTTAAATATAGACACGAATCTGGTGTTCACAGTTGATTTTAATCGGTTAATTCTAGATAAAAGTAACCCTCTGATTGATTTTATCCATTCGGAAAGGGTGTCGAGCTGTACATCCTCTTTCTTTGCCCAACGTCTTGCATATTCCTCACAAGAGTCCATGATAATTTTGACATTTTGGTTCCATGTAAAGGACATACTTTCTCTGTATTTGGGACCCTTTTTTAACAATTCTCTCAACTTGTCGTTCTTGACTATACTAAGGTCACCAGTAATAACGTGTCCACAAGGAGAGTAGTTGAAATCCGATGAAATATTGACATTTTTCTTATTACTCCTACTACCTGTTGTCGCAGGAACTTTATGATAGTCAGACATAATACTACTTAATTCATGTATAAACGAAGTAACACAATTGTTAAGACCATTTTCAGTGTCAATATCATTGTTTTCAATACACAGTTCTAAACGATGCAGATTTTGTTCAAGAGCAGTTTTACTTTCAGATGCAAAATTTTCATTCCATCTGTATTTCACATGATTAAGACATTCAGAACCATCACCATCTAAACTCGTATTAACAAAAATGGACTTCAGCTCAATATGTAAAGGTGCGTGATCAGAATACATATTAAAGTTACAAACTATAAATTTCTGAACGTAATCAAACATATCTTTGGTTGTTAAAACATAATCTAAAACGCTACTTCCATTCGGTCCACAATAGGTAAAATCACTAGAAAAATCTAATCTACCGTTCAATATACGTAAGCCACTTTCAATACATAATTGTATTAACTTTATGCCATATGTGTTAACATTGTGATCTGGACAATTACGATCAGGTCAGTATTCGTCACTCTCGTAATCAAATAAAGTAGACCGTATCGAGTCATGTACAAAATCACAATCAATAAAATCTTTAAGATTCGCACATCTACCGTTTAAATCACCAGCAAGCATAACTTTGCCTCTTTCAAAATAACCTGCAATTTGATTCTCTAATTGAAAAAATATGTCACAATTGTAGAATTTGAAGAATGAAGATCTATCAGGTGGAAGATAAGCACAACATATATATAATGTTTCATCTAAACCTGTAATCAAAGGGTTGACTTTCAACCAAGCAAATGTATGAAACAAAATGGCATCAATTGAAATATCTTCATCTAGAACACTTCGAATACCAATCATCATACCCCCACCCTGTTTACATTTTGTCTTAGATCTAGGGATAAACGTACATGTAAAATCAGAAATAGTATAATCAAAGTCATTTTCTATACAGCATTCAGTTAAGCAAAATATATCATAAGTACAAATAAAATTGAGAAAAGGTGTGTCATTAAGTTTTTTCTCTAGGCCACCGTTAATATTCCAGCATAGGAACTTGATGTTTGACTTGTCACCGTGTCCCAGATCCTCCTGTCTGTCCTAACGGGAACCTGTGCGGGGGCGTTTACGATCCTGCTGCGAGGGCGTTGTACGGTGTGCCGTTTGTGTCTCTGCACTCGCGGTTGGCGGGATGTACTCTGTACTGTTAATGTACAATCGGTCGCGTACAAGTCTTACTTTATTGTTCTTTCTTCTTTCTTCCTTCATCACCGGATAGAGCGCCTTCCGTCTTTGTTCAACTTCAGGGGAAATTGCTCCTGCACCCAGATGTTAGATCCCCTAAGCGTACGTGGTGCTTGTTTCCTCTCCAAATCTCTGTCCTTGTAGCTAGAGAATTTAGCAACAATAGGCCTAGGTGGACCACGGTGGTTACTTACTCTCCTACGTCCCACACGATGCACTCGCTCAAATTGTACCACCTTACGAATTTTCATTTTGTCATTTTTCCGTAATAGACTCCTCACAGTCTTCTCCGTCCTCCTCGGGAATTCCATAAAATAAGAGGTTATCTCTCATGGATCTACACTTTAGATCTAATACGTCCTCCCTAAGTTCATCTCTCGTACACTCCACCTCTGACTTTAGATCCGCCACTGACGACTCCGCTTGGGTTACTGCCTTCTTCGTACAATCTGTCTGCGATTTCAATTCAAGTAAATCCTCCTTAAAATCATCAAAGAAGTTGCCATAACCATCAAGGCATGTGTCTATGTCTCTCTGAGATTTCTGCAATTCTTTCACTTCTCTCTTAGCTTCACTGATCTCCATCTCTGTTTTTTTCACTCTTACTTCCAAATTCTCCATTTTACTAAATATTTCCTCTAATTTCTTCATTCGTCTATCCATATCATCTAGTTTGTCCATTTTAGCATTTAAAGATTGCAGCATGGTAAATATTCCATCTAAATCCTTACTAGTAACAATAGATTGTTTTTCTTCTGGATTATCATTCTCATTTATAACTCGTAAACTGGTACTTAGTGTATCACTCGTTTCGTCTAAACTACTCATGTTGAAAGTGTATATAGTGCGTACTGACAACTAATCACTGTGAACAAAGGAATCAATAAGAAATCGATTAAAAGTCGCCAAAAAGTTCCTTTTTGCGTTTAATGTCCACAATCAATCAATCATAATGAAACTCCTTATGAAAAATCAGCATCTCGAGTTTAGTAATTTCCGCAAAATAATAGTGTTTCTCGGAGACGAAAAATACACGTCCATTCATTTGATCTGACCACTCACTTTTTCCAAGTTTTTTCTAATTAACAGAACATTGAAAATAAGACAAAAAGGGGGGAGCTAACTAAAATTCACTACAGTGTAATATAATAACTCATACTACAGGTCACTGTACCAATATAATAGTATAAGACCGCGGCCTCAAAGTGATAGTATATCTTATAGTAACAAAATGCACAAAACCAGTGAAATTATCACTGCGACAGATTAACTGGAATGACAGTAATTTAAGTGACAATATATCTGATTTCAAGGTCAATGTCACTTAAAGACTCAAAGTCTATATCTCTGCGTTGTGGACAAAAGGTGATCGCATATTTATGACAACTTCTGATTTGTATCTCTGATTTTGCTGGGTTGTGAATTTATGTGGAAATAAGAGTCAATGTACATTGAGTTCATGGTTTATTAAATAAATATGACGATGATGTTGATGTATTTACAAATGAAATAATAAATAGCAATACGTTACTAAAAATAAATAGATAGGAAATTGTGATCTACACTGTACTCCCTGTCTCTTAAAAGTTTCAACTTAAATCTCACCCCAAAGATAATAAATATTTTCCTAATATTAACTAAGTTCCTACATGATTCTAAGCTCAATTAACGAAGTGAAATCAAATTCGTCGCACAGAGACGGAGACCGGGGATAGTGAAAGAGTGAGAGAGTGGAATAAGCTTTGAACCTTAGAGAAAGTTCTAAGTTCCGTGCCCAATCAGTCTCTCGAGTCACTTGCACCGGTTTTTATACTCGCGAGTAGTATACCATGCCAAATAGCCGCTATAATTAATGGACTAATTACTGATAATTGGCTATAGGTCACTTCACATGACCGAGTTTGAAGACAGGTCAAATGTACTAAGGTAAATTGATACGTAATAGATCACATGACTGACCGCTTTCTGGTTGACGTGAGATGTGCACGTGAGGGCATGTTGCATAACCGAAACAAAAGAAATCCATTAATATTAATAAATGCATGATACAGATCAGTAAAGGTAGAGGAGGCCCTAACAACATCTAGGGTTTGATTCAAACACCTGGTGAAGTTAATGATCCAGTATACTCTTCACACTCAGTGATTCTGTATAGATTATCATTGCCCCATAGAATAAGGTCCATTTGGAAACCTAAGTGTTATAGTAATACAGTCAATTACAACATCAACGATGTTGAATGATCAAAGATATGGAAACACAGGTGACGTGATGTAGCATACGCTTTCGATTTCTACTGTTTTGCTACTTTAACGTGTATCAGGAAAAAAAAACAATAAAAGAAGATGCATGAATACAGTTTAACATATTTTATTAAATCAAGAACAATGCATGTTACAAGAAATAAATTGAAAAATTACACGACTAAAATACCTCAAATGGGTAAAAAAAATTACTCTCCAAAAGGAAGCGTATTATTATGTACATATATATATATATATATATATATATATATATATATATATATATATATATATATATATATATATCACATTCATTACTGTTTTGATATTCATCAGGATTACAGTTTTTACATTTTAGCATCCCCAGCTGATTTTGATGGTCATCACGCTGATAGCATGGAATAACATCTTTCAGTTCTGGTAAATACCTCTCCATCGATTTCTGAATCTCCTTAAACTTAGCGTACTCTTTGGGTCTGAGACAGAGTCCTTTCCGAGTCGGTACAATTTGTTTTTCCTTTTCTGGTTTCCAATATTGTCGGATATATAAGGATTATCCTTGCTTACCGTAACGTAGACATTCAAGCCTAGGTGCCAATACAATTCTTCATTCTTCTCTATTGCTTCCTCAATATACACGAAGGGTTGGGAAACACTTCTTTATCAGCGAGTACCCTACAAGGATTGTAGCGAGGAGGACTGCCATGGCCAAGGCAATTCCTCCTACTGCCATGGCCTCATCAATATCTTCCCTGTAATATAAAAAAGAAATAATAAGTACATTGTGTCCTCAAAAGTTTTGAACAAGTAATAGAACGAATGAGAGAAAGATGATATAGAATAATGAATTTTGCAATACTTACAAAGTAAAAGGCTTTTTTCACAATTAAATATCGGTATTTCTTTTTAAATTAGATTATTTGAAAATTAAAAAAAATAAATCTAGTTTTTCTCATATAATTCTAAAATCATTTGTTCATTATAAAGAATAATTCATGAATTATCTTTAAGTACCCGAAACGTGCATGTCTGGTCCACGTTGCCAATTTATTTGTTCTTAAATGATGCTATTCAATTTGAAGACGTTTACTTTTATTTACAAAGTTTTTTATTCAGTATATGAAAATTGAAATGATTCTAAAATCATTTGTTAAGTAAATCTGTCACGAAGAAAAAAGTAAGTTTTTGTTAAGTTATGTTAGTTATCTGAAATTCATATTTTTACTTTACTAATCTAATTTTTGAATCTTTAAAATTATTTTTATGACAAATTTTACATTTAAATTTATTTGAATTTTGAACAAATTTTCCTGATTTGCATTTTGAAATTTTAACTTTTTGAATTTTATTTTTGGCAGTTTTCTTTAAACTTTAGATTAGACCCGAGGCATGACAATAAATGAGTTAGTCTACGATTTCTTTAGATTTCACAATTCTTTAGATATGTCCCCAAGCCACAAATCACCTTTTCCTAAAAAGAAGGGGGGAGATCTCCAACAAGACCCCGTTGCAGTAAAACACCAAAACACCCGATGCAAAAACACAAAAGACGAGTAAGAAATCTTCGGACACGCTGAGAAATTGTTTGCTCAGGTGTACCCAACATAATGGTTGCACAACTCATTGATGTCAATCTAAAAATGGTCTTTTGTTAAGAAATTACTCGGACCGACTAATTGTTTATTTAATTATTTAAGTGACCACGGTCCGAGCCATCCATACTCCGCGTGATAATTAAAAATTATATTCCTACGCGTCGATCTAAGAAATTTCATTGGCTAGTTCTTAGAAAGTACCAAAAAAGTAGATCCACCTAGAAAGTACCAAAAAAGTAGATCCACCTGGGAAGAAGTCCGCGTCCAAAGCGTCACTTTTCATGTGCGCTTCGCAATAAATGGACGTAAATTTTAATATCGGACTTTCTTCAATTTTTACAGGTAAATATGGCTATATTACTATTCAAAATATTCTATACATCAATTCATTTATCTATGTCAAAAATTACTCTTAAAAAAGTTGATTTTTGAATTATATTCATTACTATCATGTTTATGTCATGCATGTGGTTTGGCCAGATTTAAGAATTGTCTTGAATCTTAATTTGTGCAGTGATATTGATATTTGTGTATAAAATGTTACTTTCATTTTTGGGTTGAGATAAGTTTGTATGACCTTGAAAAATCAGTATGTTGATTGATGTATCATACTGTAGGTTTAAACTGTACCCATGAAATGACCCCTTTATGACATAATAGCGTGTCCTTGACCTTGATTTTTGCATTTGACCTTGATATCCGTACTTGTCATTGATTTTGTATTTGTCTTTGACCTTGAATTTTCGTATTTGACCTTGATTTTGGTATTTGACCTTGAACTTGATTTTTTTGCCCATGTTAACTTTGAAAATTGTGTTGTATATGAGAAAAGTTATATGTGAACATGTGGTGAAATTGTGTTATGTATGTTTTGTATTCTAAATGACGAACATTTCATGTGCGCTTCGCAATAAATGGACGAAACGTAATTTCGGACTTTCTTCAATTTTTACAGAGAGCCAATCAAGATGTAGCAACCTCCAGCCAATCCGTGCCTTTTAGCTGAGAGGGGTCGAAAACCCTCACACAAAAGTTGTTCTTTAAGTCCCGTGGGAAGACTGGTGAAAGAACCAAGATGACCCGGACCTCTCGAGCCAAGCGAGTTTTATCAATTACCCCTTCAGCAGCAACACCCAATGCTGAATTTATACCACGAGGATGATCCAGCATTAGATCACCATCACAATGTGGATGTGCAAGAACGCGGTTACCGACGTTTCCATGGATATAAAGATGTATACCATTCTGTTCGTCATGACATACACAATACACATGTATATAATTACTCCAACGGATATCCCATCTGTGTTGAAAAACTATGCAGTGACTATTCTAAACTGTAGGATGATGAGCTACCCCAGGACAACCAAGAGTGGCTTTGCAGAGTCAAAACTGACAGTCCCCTGGACACCACTTGGACAGTGCCGAAAGTTAAATATAAACAATGCATGGAAGTACATTATTATAGCTGTAACCGTTCAAGATCAATAACTTCCACGAGGATCGAGTGGACTGGGCCCCCTCTAGAATGTCATAGGGACAGTGCCAAGAGTACAGCATGCGCGAGGACAGTACAACTCTCCATGTCCAATACGGACATATTTTAAACTTTCGTGTAAATATGTATAGTCTTATTGAAAAAAAATAACAAAAAAAGACAGATTTTTAAAAAGTTTTATAAAAACATGTTGCATCATATTGATTCAAGTGGTGATTTCTGATTTATCATTTTTGAAATACTCATTATGTACCTTATCCTATGCATGTTGTTATTTGTTAACCATTATTTCCTAAAGTATTTCATCGTACCCTCATGTTCATAACAATTAACACTCATATACGTCTAAGTTAAACTATGCATGTCGGATTTCTTGCTTAGACCAAAAAGGATAGAAGGATCAATTCTTAAACCCGTGGGAAGACTGGTGACGAAATCCTTCAAGACCCCGGACCTCTCCAGCTATGAAGCGAGTAAAACAAATTCCCCAAAATCAAACACCAAGACAGCAACCAAAGCTGCATTCTTACGATCGCGATTAGGATCCTGGACATCATCTGCAGACATTCACAAACACCGATGATATGGTTAGTGACTCCGCCATAAACAAATCGGGCCTTGCATCATGTATTTACTTTCTTTAGAGGATATATACATACTTTTCAAGTACATGTACGTATTTACAGTGACAAATATTGAAATCGTTTGCATGACTCGTGAGTCAACTCTTAAAGATTGCCACATAAGTGCAGTGATGTCAAAATGGGCAGTTTCGAAGACACCATGTGGGCAGAGCCTGAAGGACATAAACATTGCTGACCGTCACCGCCATAGACATCTACCGTGGGATGTTTGGAAAATGGACAGTGCCATCAGGACAAATTTGAATGGTCCCAGAAAGTCACAGGGATTTAACTCTTATGTCAACAAGGACAGTGTCTTTTTGTCTCAACTAAGACATTGTAAAACTGTGTATTGAAATTAACAACATGTACATTCTTAATCTAGCGTCATTTTTTACCAAAAAAAATCACAAAATTAATAATAACACTTTCTTATTGCGTCAATAACTTATTGAATAAGTTTTATTCTTTCCTTTGACTCTTTTATAATGTTTGATATATTTCTATCCATTCTATCAACTATACCATGCATCTCGTCCTTACTATAGAGATCTTAAGTGCATTTACTAATATTTCCTCATCCCTTTAACAATTAACGTCGCATGCAAAAAAAACCCCAATTATGCATTGCATTTCTTGCTTATACCTGGCTAAGTGCATGTAGACATTCCCACTAAAAACTGAACAGTAGGTGCACATCACTTCAGATAATATATACTAACATACAAAAAAGCTCCTTATTCTGAGAGCATGTATAATGTATATCATATGGTAGCATGTAGTAAAAAGCTCCTTATTCTGAGAGCATAACATGTATATCATATACTAAGATAGTTTCATTCAGCAATAATGGGTTGAGTACTCCAATATTCTTTTACCTCTGTCAGGATGACCGTATTACTGGTGTTAACTTTATAGATTCATGTAAGCTGAATCACTAATTGAATAGATTCTTGGACTTGCTGTAACTCCCCACATAAGGTTTACCCCTTTTGTGCACTAAATTATGAAAATTTATATCGTGTAAAAGAAGAGAAAGAAACAAGTTTGTGATGCATTTTGTTCAAAACAGGCATCCGGCAAGTCTGATTCAAAAGCATCATGGGAATTAATCTGATCAATTTGTTTTCATTGATGTAACATCACATCCTTCTGTCTTTCTGCATTTTCGGTCTCTTTTAACCTTGGTGTGGACTTGTAGCTCTCCTTGTCTTGGTTTCTATGGTTACCACTACTAATGTTTCTATCCATTATGACAGTGTGGGCATGTTTACTGGGGTCAACTTTGGAATATATTATTGATCTTTCCCAATAGAAATGGACGAATCCATTCCACCAGCTTTTACCTGAATGTTACACCCTCCCCTTTTCCATCTTGTCTACTTGCATGCTAGATATATATGTACGCTTGCCAATGAGTTAGGTAATCTGTTAATGCATATTTCTGTCCTAGCACTTGTCTAATTCTGTAGTAGACATATATAGTCTTCAGCTACATTCATATGATCATGAATAATGACTTACATGTGCTTTCAGTCTCCCAAATTTAACTAACAAATAATTATCAGTAACTCCATCATAGTATAGGAACATATCATCCATCTCTTTCATTGTGTATGTTTTAATTTTTTTCAAAACAAGAGTCGTCGAACTATTTTACCTTAAAAAACAGAACTTCTTGATTATTTTTGTTGTGCATTACAAAAAGTTCCAAAGACCCAATTTGTATTATCATGAAATTGTATGGAAATCATTGTGAATACATTGTGTTAATGCCGATACATGTACATGTATTTTGTTTTCCATTATTATTGATATGTTGTACATATGTATGGTCTTTGTGCACTACACTTCATGTATATTTCTGAATATCCTTCATCTGTACTTTCATTTTTGGGTTTGTGGGTCCAAACCTGCGTGGCAATGGGGGAGTTGTCATGTGCTCACTTTTAATGATTCAGAATTGAAAGTTAGCAAATGACATTTGTCACGAAGAAAAAAGTAACTTTTTGTTACATTTTGTTAAGTAATGTAAGCTATCTGAAATTCATATTTTTACTTTACTTATCTAATTTTTGAATCTTTAAAATTATTTTTATGACAAATTTTACATTTAAATTTATTTGAATTTTGAACAAATTTTCCCGATTTGCATTTTGAAATTTAAACTTTTTGAATTTTATTTTTGGCAGTTTTCTTTAATCTTTAGATTAGACCCGAGGCATGACAATAAATGAGTTAGCCTACGATTTCTTTAGATTTCACAATTCTTTAGATATGTCCCCAAGCCACAAATCACCTTTTCCTAAGAAATCTTCGGACACTCTGAGAAATTGTTTGCTCAGGTGTACCCAACATAATGGTTGCGCAACTCATTGATGTCAATCTAAAAATGGTCTTTTGTTAAGAAATTACTCGGACCGACTAATTGTTTATTTAATTATTTAAGTGACCACGGTCCGAGCCATCCATACTCCGCGTGATAATTAAAAATTATATTCCTACGCGTCGATCTAAGAAATTTCATTGGCTAGTTCTTAGAAAGTACCAAAAAAGTAGATCCACCTGGGATGAAGTCCGCGTCCAAAGCGTCACTTTTCATGTGCGCTTCGCAATAAATGGACGTAAATTTTATTGATATTGATATTTGTGTATAAAATGTTACTTTCATTTTTGGGTTGAGATAAGTTTGTATGACCTTGAAAAATCAGTATGTTGATGTATCATACTGTAGGTTTAAACTGTACCCATGAAATGACCCCTTTATGACATAATAGCGTGTCCTTGACCTTGATTTTTGCATTTGACTTTGATATCCGTACTTGTCATTGATTTTGTATTTGTCTTTGACCTTGAATTTTCGTATTTGACCTTGATCTTGATTGTTTTGCCCATGTTAACTTTGAAAATTGTGTTGTATGTGAGAAAAGTTATGTGTGAAACATGTGGTGAAATTGTGTTATGTATGTTTTGTATTCTAAATGACGAACTTTTCATGTGCGCTTCGCAATAAATGGACGAAACTTAATTTCGGACTTTCTTCAATTTTTACAGAAAGCCAATCAAGATGTAGCAACCTCCAGCCAATCCGTGCCTTTTAGCTGAGAGGGGTGCAAAACCCCGACCAAAAAGGATAGAACGATCTATTCTTAAACCCGTGGGAAGACTGTTGTCATGTGCTCACTTTTAATGATTCAGAATTGAAAGTTAGCAAATGACAAATCTATACTCACAGAATAACATTCAGAGAAAAGTTGTCTGTTGGTTTCCCAAGTGTTATTTATAGAATCCAAGATAACATGGAATTGTTAAAATAAATCACAACCATGCACTATAAAAAGTTTAATAAGAACAGTCAAGATGAAGCACGGATCTAAGAGAGGAGAACATACCCTTTCACAATGTTTATTTATCAACATTATTGCGCATATATTCTTACACATCCATATCAGAAGCATACCCCCCCCCCTTTTTTTCATATTCTAGATCCGCACTTGATAAGGTTAGTACAAAATTGACATGCAGTTTCTATGAAGCAAGGTTAGTCTTTTTATTTACATGTAATTCATCTAGGTGAATACTTTCAACACCTGACATGCTTTTATCATAGTACACAATTAAGGACCCTTCAGATTCTGATCTGGTTAAACTTATTGTTCTGTGCAATTTTCTTTTTCTACACCGTTTTAGGTAGCAATATACAAATACAATTAATATTACAGGTATACACAAGATCAAAAACGGAAAATACAGGTTAGATGCAGCCAATGTATTACCGTTGTCCGTGGCCGATAGCGTGGACGAGTGAGACGATTTGATCACTTGTAATAATATCATTAGACTTTGCAGGTGGGAGGGTAGTATGGACTACGCTTGAAGAGTTCAAACTATGTGTATCGTTGGAAAGTACAGAAGAGAAGGGGGTCTGACAGAATTATCTGGACCTGAAACGGAAGAAAATGTGGATGTTTTTAGAGGGGAAGGAGTAAAGGACTCGGGTGAGGAGAGGGTATCGGTTCCGTGCTTAATGGTAGTAGGATATTTCTTTTTTTCTGTAGTTTTTGGGTAGGAGTTTGACAAAACAGAAATAAGGAGGTGCGAAGTTTTTGGTGTCAGTTCGCTTCTAGTGCTGGTGATAAATTTTGTCGGAGGGTAGGTGGAGTTGTTTTTATCGATTACGCCAGAAGTAATTAAAAGATTGGTCGAATTATTAATATCACTGAAGGTAGAAGTAAAAGAAGCCGTTATATCAGTCATCGAGGTTTTGATAGAAAAAATCTCACTGTAGTTGTTTGTCATGGTTGAAAAAGAAGGGAGATCTCCAACAAGACCCCGTTGCAGCACCAACAGTTGAAGAGGCGTTGACTAGATTATCAACTCAAAAAAAAAGAGAGGAAAATTCAAATATTGAAAAAATAAAATAATTGAACGAAATATTTTTATACCTATTACTTTGCGATTCAAGATGTTAATCAAAGTTAAGAAGATTTGTTAAAAGTAAATTTCAATACGGTTAAAACCAGTAAAATGTAGAAAAGATTCAATAATCATGGCACTTACGTGACATTGTTTCTTTCTGCGTAGGCTCTGTCATCTCTGAAAAAAAAAAGAAGAAAAGACATTATTTATGATCTATGATGTGCTAAGAAGAACGAAATCTGATATGACAAGAATTTCCTATTTGTAGACATTTGATATAAATCTTAATGAAACGTTATAAAGGCATAATTAACTATACTTCCATTAGAACCAGAAATTGCACTTATCCCTACCTTCGCAATCTACAAATTTGCCCGCAAGCAGGGCACAGCGACGCATTTTTTTGTGATTTTCCCAGGGTATATTGATCACGTGATTTCTCACATTCCATTGGTGAACGCTGATCATGTTCTCCTGACATGGTAACCGACCTTTTAGCGTGTGACCGCCTTCATGCCAAAAAAGGCTAAGGCCAAATAATTGTTCGAATACAGTCAACGCTCAATGGTTCACAGTGTACTAATGTATATACATTACAACAGAAAACAATATGGAGAGGCAATTCATTTTATAAGTTTTCCCTCAAATTTTCTTTCAAATTTGTTCTGAAGTTTTACTTTCGTCAAGGTAGAAAAACTAAACTTACCTTTACAATTGAGTCTTGATTTTCCTTGGGTATTTTCCACAAGTATTTCTACTGCAAATTTACAGAATTGTCGAAAATCTGAAATATCCCTGTCACAAGGCTGTTCAATTATGATTTGGCGAAATATGTATTTTGATTTTATTTCTTTCAACCAACAGCGTGCTAAAATATCTTTGTCTGACTTCGTTGGACAAATGACAGGTCCAGGACAATGATAGAAAGCTGGCGAAGTATAACATAGACATTGTATAGATTCGGATACAGAAAATGAGAAGATAACAAAAATGAAAAGTCGGAATATAAAAAGCATCGTTTTCTTCTCGTCCTACTTCAAATGCGTATAGTATAGTGAGTAAAAACAATTTTCTCATTGTCTAATATAGATCTAAACAAATCATTAATCTCGATAAATATTTCAACATCTCTATTACGAAAATAGAATTAGAACTGGGTGATAGGTTAATAATGTGTTAAGACAATAAATGTGGGACCTTGTGACATATAAATTATGCGATAGTGATAATCGGTTAGTGAGCGAAATGTACACTATTTGGTTTTTCTATCTATAAATATTAGTATATGTAGGGACTTCTACCCTAACTAATATATACGTTCATCTGTCTATAACTGATAAATCATATTTACTTAAGAAAATCTATAGAATTAAGTTGCATAAATAGAGAATTTTTTTAATCGCCCCTCTCTTTCTAAGTAGCTACCGTATAAATAATTTTATAGTGATCATAGAAAGAAGGGAGGATATCTCCAACAAGACCCCGTTGCAGCATCAACAGTAAAACACCAAAACACCCGATGCAAAAACACAAAAGACGAGTACAGCACGAGCGGAAAAGAGACACACGACATGTAAACATCAAACACAAAAGACTACACATAAACCGACGAGACTTGTTAGGATTTATTGCCATAAGAAAAAAAAAATGAATAAGTAAGTTATCTGTTACTCTTTTATTAATTCTTTAACTAATATTACAGAATGTCGTGATCACATAAATACTTCACGATCATGACAATTGGGGTATCTTTCTGACACTAACGCGTTCCTTTCTTTTTTACTATGTATTGTTACATTATATTTACGACACAGTACGCGTGCTCAAATGAAAGATATATTACATTATCTATTCCGTTAATGAGCTTTAAAATGATGTAATGCAATAATAATCCTAAATTTCCATGTATACAACAGAATAGCTTAATTACATTTTTTAGCTGTCCAGGGTGCACTGCTCTAAATGAAATAAGAGATATTATTCTCAAAGACAACATGGAAAGAGGAGCCATGTACATGTATGTAATTTTTTTTTACTTAAATATCTGTTGAAAGTTCAGTTAAATATATATATATCCTCTATATAAATTGAAAAACTGGCAACATACAATATATAAAGGAATGAAAAAAAAAATACAGTGATAAGCTGATTTAAAATATAAGGACACATTTTGAAAGCATAAGTGTGTGTATGTTTTTTTTCTGTTTCTTGGGGGTTTTGTTTTGTCTTGTTTGTTCGAATTTTATTTTTGGAAGGGGGGGGGGGGGGGGTATATTTCACTTAAAACTTATTCACTTTGTTTTTCTAGGGAAATCTCACCCATCGTGAGGTAAGATAGTTTTTATCTTTTAACACTATATTTTATTATGCTTTTCTTCTGAATTTTATGATATATTTTAAATTTCATTTCAATATTTCATCAATTAAATTGTCAGTATATAAAAATTGATAAAACAATCAGTTCCATGTCTTATGTAAATATAAGACGTTATCATAAAATCTTATTATACTATAAGAGTATTCATGCAAATAATGTTATATACTGTTGTTGGTGTTGGTAACTGTACTGTCTCTACTGAATCATGAATGTTACATGTTAAGCCCTTTATGGGCCCTGATTTTGAAATCAATTATATTCTATTCTATAGGCCTTTCAACAAACGCTAGGTGTCGACTGAGAGTAACGACAACTCGTACCCAAAGTGTCAGAATCGGAACCTTTCGCGCTTCTTCATAAAAATGTAGCGCAAAAATCACTTCAAATCATGTATTTTCTTATTTATTTACCTCTTTTGGGTTGTTGGACAAAGTTGGTAGGATTTAGTATAATATTTTAATTTGTTTCATGTACTAAAATCAATAAAAGGACAGAGAAAGATAGCACAAAATTGCACATCAGATTCTTAGACCGAGTAACAAATGTTCATGTGGTAATATATTGGAAGGGAGAGAACTCTTTAATAATATCTGTAAAATTCAAGACCCTTCAAACTATGAAACGAAGTGAAAAGTAACGAAATGAAACGAAAAACGAAATTAAAAATTTTATCATTTAATCATTCGTTTACGATATAACTGTAGTAATTTTTTCCCTTGCACACCCAATGTGCATCGGGAACTGCGAGTCAAAGATAAGTACGTCTTGTACATATTTTATAATCTCCATTTCTTATAGCTCACAAGTTGTAACCCATTTCGTTAAACTCTGCTTATATAAAGGGGAAAGGGGGAATAAGTATTCATTAATGAAAATTGTATCCCGAACTTCTCAGTTTAAAATAAACATCAAAAAGAAAAAGCAGATATACCTGTATGTGTTGAGATAAATATCGTGAGTTAGAAACAAAAATACATGTAATATGTCGATAAGTATGCATAACGAAGACAGCATCAAAAGTAGCGGGAAAAAGAGAATAAATGCGAGAGAGAGAGAGAGAGAGCGCATGCCTATGATTATCCATAACATTGAAAAAATTATTTCAATATTACACATTTTTATTAAAAAAAAAGTGACGACAATGCCCCCCACCGTGCTTGCAACGGCATAGGAGGAGAGGTGGAGAAAAAGATTTTAAAGAACAGATGAAAAGTGAATAATGTTTGAAAATTGTTTGTGTAATGGTATACATGTATTGAAATTATTTTGTAATTCAACCATTCGCTAATTTAAATTAAAGAGGAAGGGTATACCAAGCCCGCGTTCTAAATGTTAAAATCTGTGAATATGCCTTAACTGCATATGAGGGTGGGCTTCTCCCTCCCCCCCCCCCCCCTTCAATCAAAATTAATTGATTCGGATAAGGCCAACGGGAACTTTCGCTTATCCGATTCAGATTTTATAATACTTTTCTGCATTCTGCTTTCTTTTCTTTTATGTTTTGATTGGATTGATCTCTATCAATAGGGGGTAAAGGGGGATTTTGAATTTTAAATTTTGATTTTGAATATATGAATATTATGCAATGGAGATCGTAACTGATAGATATTGATCATCTTTTTGTAACGATTTAAAAAAACATTCACTGACTTTCGCTTTCGCTCGCCAGTTTTTAGCCACTTATTTCATAACAATTCGGCTTACCGATGTACCCTTTCTCCCTAAAGAGTAATAGAGGGTAGATAAAAAAAATTCTGACATTTTTACCCCAGACGCAGCAAAAAAAAAAAATTTGCTCGCTCGATGGTATTCACTCGCCTACATCACTTAATTTAGCATAAATATAATTCATTCAAAGGTCACATATAAAGGACTCCAGAGGGAGAAATGAGAAACATGTACGTCCCTTCCCCATTTCTGAAATCCTGGATCCGTCACTGATCCATTTCTAAAAGTGTGAGTACAGGGCTGTGCTCTCCATTTTCTTTTTCTCAATATTCGATAAATTTATACATCGCTATATACATTTTTATGAGTTTTAATTGTATAAACTTATACTCAAAATATTTCACCTAAAGTCCGCTCGGCACTTGAAAGCGTGGATCAAGAGGGGGATGGGTTAGGGAGGGGGATCAGTCCGACCCCCCCCCCCCCCCTTTCCGACCCCCCCCCCCCCCTTCTTTTGAATTTACAAAAAAGTAAGATATGTTTTTCCAGCTTATATACAAAATCATAAGCGGCAGAGTCTTCATACTGTAGTCTATGTAGTCTATGGTTTGGCCATCCAATGCTATTTTATCGATTATTAATAGGTTACACAGATTTGTTCTATTTACTCTCAGTCAAAACAATGATTACATGTGTTAATATTAATACATTTGATTACTTAATGACGAAATACACTTTTAATGATAAAAGAGTCAGGTTTTGCTTATTCATACATTTATCCTTTTAGGCACAGGGTTTCAGTGCCTCTCCTTTTCTAAAAAAAAGACAGAAAAGTTTACTTCTTTCTAAACTCAACTGAAAAGACTTGATTGGTTATATCTTTTTTGCTGTTTAGATTTGGTAACTGCTTTTACGTCAGAACAACCTTGAAATAGAAGACTACCCTGTACATAGCCGTTTAGTCGTTTGTTTAATCAAGAAAATGCGAGGGGCTGGACGCCTGTCATTTTACATTATTTTAGACAATTTAACTTGAAACCTTTTCATAAAGATTCGTTATTTAAATCACGTCACTGTGTAATCGATTATTGAGAGCCATAATCGATCATCGGAATCAAGTATCGAACGATAATTGATTATTTGCGATAATCTGTTCCCACTGTTGGACACCAACATGAATGTGAAAAAAAAATCCCCGAGTCCTTTTCCAGTGCCTATTTTTGATCAAATTTCATTTTGAGTCATTTACCGTTCTTATCTGATCCAGAATGTTCTGTGACTCTATTTGCATAAACGTATACGTGAGTTCAATTTTTCTCTTCAGTTTTTTTTTTTCAAAACCAAGTGTTGGATAGGCTGACCACCCCACTCCCTCCCTCTAAAAAAACTTTTCCTGGAGACGAGAGAAAAAAAAGTTTTCCTAAGGTTCTTACATCAATAAAAAAAAATAATAATAAAAACTACATACGTAATCGATGTTTTTGACAAATTTTTCTCGGCTTTAAACCGACAAAAAAAAAAGAAAACCATCATAAGTTCACTACATGATGTCGACCAGTAATTGTTCAGTGAAATATGGGATGGGAAAAACCCAACACCCCCAAGCCCCCCCCCCCCCCTTTCTAGTTATCCCTGCATGTAGCTGTGTTATAGATAAAAGAGGTTGTTTTCAAAGTGAAGAATCATGACGATATGGACGTTTCTTTCGCATGTCTATATATATAGCATAGAATCCATGCAAAAAAGAAGAGGGATCTCTGAAATTAAATGAAATGTATTCATCTAGTCACTCAGATTTTTTTGTACAACACAGTATAAATATCTGAAAATCGTGAAAATTTCATCTTTTCTTATTTTTGTAATTTGTTTTGTTTGCTTTTTTGAACTACTTGTGTTTAAACCATTTGAATTTAAATTTTTCGTAAATTTTGGTTTAATAAGTTCAATGATAACAAGAACCTAAAATTGAAATGTGCAGGGCTTTTTCTATAATGTATGTGTCGTTTACTATTACGTTTTTTTTTTAAATTCTTTGCAGACAAAAAAAAAATTCGTTTTCATTTCGTTTCTTGTGCGTTTCATATTTTAAAGAACCCGTAAAACTCGGTTACTCAAGATGAGTCCCGGGAATCAAATGTTTGTTAAATTTTATACTTTGAATTACCTCCCTTCTTAAGCAGATTTCATTTTAAATTCGGTAGAAAAAATTAATTATTTATCGATAATTAGCATGTTTTTCCCAATTCAAAGTTCCTTATTGCTATTTAGACACAGATTCAAAAGTCGTGAAGCACTTTCAAAGGAAAATTTTTGGATTTTAAAATTTAGTTGAAAGGCCTATATTCTATAACCATTTCAGCTCAACTCCGGTAGGGAGAAAAAGACCGTAAGATTTTTTTTCTTGTATAAAAATTAAAAAAAACTTCTTTTCCTTTTTTTTAACGGCCAAATGATTTTGAATTTTCTCTTAATATTGTATACTTTTTTTAATATCCTTTTTCTTTATATTGTATTTTTTCTCTTTTCATTTATTAATTAGTTTTTGTTTGTTTGTTTTTTTTAATTATCAGACTATCTGAATCGGTGGAAATGATTGAAACTCCACAACAGACTAAAAGGTAAGTTAATTCTTCTTTTACCAAAGACGGTCTCGTAAATGTATCTTAAGTTAATATATATTGCTTTTCATACTTTCAATGTCAAACGTTCTTATTTTGTTTTTAGTATGGATCCAACACAGGCCCCAGTGAGGCCAGTCGTCAGCAAAAAGTAAGTATAAACATATCAGAAGTTATATTTGAATATGGGGAAAAAAATGTTTTTTTTTTTTTCGTTTTCACAACTTCTTTCGTTTTCATATCTCATAGTTTCTTGTCTTTTATTCTTGTTCCAGGGGAAAGCTAAGCCTGCGCAAAAAGCTAAATGAGTATGTATATATTTCTTCTACACATGTCTTTTACAAATATTATCAAATCAGATATGAACATATACACTGTGTATAGCCGTACACCGGATATTGGTACTATTTGTCGGCGTATTGGTACTACCGAGGCGGTAAACAAGTATGACATAGGTATTACCTTTAGCATTTGACAATGATTTGTGAAGAAAATATGATCTTATATGGAGTGAACTTCAAGCAAATAATTCTGTGATGGTAAACTCAACATCGAAACCCTCAAAACATAGGATTTGATCGGACGATAATAGTAAAATAACACAAAACGGGGTACCTAGTACACATAATATTGCACATGTATGAAGTTTATATTCTTTTTAACGAAAGAAAGTACTATTGCAGATCATGATTCTGTGCACAGTCTATGTAGAAGTTCATAACTATTTAATATTAATCAAGGGTAATGTAGAAATTGCATCTATATTTTACATACGAGCTCAACAAAGAAATTGTTTGTGTACGGCATGTTATTAGCTAACTGTACGGCGTGTTGAAAAACAGGTACTAGGATTCCTTACAGATAAAATCCTCAAGCTAAAGACTCATGCAGATAAACTTAATAGTTTTAAATTTTTTTCTTTCTTTAAAGATGTATATACATATGCTTATGAATGCTATATACAAAGCCCCAAAACCACGTGAGCCTCGAGTACTCGTAAGATATTACGTACACTTGTCTCGAGAAATTGCCATCTGAATAATTTGCATGGTCATCTTCATGTTGACCCAATATTTTGTCGGAAGATATTTCATCTACCAATTTTTTATTGGGGGGGGGGGGGGATCGAACATAGTTTCGGCTTTTGTGTTTGTTAAATTGACTTTCATATCCTGATTCGAAGCAGACTCGACAAGTTTCAACAAAAAGCCATCATTGCCTATATTTCGCGTCGACGAGGTGATTTATCGACGAAGCGCGATGCCTAGTTAGTTTTGAACTTGACTTTTATTTACTGATTCGAAGCAGACTCGACAAGTTTCAACAAACAGCCATCATTTGATATATTTTTTTTCCAAAACAATGACCCCCCCCCCAAGAAAAACTGGAAAAAAAGAATGCATTGAAACATTCAATTTTTATAAGTACCACAAATTTTTTCGACATCCTCTACTGGGCAGATGGACAACATGGACAAGTTACATTATACTTAAAATTGACAAAAGGAAAAAAGTATCCTCGTCCGGGATTCGAACCCACTCGGAAAGGTGTAAAATAAAATTCAGATGCAAATGTGATAACCACTGCACCACAGAGATTCTTCACGTGCACATACATGTGTATTTTACAGTCAGATTTAAAACTTACAAAAATCTGATGCATACAAAATCAAATATTTACTAATTACTTCATAATATTTTTCAAATATTTATACAGCCAATCTACTTCTGTCCTCTCGTGCGATAATATAATTACTTTTCGAACAATACTGTAGTAGAATTTAAAAGAAATTTCTAACGACAGGGGATGTTTCAAAGTTCATTTCAAGGAACGGGCACATGCGGTCGTGCGAAGCGCCATCTGGTATGATCAAAATTGAAGTTAGCATTGACGAAGCAATAATAGCATTAAGACGAAAGGATAATGGCAGAAAGAAGGATGTCATAACGCATGGTATAATGACAGTTATGCATTGACGAAGGACAAATGTAAAATGTAGGGAAGCAAAATCACACAAAGAAGAAAGATAAAGTCAATTTGAAATGAAAGCAAGACAAATGAAATAGAATAATCAAACATTGAATGAAGCAACATATCATGAAGCATGTAAGCTCTTGACCCTAATCCCCCTCCATAAAAATGAGCATTTCTGACAAAGTCCGAAAAGATGTCATAAACACGTCAAAAATTAAACATCGGGCTGAAACCAAAACAACAACACTTGTTAAGACATCCTTCTGTATCGTCCAGATGCTTTCGATTTGTCGATATGTACTTCTGTTCTGAAGAAGAAGTTTGTCAAAGGAGGGTACCCCCGTGACCTGGCGCCACCTAATGACGGAACCGGACGAAAAAAAAAAAACAAAACAAAACAAAACAAAACAAAGCTTGTAGGGGACCATGAGTACTTCATTTCTACCAAGCTTTATTAAAATCCCTTCCGTGGTTCTGTTCCAGTTTGTATGAAAATACCCCCTCCCTCTCTTTCTTCACATAAGAAAAAAAAATCATGAAAAAAAAAATTCAACCAAAATCCATATGAAACAATTTAATCTTATGTCGTATTTGGACACCCCCCCCCCCCGAGATTTGTCAGAGGTTGGGACCATATGGTCCGTGGACCCCACCTCTGGCAAATCTCATGGGGGGGGGGTTCCGGACCTCCGCCCCCCCCCTTCTGGATTCGCGCATGGTAGAAACAATAAAATTAGCATATTGGGGTTCTTGTCCTGCTGTGAGTACCAATGTTTTATGAATACATTCACACCCTTGAACTCTTTCGTAACAAAAATGTGTAAAGACAGATGATGGATCAAATGACGGACAGGTACACATAGTAGGTGGATTGTCATCTTCGTTCCATAAGCCCCGAAATTGCTTTGCAACTCCGACTCCAAAAGCAAGTCACCGTACACTACCTATTTCAACATGCCGTACAGTAAATTCTTTTTCGTCCAGCAATATGCCGTACACCTGGCGTGTATCTTTTTGGGAAAAATACACGTTGTTCTTAGTAAGATCTTTCCAAATCCATGAAATCATGATACAGTGATCAAATCGTAAAACATAGATATATTGCAAGTCTAGAAAAAAGTGAATTTATGCGAATTTAGATCCAAATAAAGTTCTCAGTATGGGAAATTTTACGGTACTAGGTAATGCATTTTGCTTTTAAAAGTTAAAAAATCTTCTTCTTAGACATATCTTACTCATATAACTTCAAGGATGACTTTCTGTAGTAATGCATTATACAGTTGCTTTTGAAAGGAGCTGCCAGATTTAAATAAAAAACGATGTTAGAGAGGGACACTCGCACCTCATTTGTTAAAATCTCTCGCCTCAGTAGTACCAATACGCCGACAAATAGTACCAATATCCGGTGTCGGCTATACACAGTGATATAAATGCATGTAATTTTTTTTAAGAAAGAGATTTTATTTTTCACTTTCTCTAACTTATAGTTAATACTAGTATGGTAATCAAAAACTTCTTTTTTAAATATTTTTTTCTGTTTTCAGATATCTGGATGACTCAATTGAAATAGGGTGAGTTTATTTGAAAAAAAAAAAAAGAAAAAAAAAATTGAATTAAAACAAAAAATAAGTAATAATCTTTTATATAAAGTCTGTGTTCACAAACTTCAATGATAATTTTATTATTATTATTCATTTATTTTATTTCATAACAACTTGTTTCAGTATGAAAAAAAAAAGTTTCCTCTTCATTGTACAGGGAAGAAGAAAAGAAGGAACAGAAGAAGGAAAAGACGGTCTAAAATTTCGAATGAAAACATAAGACCCACATGTAGACATTGGTGTTTAATTAACAATGTATATAGTAAAGTGCTTCCC